>JASVEL010001259.1:0-46034 GCA_032618575.1 Nicotiana noctiflora | reverse complement strand
CTACCTCGTAGTCTCAGTAGTCGGAATATCCACAATCGCTACTATCACTGCTGCTGTCCGTAACCTGTATCTGCGCAAAAAGAGCGCAGAGTGTAGTATCAGCACAACCGACCCCATGTGCTGGTAAGTGCTTGGCCTATCCCAGCGAAATAGTGACGAGACTAAGGCCAGTCACCCACATAAACCTGTACAGTTGCAATATATATATATATACATGTATCAAAAACATTTATAAGGAAAGACTCTACTCTGAAATAACAGTCAATAACTCGTGATATCCAGAATAATCTAGTCAACAGAATAAATCTTACTTTCATATCTCAATTCCTTTCTCATTTCATATCTCGTGGTAGGCGTACCACCCGCTCCCAACTATCACAGTAATTATATCTTGTGGTAGGCTTACCACCCGCTCCCAAATATATAAATAGATTATATCTTGTGGTAGGCGTACCACCCGCTCCCAAATATATCAATAGGCTACCGGAAACTATGGCCAATGCCAAGATTTAAATTACTTTGTGGTCGACGTGCCACACGATCCCATTTCTTATTATATAAGTGGTCGGCGCGCCACACGATCCCAATTAATAAATATATAAGTGGTCGATGCGCCACACGATCCCAATTCATTAATATATATATTACCGGCATTTAGCCAATAATCTCTGCATCAAGAATATTTATACATAACTAAATTCCTATTCCTTCAAGCTAGGATAGAACAAACACTTACCTCAAATGTTTTACGAACAATTCAATCTGTGGCAATGCCTTTTCCTTTCAAATTCGGCTCTAATCCAATTGTATCTATACATAATTGATTTAATATCATCAATACTACTCAACAAACTAATTCATAAGGCCAATTTCAATTTCTACAACACTCTGCCCGGAATAGTGCATTTCGACCCCGGGCCCACATGGTCGGAACTCGGGGTTCGGACCAAAATCCGGTTACCCATCCCCCCACGAGTTCAAATATATGATTTGTTTCAAAATCGGACCTCAATTCGAGGTCCAATTTCCTAATTCATGAAAAACCCTATATTCTACCAAAAACAAGAAATTCTACCATGAAAACCTTTGATATCTATTGAAAAACATGTTTAATGTTGTTAGGAATTGAAAGAATTAAGTAAAAAGTGACTTATAATTGTTTTGAAGAAGAGGGAGTTCGTGAAAAATCGTCAATCGGTGTTTTTGGGTTGTGAAATGTGAAAAATGAAGCTGGAAATCGGGATTTACAGGTCTCTGTGTTCGCATTTGCGAACATGGGTTCGCAATTGCGAACCCCGACCAATTTCTGGAGTTTGAAAAATAAGCTAAGGTTGGGAAGTTCGCATTTGCGAACTTTTGTTCGCATTTGCGAACACAGGCAAAGTGTGGGAAGTTCGCATTTGCGAACATTTGTTCGCAATTGCGAAACCAAGGCAAATGCTGGGGGTTTCGCATTTGCGAAATAATGTTCGCGTTTGCGAACAAGCTAGGCTTCTGGGTTTTGTCGCAATTGCGACAAATGCTTTGCATTTGCGAAGCCAGGCAACATACTGAAGGCCTCGCATTTGCGAGGTTAAGTTCGCAATTGCGAACTTGACTTGTTTCTAGCAGACATCGCATTTGCGATAAAGGGTTCGCATTTGCGAACCCAGCCTTGACCTGTCTTCTTCGCAATTGCGAAGCCAACAGCTGGGTGAAAAACCAGCAGTGTTGAAAATTCAGAAATTGATCAAACATTCCATCAAATCTTTACCCGAGCCCCCGGGCTCCAAACCAAACATGTACACAACATCAAAAACTCATTACAAACTTGTTCGTGCGATCACATCGCCAATATCACATCGTTTTCATCAAATCAAGCCTCAAGTTCATGATTTTCATACTTTTGGTTTTCAAAACTTTCAAACTTGGAACTCAAGGTCCAAAACATATCAAACGACATCCGAATGTCACCAAACTTTGCAGAAAGCACATATATAATATTTAAGACTTGTACCGGGCGTCGGAACCAAAATACGAGCCCGATACCAAGGTCAATTAATTCATTTTCCTTTAACAATTACATCATAAACAATTTCACAGAAAAATTCATAATTTGGGCTCTAGGCCTCAGAATTCGACTCTGGACGCATGTCCAAGTTCCATATTTTCCTACGGACCTTTCGGGACCATCCAATCTCGGGTCCGGGTCCGTTTACCAAAAATGTTGACCGAAGTCAACTATATCAATATTAATATCATTTTTATCCACATTTCTCATAGAATTCGTATTTTCTATCAAAAAAATCTTTCTGGCTACATGCTCGGATCGTGCACGTAAATCGAGGCAACATAGAATGAGGTTTTCAAGGCCTCAGAAGCTCGAAATGATTAATAAAACAAGTGATGACCCTTTGGGTCGTCACATTCTCCACCTCTAAAACAACTGTTCGTCCTCGAACGGACAAAAGAAAGAAGTACCTGTGTCATGGAATAGATGAGGATATCGGCTCTGCATGTTAGACTCGGACTCCCAGGTCGATGCCTCAGGAGGCTGACCCATCCACTAAACTCGCACAGAAGGAAAACTCTTCGACCTCAACTATCGAACCTGCCGATCTAGAATAGCTACCGGCTCCTCCTCATAGGACAGATCTTTGTCCAATTGGACAGTGCTAATATCTAACACGTGCGATGGATCACCGTGATATTTTCGAAGCATGGACACATGAAACACTGGATGCACAACTGATAAGCTAGGTGGCAAGGCAAGTTTATATGCCACATCTCCCACACGATCAAGAATCTCGAATGGGCCAACAAACCTAGGGCTAAGTTTGCCCTTCTTTCCAAATCACATCACGCCCTTCATAGGCGACACTCGGAGCAATACTCGCTCCCCAATCATGAAAGTTATCTCTCGAACCTTGCGATCTGCATAGCTCTTTTGTCTAGACTAAGCTATGCGAAGCCTATCTTGAATAATCTTGACCTTATCTAAGGCCTCCTGAAATAAATCTGTACCGAATAACTGAGTTTCTCCCGGTTCAAACCATCCAACCGGAGAACGACACCGCCTACCATAAAACGCTTCCTAAGGAGCCATCTGGATGCTCGATTGATAACTATTATTATAAGCAAACTCTGCCTCAAATTCAACTTTTTTTGTTTAAACAAATACTGAAGACTCTTATGATCAGAATATACTTCACATACTACACCATACAAATAATGCATCCAGATCTTCAACGCGTGAATAATCGCCGCAAATTCTAGATCATGCACTGGGTAATTCTTTTCATGAATCTTCAACTGCCTCGAAGCATAGGCAATAACCTTGCCATCCTGCATTAACATTGCACCAAGTCCAATACGGGAAGCATCACAATAATCAATATAAGGTCCCGTACATGTGGGTAAAACCGATATCGGTGCTGTGGTCAAGGCTGTTTTGAGCTTTTGAAAGCTCGCCTCACATTCATCTGACCATTCAAATTGAACACCTTTCTGTGTCAATCTGGTCAGTGGGGTTGCAATAGATGAAAACCCCTCCACGAATCGCCGATAATAACCCGCTAATCCCAAGAAACTCCGAATCTCTGTGGCTGATGTCGGTCTAGGTCGGTTCTTGACTGCCTCAATCTTCTTCGGATCAACCTGGATACCTGCTGCCGTCACAATATGACCCAGGAATGCAACTGAACTTAGCCATAATTCACACTTCGAAATTTTGCATATAGTTGGCTATCTTTCAGAGTCTGCAAAGTCACTCTGAGATGTTGTGCATGCTCTGCATGACTGCAGGAGTAGGTCACTATGGAAACAATGAAGACTACAACGAACAAGTCCAAATAAGGCACAAACACCTCATGCGTATGCACATATCCATGACTCTGAAGTCCGGCCATAAGAGTTGTTCTTAAATTACAACATTGTCAATTAACCCTGTTATCAAATATCTTATTCCAAAACTCCCACTTTACTCACAGTGAGGTATGGAAACCTCATGATTACTTTCTCGAATTAATGCGTCATATTTATTCTTACCTGGTGCTCATCTCAAAGTCTAGAACTCAACGGTCACAAAATGGAAACGGCCAAATATGAATAGAAACTGTGCAAGGATTGTCAAATAATCCTAACAGGCATGGCTCAAATTTAGGATATTATGCTAGATTTTTATTTCCAACAAGGGAAAATTTTAAACACAAACTTTTCACCACCAGGACCTTGTCCTCATATAATATTCACCGCAGCTTGCAACTCGGTTTTTAAAACAAATATTTCCACGTTATACAAATTTTGAGGATCTCATCCTCCACTCTAAATCACAAGTATTTGCACATTGTGCCACTGATGTTTTTCATTTCCTTTCTTTCTTCTTTTCAACTATTGTCCGTCAAAGAGTATCTCGGCATAAAAGAACCCTCATACCGACATGGTATACAATTTAACCATTTAAAATAGTTATTTCAGGAATTCATTCCCATTGTAATAATTAATATAAAGTCACTTTTGACCTCATCAATATTCCTAGTGACCAATACATAATAATAGAGATAATTATCTCCATTTAATAGCACCACGTGAGTATTCACATATGTAGATCTGATGATTACGAAGCTCACTCATGAGCAGAGCATATTAAGAGGACTTGCCTCAATTCTTCAAAGATCAACTCAAATTGAGGAAAAATGTTCCTATTATAACAATCAGAATTGTACATGTGATAACATCATCTAGTGTAGTGACCTCAGTCACACCATAGAAGTTATGTCAACAACTAGATCTCCACCTCTAGGAGTCTCACCTCCGCCTCTAACATCCTGACCCCTAACTCTAGCTGGTCATGTGAGTTGAGTATTGACTGCAATGGGGCACGTAGCTTGAGTGCCTTCATAAATTATATTTCTCCAATCTGCCACATTCACAACAATTCCTTTGAGGCCCAGTTAACTTATTGGACATGACAACATATTCGGACACTGTCATAATAACCTGACATGATCGTTCAGATCGTACATACCACACCTTTCAAAGTGTCGGGGAGGTAACTCCTCCAAATATTTCTACAAATTGGATTGAGTTGGTAATGTCGCATGGCCAGTCTGCCCTTGTCACGACCCCAAATCCTGTCGTGATGGCGCCCAGCACATTGCTAAGCCAGCCTAACCAATCAATATCAACAACGGAGCTAGAAGCTCTCTTTAACCCATTTAAGCATTTCAAAATATGAAACAATAGTACTGTAACGACCCGATCGGTCGTTTTAGAAAATTACGCCACAATCCCCAATTTAACTATTCCCCTAAGTTCATTTATGCTATTGTGGTTTGCCGGGAGAGTCGGTTCTGAAATTTGGAGTATTTTGGGACACTAAGTCCCTAAATGAGAGCTTTAAAGTTAGAAAATGGCCCGTAGCTGGAACAGTGTTAAGACGATCTCGGAACGGAAATCCGATGGTTCCATTAGCTCCGTTAGGTGATTTCGGGGTTGGGAGCGCGTTGGGAATGTATTTTGGAGGTCCGTAGCTCAATTAGGCTTGAAATGCCGAAGGTTGAAATTTTGGCGAATTCGAACGATAGGTGAGATTTTGATCCGGGGGTCGGAATGGAATTTCGACAATTTCTGTAGCTTCGTCATGTGAATTTGGATATGTCCGCAAAGTTTCAGGTCATTCGGACGTCGTTTGGTCGGGTTTTAGATCGAATGTGCAATTCGGAAAGTTTTAAGAAATTTAGGCTTGAATTCGATGTGAATTATGGGTTTTGATGTTGTTAGACGTGTTTTTATGATTTGAACGAGTTCATATCATGTTTTGGAGTATGTTGGTGGTTTTCGTTGGGGTCCCGGGAGCCTCGGGATGAATCCGGGGGTCAAATCGGGCTATTTCTTGCATTTTGGAAATGCTGTTAACTGCTGGTGTGTGTTGCAGACGAATGCTCTATGCGATCGCAATGGGCTAATGCGATCGCATAGAAGGTTTTGGAGAGGCCAAGAATTTGTTCTATGCGATCGCGGGCATGGATATGCGATCGCATAGTTCTGGAAAGTTGTTCTATGCGATCGCGTACTGTCCTATGCGATCGCATAGTGTATAGAGAAGAGGGGTCCCAGGTCCAGCTTTTGTTCTATGCGATCGCGGAGCAGGGAATGCGATCGCATAGTTATATTTCGGTAAGCATTGCGATCGCATTGAGGTCTATGCGATCGCATAGAGTAGTTTGGCGAGGGTCAAAATTTGTTCTATGCGATCGCAACAGGGATCATGCGATCGCATAGAGTAAAAATGTCTGGCAGTGACTTAAGTCCAGAAACATTTCAGCCGCGACCCTCATTCGCAAAAACGCCATTTTTGAGCTCCAAGAGAGGATTTTGAAGGGGAAACGTTGGGAAATCATCAGGAAATCATCGGGGGTAAGTTTCTTGACCTTAATTCGTTGGTTTATCATGAAATCCGTGATTATTTCACTGAAATTGGAAGATTAAAGGTGGGTTTGAGCCCTAGGCCTAAATGTTAGAAAATCTCCGATTTGAGTGGGCAAATGGAGTCCGATTTTGGTAAATTTTATATGCCTAGACTCGTATTGAGATAAGGAACCCGAAAATATAATTTTCGTGATTTTTCGATAAGCGTACCGAAAGTCGGGTTTTGGCAACTTGTGGGTTTTGGTGCATTTTGAGTTATTTTGATTGGGTAATACCCAATTGGCCTATTTTGATGTGATTCTATTGATTTTTATCAGAGATACTACACTTGTGGAGGCCGACATTCGCGGCAAGAGGGTTATTTCTTAGCGGTTTTGTACCGGAATTGAGGTAAGTGGCTTGTCTAACCTCGTGTGGGGGAAATTTTCACCCCTAGGATATTATGTGATAGTTTAAATGCCTTGTACGCGAGGTGACGGGCGTGTACATGCGCTGGTTGTTGAACACGTACTTTATTTAAAATGTTAGACGAGCGATATTCCTGTCTTTGGCTGTTAATTTGATATTTTTACCCGGTAGTGGTTAGAAGAGCATGATTAGATAGAATCTAACTGTCTAGTTGCTTAATTGACTTACTTGAGTTTTCTTGGTAAATCGCTGGCGCTGTTCATCGGCGAAGTTATCGTTAAGCATATTATACCTCCCTCTGTGCATTTCCTTTACTTGCTGTGTTTGTGGACTGCGGGTTCAATTCCCGGAGATCCCAGGGCTGTGGGTTCGATTCCCAGAGACCCGGAGTGATAATGATGTGGACTACGGGTTCGATTCCCGAGATCCCTGAGATTATTGAAATATGGACTACGGGTTCGATTCCCGAGATCCTGATATTATTGAAATGTGGACTACGGGTTCGATTCCCGAGATCCTGATATTATTGAAATGTGGACTACGGGTTCGATTCCCGAGATCCTGATATTATTGAAATGTGGACTACGGGTTCGATTCCCGAGATCCTGATATTATTGAAATGTGGACTACGGGTTCGATTCCCGAGATCCTGATATTATTGAAATGTGGACTACGGGTTCGATTCCCGAGATCCTGATATTATTGAAATGTGGACTACGGGTTCGATTCCCGAGATCCTGATATTATTGAAATGTGCACTACGGGTTCGATTCCCGAGATCCTGATATTATTGAAATGTGGACTACGAGTTCGATTCCCGAGATCTAGACTTATTGGTAGGGACTGCGGGTTCGATTCCCGGAGATCCTGAGTTATTGAGATATTATTGAGACATGGGCTGCGGGTTCGATTCCCGGAGACCCAGGGGTACTGAGAATGGGACTGTGGGTTCAATTCCCATAGATCATGGATTTGTTTATTTGAGTTGGTTATTTGTTATTAGCTTGATTGTAGACAGTTTCAGTAAACATCGTAATGTTGTTATTTCAGACTTATTCCTATTTTGTACTGTTAGGTGTTATTATCATTATTTTTATTATTTCTCGGTAGGGCCCCGACCTTCCTCGTCACTACTCCATCGAGGTTAGGCTTGGCACTTACTGAGTACCGCCGTGGTGTACTCATGCTACTCTTCTGCACACTTTCGTTGTGCAGATCCAGGTCCATCTGATCAAATGCTCGTACTAGGTGATTCCGCAGCTTTCTGGGAGACTTCGAGGTATGATCCGCTACGTCCGCGGATCCGGAGGCTTCCCTTCTATTCTAGTATTACTAGTTGACATTTTCTTCATTTCGTTGTTAGATACTCTTTACACATAGAGCCACAGTTGTATTTCTCTTTTAGTCTGTGTTACCGTGGGGTTCCGGATCTTGGTAGTGTTTTATTTATTGTGTGACGGATGTATGTGCCAAGCGGCACAGATTACATACCTTTTATGTTATTTTCCGCTGTTTCTTATTTAAGAATTTATAAATTATAGATTTCGCAACGTGTTAGGCTTACCTAGTCGTGGGGACTGGGTGCCATCACGACATGTTCACAATTGGTGAACTAGGGTCGTGACAAGTTGGTATCAGAGCTCTAGGTTCATAGGAGTCACGGGACACGGACCGGTTACTTAGAGTCTCGTTGATCGATACGGAGACGTCTGTAATTATCTACGGGGGGCGATGTAACTGTTTAGGAAACTCTTCAATTCTTTGAATTCCTTATCGTGCGCCATTTATTCGGTTAGAGCCTATGTCATATGTTCTTTTGCATCCACTCGTGTATTGAAATTGCGCACTCGGTATCAAGTATGCGCCGACGGTTCGTGATGCTGCAGAGGGATTTCAAGGGAGTCAAGAATTTACTCAACCATTGTTACCGCGTGTCATCCATATCGATAATGCAAGAGAATTGAGAGATCTTCAATTGTGCACATGGGGGTGCACTAGATTCCGACATTCGATTGATAAGTACGGTCTTGAGAAGACTTACTTAACTACCAAATCGTCACAACAATGGTAAAAATCACAAAGTGGACGTAGATCTAAAGATAGTTGGTGGTAATAAAGACTATATGGTTCACTTGAGATATCTATTTAGCGAAGGATTCAGACAGCAGAGATACTGGGGGGAAATGAGTTTAACTGTCTTAAGAAGGACATGTACCAAACGAATGTCTTTGGCTTGTCTTATGATGAAAACGTACGAATGTTAAAGGCTAGTATCATGGATTAGCAAGATGTATCTTAAGGCTTCGTGTCAAGTGAAAGGATTTCACTATCAACGATCTAATTATAGGTCATGTGTCATATCGGATTTGGCCTGCGATGTATTTATGTGTTATTCAAAAGTTCTTGAAAACTTGCGGATGGGCAAGAGTTGAGGCTCGTATGGTATAATGTTGGGACTTTATATGTTCCTGTGTCCCTAATAAACTCTGCATTTTATTATCAGCAGGGAAATATTTGACAAAGGCTACATGGTGCTTCGTGGGCGTGTGAGAATCATAGTATGTTTTAAGATGTTGTTGGTAGAGAATGCTCGGTGCATGGAGCGAGAAGATGTTTGGTTGTATTGGGATGAGGTCATACCCTATGATGTTAGGGTGCTAATAGAGCACATGTGGTTATATTCGTTGGATCAAGTCAATTGCAGCTGAATAATAGTAAATGACTCGAGAGAATGGTTCTAATGTGTTCGAGAGTCGTGTAATAGTGGCTTTGGGCTAAGTGGGAGAGTCCCACCACTTAAGATTGGGTTGCATGGTTAATTACCTGTGTGAATTCTGGATATTAGCGTATTAATGGAGTATTGCAGCTACGGAAAAAGACCATGAGTGGTAATTTAAGTATATGAATTGTTGAATGCATGTTATGGTTAGCCTTACTGTCTCATGTTCAAACTTAAGGGAAAAATTTATGATTTATGCCTCGTATAGGTGCAGGCTTCACGGGAAGTGATTCCGCTGGGTGCTTTATCGAGAGGGTATTCATATGTTATAAAGAAATTCAGTAGAGTTGGTTGCGTACTGGGGCAAGTTAGAACCGGATGGTTCTCGATAGCGGTCCTAGTGAATTCAAGAGGTAAAGTGTGGTGCCTATAATTCTGAGTCTATAAGTACAGTTGAGGCTCAAGCTTTTGAAGCAACTTATGAAGAAAGGCACAAAACGATCTATGATGTTTTGACTTGTGGTGTAGTATTTGAGAGACATAAAATGGTCGTTGTTCTTGAGATAGCATGGCCTCATGATTTAAGGTCACTCGGGGTAAGTGCGGTTGGAATAAGTTAGGTATTGAAGGAAGATATTAATATTTCTAAGGCAATCAAGGATAACCTGGAAGGAAGTAGATTGATCAGCCATAGTTGAGTTGGCGTATTGGTGTCAATGATCGATTCATGCAATGTGATCGAATTATGCATGTGATTTGTGGCGGTGCATTTGAGACTTGTCGGCCGCAGTGATTGATGTAATTCTGAAGTATTCTTCTGTTAAGGGCCTGTTATGAGTAGGCAGACCTCGGAAAGGGTTATGGTGGCTTGGACCACTACTTAGAGATTGGCATATTCAACGGTTATGAGAACTCACTGTGTGTTGCTATAGTTCTCCAAAAATGAGTTAAATGGAAGGTCTTATGTGATGAAGTATTAGCCTATCGTCAGTTCTAGAGCTATGATGGAAATTGTGTCTATCGTATATCGGCACGTGGGGTGCAGCGAGTAGTATGGAATTTGAAGTAAGGACCAAGGTCACAGTTTGGTCAATGAATGTGATATAAAGAGCTCGGATGAGCAGGAAAGGAGTTTCAGTGTTTTGAGTAAGATGGGTATTAACATCGGTATCATTTGAGATCGGTGTTCTATGAGAAAGGCTTTGCATCCCGGTTAGGGACTCCTGATCACTTTTCAGTGTTAGTACAACCGGTGGGCTGAATGTGCAGGTCCGTTTAATTATTCGGAAGATGGTGGGAGCTTGACCCACAAGAAGATTGTATAGGTGTGACTTGTAGTCAATTGATTGGTTAGAAATTTAAACCAAGTATGAGGATTTTGGTGATATCATCCATTTGAGAACTTATGCCTGGAGGGCACTCTGCTTAGTGGGTTATAGACCCGTGAAATATTATTGACTTAGCTTGGCACGACCAGGATAGACTTAAGGTCGGTGGATAGATTTGAATGTGGAAGTGAGCCTTGCGTCAGGCCAGTTATGTTTCTTCCAGCAATGCGCCCTTTATGGAGGGATAGTCGCGGTCTTATTTCGCGGTTGGTTAATTCAAGTAAAGATATATTGCGCCGTATGAGTGTGCGACGGCTTGGTAAGTTCCTTATGTGTTGAGGTTCCGCTTAGCGGTGATGTTATATGAGCATGATGGCTCTTGAGGCTCATATCTTATGTCGTACCTCAGTTGTGCTTGAGTTCATAGCCTATAGCGCTATATGTTTTCATTGAGTCTGATATCATGCACCTTAGTGTGCTTATGATCGATATTCAGTATTTTGATGTGATGAGCTATTCAGCTTGACATATGACTCTTTGTGTGAGTCTATATTGTTGGGATCGGGTGGCACGCCGCCATGGATATATTGTTGGGATCGGGTGGCACGCCGCCATGGTCATATTGTTAGGATCGGGTTGCACGCTGCAATAGTGTGATGTTTATTTCAGTGTCTATAATTGCTTTTATGTGTTCTGTTTCCTATTTTCTGAGGAGGTCCATGTTAATGTGAGAGTTGAATAGTTCTCTCTAGTGTTCGCCTTCCTTTTGTATCACGTACGAATCAGTAGCCTACTAGCACATTGTGTCATCTTGTGGGACTTTTGATTACGTCTGATGTGACTTATTGCCTACTGGGTGAGATGAGATTATGTGATTTGGGGTCAGTGCCAACTGATTACATGAAATATATTATAGAGGAAAGGATCATCCTCTGGTTTAGGACAAGGTAATGGATCTTGTCAGGAGTATAGACCCAATGAATTGTTGACTCAGTAGTTGGTTATGGATATCAGCACATCTCTTCCGTCGTGTCAGTATGGTAAAAGTTGGAATGAGACATATGTAGATCGTGAGGTGTGATGGGAGCATCTGATTCGTTGAATTTTTGGCTAATTTGATCATAAAATATTATTGTGGTCTTGTGGATTTTGAGTTGCAAGGTAAGAATCCAGCAAGGTTATGCAGTCATGTTTGAGGACGGCGTTTGAGGAATATTGAGTGATCTCTTGATGAAAAACAAGCCCGACATAGAATTCCGGATGTTGGAATTAGGCTCTAAGACTTAATTGCTTAAACAAGAAGGAATATCTTCAGATATATCAGGCTAATGTGCTCAGCTCAGTCTTAGATTTATTGCCCCTTTTTAGATTTTGAGGCGTGTTGGGGAGGTTGCTTATGAGTTGGCCTTACCTCCCAGCCTAGCCGGAGTCCATTCCGTATTTCATGTCTCTATGCTTCGGAGATACCATGGTAACCCGTCACATAGGTTGGATTTCACTTCTGTTCAGCTAGACGAGGATTTGTTTTATGTTGAGGAGCCAATAGCCATTCTAGACAGGCATGTCGAAAGCTAAGGTCAAAGAACATCGCTTCGGTAAAGGTTCGGTGGCGGGGCCAGCCGGTCGAGGAGGCGACTTGGGAGACCGAGCAGGATATGCGCAGCCAGTACCCTCATCTTTTCACTACTCCAGGTATGTTTTCTATGCTCGTTCGAGGACGAACGAATCTTTAAGTGTGGGAAGATGTAATGACCCGATCGGTTGTTTTAGAAAATTACGCCACAATCCCCAATTTAACTGTTCCCCTAAGTTCATTTATGCTATTGTGGTTTGCCGGGAGAGTCGGTTCTGAAATTTGGAGTATTTTGGGACACTTAGTCCCTAAATGAGAGCTTTAAAGTTAGAAAATGGCCCGTAGCTGGAACAGTGTTAAGACGATCTCGGAACGGAAATCCGATGGTTTCATTAGCTCCGTTAGGTGATTTCGGGGTTGGGAGCGCGTTGGGAATGTATTTTGGAGGTCCGTAGCTCAATTAGGCTTGAAATGCCGAAGGTTGAAATTTTGGCGAATCCGAACGATAGGTGAGATTTTGATCCGGGGGTCGGAATGGAATTCCGACAATTTTTGTAGCTTCGTTATGTGAATTTGGATATGTCCGCAAAGTTTCAGGTCATTCGGACGTCGTTTGGTCGGGTTTTAGATCGAATGTGCAATTCGGAAAGTTTTAAGAAATTTAGGCTTGAATTCGATGTGAATTATGGGTTTTGATGTTGTTAGACGTGTTTTTATGATTTGAACGAGTTCATATCGTGTTTTGGAGTATGTTGGTGGTTTTCGTTGGGGTCCGGGGAGCCTCGGGATGAATTCGGGGGTCCAAACGGACCAATTTGTGCCAAAAGGCACTGCTGTTAACTGCTGGTGTGTGCTGCAGACGAATGCTCTATGCGATCGCAATGGGCTAATGCGATCGCATAGAAGGTTTTGGAGAGGCCAAGAATTTGTTCTATGCGATCGCGGGCATGGATATGCGATCGCATAGTTCTGGAAAGTTGTTCTATGCGATCGCGTACGGTCCTATGCGATCGCATAGTGTATAGAGAAGAGGGGTCCCAGGGTCCAGCTTTTGTTCTATGCGATCGCGGAGCAGGGAATGCGATCGCATAGTTATATTTCGGTAAGCATTGCGATCGCATTGAGGTCTATGCAATCGCATAGAGTAGTTTGGCGAGGGTCAAAATTTGTTCTATGCGATCGCAACAGGGATCATGCGATCGCATAGAGTAAAAATGTCTGGCAGTGACTTAAGTCCAGAAACATTTCAGCCGCGACCCTCATTCGCAAAAAACGCCATTTTTGAGCTCCAAGAGAGGATTTTGAAGGGGAAACGTTGGGAAATCATCGGGAAATCATCGGGGGTAAGTTTCTTGACCTTAATTCGTTGGTTTATCATGAAATCCGTGATTATTTCACTGAAATTAGAAGATTAAAGGTTGGTTTGAGCCCTAGGCCTAAATGTTAGAAAATCTTTGATTTGAGTGGGCAAATGGAGTCCGATTTTGGTAAATTTTATATGCCTAGACTCGTATTGAGATAAGGAACCCGAAAATATAATTTTCGTGATTTTTCGATAAGCGTACCGAAAGTCGGGTTTTGGCAACTTGTGGGTTTTGGTGCATTTTGAGTTATTTTGATTGGGTAATACCCAATTGGCCTATTTTGATGTGATTCTATTGATTTTTATCGGATACTACACTTGTGGAGGCCGACATTCGCGGCAAGAGGGTTATTTCTTAGCGGTTTTGTACCGGAATTGAGGTAAGTGGCTTGTCTAACCTCGCGTGGGGGAATTTTTCACCCCTAGGATATTATGTGATAGTTTAAATGCCTTGTACGCGAGGTGACGGGCGTGTACATGCGCTGGTTGTTGAACACGTACTTTATTTAAAATGTTCGACGAGCGATATTCCTGTCTTTGGCTGTTAATTTGATATTTTTACCCGGTAGTGGTTAGAAGAGCATGATTAGATAGAATCTAACTGTCTAGTTGCTTAATTGACTTACTTGAGTTTTCTTGGTAAATCGCTGGCGCTGTTCATCGGCGAAGTTATCGTTAAGCATATTATACCTCCCTCTGTGCATTTCCTTTACTTGCTATGTTTGTGGACTGCGGGTTCAATTCCCGGAGATCCCAGGGTTGTGGGTTCGATTCCCAGAGACCCGGAGTGATAATGATATGGACTACGGGTTCGATTCCCGAGATCCTGAGATTATTGAAATATGGACTACGGGTTCGATTCCCGAGATCCTGAGATTATTGAAATATGGACTACGGGTTCGATTCCCGAGATCCCGAGATTATTGAAATATGGACTACGGGTTCGATTCCCGAGATCCTGATATTATTGAAATGTGGACTACGGGTTCGATTCCCGAGATCCCGATATTATTGAAATGTGGACTACGGGTTCGATTCCCGAGATCCTGATATTATTGAAATGTGGACTACGGGTTCGATTCCCGAGATCCTGATATTATTGAAATGTGGACTACGGGTTCGATTCCCGAGATCCCGATATTATTGAAATGTGGACTACGGGTTCGATTCCCGAGATCCTGATATTATTGAAATGTGGACTACGGGTTCGATTCCCGAGATCCCGATATTATTGAAATGTGGACTACGGGTTCGATTCCCGAGATCCTGATATTATTGAAATGTGGACTACGGGTTCGATTTCTGGAGATCCTGAGTTGTTGAGATATTATTGAGACATGGGTTGCGGGTTCGATTCCCGGAGACCCAGGGGTACTGAGAATGGGACTGTGGGTTCAATTCCCATAGATCCTGGATTTGTTTATTTGAGTTGGTTATTTGTTATTAGCTTGATTGTAGACAGTTTCAGTAAACATCGTAATGTTGTTATTTTGGAAATTTTGTTGTTATCTGTTAAACTGTTTATTTTGTTATCATCATATTATTATTGTTTCTCAGTAGGGCCCTGACCTTCCTCTTCACTACTCCATCGAGGTTAGGCTTGGCACTTACAGAGTACCGGCGTGGTGTACTCATGCTACTCTTCAGCACACTTTTGTTGTGCAGATCCAGGTACATCAGAGCAGGCTCGTACTAGGTGATTCTGCAGCTTTCTGGGAGACTTCGAGGTATGATCTGCTACGTCCGCGGATCCGGAGGCTTCCCTTCTATTCTAGTATTACTAGTTGACATTTTCTTCATTTCGTTGTTAGATACTCTTTACACATAGAGCCACAGTTGTATTTCTCTTTTAGTATGTGTTACCGTGGGGTTCCGGATCTTGGTAGTGTTTTATTTATTGTGTGACGGATGTATGTGCCAAGCGGCACGGATTACATACCTTTTATGTTATTTTCCGTTGTTTCTTATTTAAGAATTTATAAATTATAGATTTCGCAATGTGTTAGGCTTACCTAGTCGTGGGGTCTTTAACCCATTTACGCATTTCAAAATATGAACTAGGGTCGTGACAAGTACAACAGCGGGGAAACCAAGTCCCAAAATATACTAACTCCCATAGACCGAAGGGTCAAGAGTCATGAGCCTCTAAAGAACATAAGTGTCTAAAGGTTTACAAGATACCAAGTGCGGAAAGAAAAGTCAATACAACATCAAGACAGTAAGAAGGAATATCGGGTCCTGCGGACTCTGCAGCTACCTCGAATATCCACAAACATCGCCTCGCACAGCTACTGGATCACTGCTGAGAGGTACCTGGATCTGCACACAAGGTGCAGGGAGTAAAATGAGTACTGCCAGACTCAGTGGTAATAAACAAGGGTAAGACAGCGGAGATAAGAAATCCGCAATAAAGCACTATGTAAAGCTATAATCAGCTACCCTGTCATAGAATCAATCTTCACTGTACTTGTACCAACAAATACCAATAAATAGCATAACGGCTAGCAGATGTAGCTAAATGCAATGCAATGCATGATATGACCGCTACGGCGCGTAGCCCGACTCCAATTTTGGGTACCCGTGCTCACTGTGGGGGTTCAGACTCCAGAGGGGCTCCTACAGCCCAAGCACATCTCATAGAGATATTCTCGCGGCGTGCAGTCCGATCCAACATATATCCTGCTGCGGCGTGCAGCCCGATCCACTACTAGTCAGCTAATATGCAGATACAGCCTCGCAGGCTCAAAAGTAGTTTTTGAAAACTCTTTTATCATTTTTCAGTTGGAAAACAGTAATATCAAGTTCGAGAGATTGGAATTAGCATAATAACAAAAATAGCTGCGGACTAGTAGTAAACTAGCATGTCTATATGATAAGACAATGATAACGATCCTCGCGGGATCCAATAACTGGCTCACGGCCCACATGTATACTCAACCGCCCAAGAAGGGGGTTCCTCGGCTCAAGAGTGGCCATTATCACAATATATATATATATATATGCAACCATCCGAGAAGGAGGTTCGACGGCTCTAGAAAAGCCAATAATACAGTATCAACAGGTCGGACTAATATATAGTCTCCAGTTCATGATCGACCCCGCACTCTCGAGAGTGTGCGTGTCTCGCCGCTATACAGCGTCACAAAGTGGTATACCGGGGTTTCGAACCCGCTGGTCATCACCCACATCTATTACTCACCTCAATACGGCGCGACGACTACTCCGCAATGCCCTTGCCACGAGAATCAAGCTCCGCACGCGTAGAATCTGATCAAATACGGTAAAAATACAACAAATTAGGCCAATGGGATGACACCCAATCAATACAACTCAATTTACATCAAAATTCCCAAAGTTGTCAAAACCCACTTTCGGTACGCTTGCCGAAAAATTACAAAAGTTACATATTCGGAATCCTCATCTCGATACGAGTCCATACATATACAATTTACCAAAATCGGACTCCGTTTGCCCACTCAAATCGGTGTTTTTCTTCAATTTAGGCTTAGGGCTCAAACCCACAATTAATCTTCCATTTACAGGGAATTAACCAAGGATTTCATGTAAAAATGATGTAATTAAGCCATAAACTTACCTCCGACGAAACCCCGATGATTTCCCAGAAATCTCCCGTCAATTTCTTCTCTTGGAACTCAAAAATGGAGGGTTCATGAATGAAACCCGTAACTCTCTGATTCTGGATTTTTATTCTCTGCCAGACACAATTGTTCATCGCGTTCGCGTGACCCTCTACGCGTTCGCGATGAGCAGCCCCGCCTTACTCTACGCGAACGCGACACTAGCCACGCGTTCGCGATGCCCAATTCCTGATACTCTTCGCGGACGCGACGCATCCCACGCGTTCGCGATGTTCAAACTCCCAGCCACCCGGATTTCTTCTACGCGAACGCGTCTACCCTTCACGCGATCGCGATGGTCTCCATCTTTCTCCTACGCGAACGCGACCACCTGGGACGCGAACGCGAAGCTTCGTCCAACCTTGCCTACGCGAACGCGGCAGCCTGACCGCGAACGTGATGCCTTAGCCAGCTCTGCCTTCGCGAACGCGACCTGGGCCACGCGAACGCGAAGGCTTAAGG
The DNA here is from genome assembly GCA_032618575.1 of Nicotiana noctiflora. Taxonomy (NCBI): domain Eukaryota; kingdom Viridiplantae; phylum Streptophyta; class Magnoliopsida; order Solanales; family Solanaceae; genus Nicotiana; species Nicotiana noctiflora. The sequence continues at coordinate 28,135 of JASVEL010001259.1, read as the reverse complement.
CCTGCTGCACCAACCTGCAATTTACAGCAGACTTTTCATACTCCAAAAATGCCGGATGATGGTCCGGATTCACCCCGAGGCCCCCGGGACCCCAACGAAAACCACCAACATACTCCAAAACACGATACGGACTTGTTCCAATCATAAAAACACCATCCTAAACATCAAAATCATCAATTACACACGGATTCAAGCTTATGTTTATTCAAAACTTTCAAAACTAACATTCAATCCAAAACCCGATCAAACGATGTCCGAATGACCTGAAAATTTGCAGGCATATCCAAAATCTCCTAACGAAGCTACTGCAACTGTCGGAATTCCATTCCGACCCCGGATCAAAATCTCACCTACCGTTCGGATTTCGCCAAAATTCAACCTTAGCCAATTCAAGCCTATTTCTACACCGGGCCTCCAAATTCAATTCCGATCGCTCCCCTAAGTCACAAATCACCTCCCGGAACTAACCGAATCATCAGAATCCGATTCCGAGCCCTCTAACCAAATAGTCAACTCCGGGTTGACTTTCCTTATTCAAGTCTCCTTCAAAAAGGCTATATGCCTCATTTTCAATCCAATTCACCCTTAACTCACCCGATAGACTCTAACACTGATATAAAATCATAAAACATGCATTTACAACATAACGGGGTGGTAATTCCCGTAACGACGGGCCGGGTCGTTACAGCCCTCTTCATAGGCTTGTCACAAACATTGACGACCAATTACCTCTTTTGCTCATATACTCTTTATTACTCTTTGGGCCGATTCTTACCCCCTGCAGAGTACTAAGCCTCAAACATGCATAATTTATTTGGGGAACCTTTCCATACCATATGTATACATTCCAAGCCAAAACTGACATAAAACATGGCCATTCGGTCCATTCACTAATAGTGGTTTTCCCCTCTTTTGGCTATAAGTCAAAGTCACAACATCTGATAGTCCACAATAATTATCCTTCACAACTTCGAATAAATCAACCAGACGTCAAGGTCCATTAAACCACATCCGGTTAGTAAATACATTATGTTTCCCCTACTTCACTCGCTACCTGAAACACAGTAGAATCAACCCTCTCACCTTCAACTATTCTCGTGTTCTGCAATATCTCATAGCAACAGTAAATAAATTACCTTGGGTTCTCAAAAGATGCACCACAGAAGGAGTTAGCGAAGAGTTTGGTGAAACTTACCCGAAACTCCGTAAAACTTCTGAAGGCATTGTTGATGTATCACCAGCATGTGCCATTGTCGGCTGAAGAAGCAGTACATGCCTTCGCCGTTCGTGGGAAGACAAGAGTAGAAATTCAACTTAACATTTGAAGAACAAACTCACACGACTGGAAAGAATAAAGGGAATATTTTCCTAACTCTGTAGCCTCTGAGAAATAAATACAGACGTCTCCGTACCGATCCCTCGGACTCTACTAAGGTTGTTCGTGAGTTGTGAGACCTGTGCAACCTAGTGCTCTGATACCAACTTGTCACGACCCGGATTTCCCACCATCGGGGGTCATGATGTGTCACCACCCCTAGCTGCACCACGCCCTGCTGCTGCTGGAGTACGCGCTGATGATGTAGCAGCTGAAGAACCGGATGACTGAGCAGATCCCCTACCTATACCCTGACGGGGTGCACGACAGTCTCGTTGAATGTGACCTCTTACCCCACACCCGAAGCACACTGGAAGGTTAAGGTAGCAAGTCTCCGTATGAAATCTCCCACACTTGGGGCATGTAGGTCTCCCCTGCTGCTGGGATCTCACCCCGGGATGACCAGACTGACGAGACCTCCTGCTGTCTGAACCAGGTCTCGAGTAACTGCCCTGCTGATGACTGTGCACGGATGGCGGTGCACTCGCGGAGGACTGAGCATATGACTGGGATGGCCCTGAGGACCCCCTCCCTGGAAGTGATCTCCCTGAACGACCCATTGACCGGGCCCTGTTGCTACTTTCTCTTTCTGCACGAATCTTCAATTTCCTGGCCTCTGTGGCCTGAGCAAACCCCACAATCCTCCCATAGTTCATGTCCGAGTGCAAAGCTGCTGTGGCGGCCTCATTCACCACCAAAGGGCTAAGGCCCTGAACAAACCGTCGAACCCGGGCATCCATGGTCGACACTAAATGAGGAGCATACTTGGACAACCTTACGAACTCCATGTGATATTCCCAAACACTCATACTTCCCTGCTTGAGGACCTCGAAATCCGTGGCGCGGGCTGCCATCACCTCGACAGGCAAGAAGTGGTCCATAAATGCATCTACGAACTCATCCCATCTGGCCGGTGGGCTCCCTTCCTCACGGGAATCCTCCCACATTTCGAACCATGAACGTGCCGCTCCCTTCAGCCTGTAAGAGGCCAACTCTACCCCTCTATATCTGTAGCCTTCATTACTCTGAGGGTCTTGTATATCTCATCAAGGAATTCCTGTGGGTCAGCCTCTGGATCGGTGCCTGAAAATTCTGGAGGGGCCAATCGCAAGAATTGATGGACTCTGGAGCCAAAGGAATCTCCCTGTCCGCTGGAGGATGCAGGGGCATCATGGGATCTCTGGGCCTGGGCGGCCACTAGCTGTGTTAACATATGGATGGCTCCCCTAAGTTCTTCATTAGATATACCAGAGCCCGAAGCAGGAACTGTATCTGAGTCAGGAACACCGGCAGGAGGAATGGTGGCATCCTCTGTCGCGGCTGGAATAGGGACACTTGGGTTTTGAACAGATGGGTCAGGCAAATTTGGGACTGGTGGGTCATTCTCTCCCACGGCATCGGGTACATGATTAACAGCTGCACTTGGGCCGGCATTGGCCCTAAGGCCGAGTCTAGCCTTCTTCTTAGGTGCCATATTCTGAAAATTTGGGAACAAGGCACGAATTAGACACGGATATCTCCACATTGCACTTTACCGCACGATATAGATTAACAAAGAAATAGGTAAATTCCTAAATGCCCGTGTAGCCCCCTACTTATATGATGTGGTCGACAACACACCTATAAGAAGGGCACTACTAGACACGGCTCCGAGACATCCTAGGACACTTTAAAACCTTAAGCTCGGATACCAAGTTTGTCACGCCCCAAATCGAGGAACATGACCGGCGCCTGACCGGGTTGCCCCAGTCAAGCGGACCTGGGTGCCTTTCATTCCCACGCGTTACCCCTGTGATGACTGTTTCTCATTAACCAAATATATTACTAATCATAATTGATTTCACATTAAACAAATAAAACGATACGAGTGATTCATTAACTAGATTTCAATTTTTACAACGCCCGACATAACACAATATATACATAAGATTGGAGTCCCACAGTTTACATGTCTACAGAGCCTCTAGGATACAAAAGGGAAATACAATACTTGCCGGTAACAAGGCTCCGGCTATACCATTCAAAAACCAAAATGAAATCCAAACCGAAGTGGCAAGAACCACACAAGGCCCCGAGGAAGAAAGGGGCTCACCAAAACGGGCGGTGGAAGGAGAAGGATACTACTGCCGATGAGCTGAAGTGCCTGCTACTGATCCACCTACAATCATGACACGAATGTAGCGCCCCCGGCAAAAGGGACGTCAGTACACTTAAATTGTACTGGTATGTATGGACAAACTTTGTCCCAAGTAAACTCAAGCCATTAAATTACATTAAAACTAATCAAGCCAACCAACCCTGTTTTCCACCTTTTACTCATTTCAGATAAGCCTCAACACAAGCACATTCAAGGTCAACAAATGGAACAACGACCAATCAACAACATAAATTGCAAGTAGTCAAACATAGGAGCAATCAGTGCTCCCCAGGTTGCAAACTCTCCTGCTGTCTCCTTTTACAATTTCACATTATTGATTTTTGTATCAATTTTCAATAGCGATTTCGATTGCTTTCCATCCTTATTGCCCCTGACCACCCTTATTACCTCGACCACCCTTATCACCCCAACCCACACCTTATTTCACCACGTTGCGGCGCGCAACACGACCCCGCCTTACAGTTGAAAACACAACAATTTCAAACAGCAGATAAGGTACTACACACACAATTTCAACAAGTTCAAATAAGCAACTTACACATTGGTTCACGTTCCCAATTTCTTCTCAATTCAATATCACAACCATGTTACAATATTTCCACAATTCAAGTGTTTGATTTCTTTCCAAAAGGAACCATATATGCCATAACAACAATTTTCCTCAGTTCTTTACCAATTTCATTTCCTTTGTCATCTTTCAATTCATATTTCAAACCATACCACATGTAGTTCAATCATCAATTGTATACCCAACAATGATATCGAAAAATCACATAAAATCTCTCAAATTAACACATGCCAAACAATTTCACACATATGGGCGATTTTACAAGAATCAAAATTAGCCATACATACCTGGTGATGCTTTTTCCTCCTACTTTATGCTTACCCAAGATATCCTACTCTTTCCAACCTTGTTCTTGAAGACTCTTACTTCTACTCACTTCTTTTTACTAGAAATCAAGTTCAATAATCATGCATGAGTGTAAAAATTTTATCTTCAAAAGCTATTATATGCAAATCTCTCTTTACCCAATTAAAACTGAAAATCAAAGAAAATAGTTAGGGTTTTTACCTTGAAAAGATTGGGGAAGTTGAATCCTTGCCCTAGGATCCCTTGGAATTAAATGGTTGGAACAATCTTTGAAGATGAAAGATTTCTCTCTCTAAAAACCCTCTCTTCTCTCTCTAATTTTTTTGTAAGATAATATGATAAAATGAAGAAGAAGTGTGTTATATTAAAGAAGAGATCGGGTCAAAATATTACAAAAAATCTGGGCCGAGGTCGAATATGCGGTCACTATGCGACCGCAGAATCCACATGCGGTCCGCAAAGTGACCGCAAAAATGGCCTCAAAGTTATGCAGGTTCTGTTAAGGAATGCGGCCAAAATGCGGTCCGCATGTTGATTCTGCGGTCGCAAAAGTGCACCGGAGATTTGACATGCGATCGCATATCGACCGCACTTTTGACACGATTTTGGGCAACTCTCTGGAACGATTTGCGGTCAGAATGCGGTCCGCATGTCAGGTTTGCGGTCGCATTCTTGACCGCATATTTGACATTTTTCTGGAAAAATTATTTCTCTATATTTTCGAAGCTTAAATCACTACCAAGGGTCCGAACCGCGGCGAGCAAGCTCGCCGCGAAGAATTCTACGCATTCCTAACACATCATTCGGACCATGACACCACATCTACTAGGTTTTATGCACAAAAATTTTACGGGGCCTTACATCCTCCCCCCTTAAGATCATTCGTCCTCGAATGAGGATTTTGAAATAAATGAGTTTTGAAAGACATGATATGCAAGCTATCAAAATTTTGACTAACTCTTATATTTTAGAAAAATTTCGCCAGAGTTTCCTTTGTATTATGGACATATCCACCTGTCAGAGGGCCCCCGAAACACATTACCAGACAACAATATACAACTACAACATTTTTCACAACTGGTATACACTTTCTTACCTCAACGAATGCACATATTCCATCACATTATTACAATTGCACATAAACTAGTCACGTCAATGAATTCTTACCTTACTTAACCAATTTAACACACCATGTGCACTTAACAAACCATTACCAATCTATAATTACTATTAGTAGTTTATTAAACACGTAAACCTTTATAAGGCTTTCATTTTTCAAGAACGGTTCAAGTGACCCAAGGTAACAACACAATTAACTCATTACAAAATGAAGGGGACTTTACTAATACTAAGAGGGAAACAACTTAGGCAAGATGACGAGTTACTAGGAGTAGGAGGGTCACCTAATTTCTTCTAGGCTTGATCGAACAAATGGGGGTACTTTTCCTTCATCTCTTTTTCCGCTTCCCATGTGGCCTCCTCAACTTGTTGACTTCGCCACAATACTTTAACAGAGGCGACTTCCTTATTTCTCAACTTACGGACTTGCCTATCAAGAATGGCAACTGGAACTTCTTCATATGACAAATTTTCATTAACCTCTATAGCTTCGATTGGCATGATGGTGGATGGATCTCCAATCACTTTCTTCAACATGGACACATGGAATACCGGATGCACTGATGACATCTCGGGAGGCAACTCTAGCCTATAAGCAACTTGACCAATCCTTTGAACGATCCGATATGGCCCGACATACCTAGGACTCAATTTCCCTTTCTTTCCGAACCGCATGACTCCCTTCATAGGAGATACCCTCAAGAACACCCAATCATCGACTTGAAACTCCAAATCCCTTCGACGAACGTCTGCATAGGACTTTTGACGACTTTGTGCTGTTTTCATTCTCTCCTGAATAACCTTGACCTTTTCCATAGCTTCGTACACCATGTCTGGCCCTAGCAATTCCGCTTCACCTACCTCAAACCACCCGATTGGCGATCTACATCTTCTCCCGTATAATGCCTCAAACGGGGCCATTTGAATGCTAGCATGATAGCTGGTATTGTAAGCAAATTCTATCAGTGGCAAGTGTTCATCCCAATTACCTTTAAAATCTAAGACACAAGCCCGCAACATATCTTCAAGCGTCCGAATGGTCCGCTCGGCCTGTCCATCGGTCTGTGGATGGAAAGCTGTGCTGAGATTCACCTGAGTTCCCAAACCTTGCTGAAACTTCTTCCAAAAGTTAGCTGTGAACTGAGCCCCGCGATCTGAGATGATAGAAAGTGGAGTGCCATGAAGCCTTACTATCTCTTTGATGTACAATCTTGCATATTGCTCCGCGGTATCAGTGGACTTGACAGGCAGGAAGTGAGCTGATTTGGTGAGTCGATCTACTATCACCCATACTGAATCGAACTTACGCCGAGTGCGAGGTAACCCCACCACGAAATCCATATTGATCATCTCCCATTTCCACCTTGGTATTTCTATAAGCTGAGTTAATCCACCAGGCCGTTGATGCTCGGCCTTCACTTGTTGACAGTTCGGACATTTAGCTACAAAGCCTGCCACATCCCTTTTCATACCGTTCCACCAATAAATCTCCTTGAGATCGTGATACATTTTCGTTGAACCAGGGTGCACGGAATACCTGGAAGTATGAGCCTCTGCCATCACTCTTTCCCGAAGCTCGTCCACATCCGGAACACATAGCCTATCTTGACACCGCAATACACCATCTTCGCTGCTGAGTACAAATGCTGAGGTCTTGTCATTCATGACTGCTTCCTTCACCCGAACCAATGCTCGATCCATGAACTGTTTTTCCTTGATTTCCGCGACCAACGATGACTCTGCTCCATTATGCACCAAGATATTCCCCTCGGCTGGCGCCGAAATACGAACCCCCAAGCTGGCTAATTGGTAGACCTCTCAAGCCAGGGGTCTCTGATCCACACCCAAATGAGCCAAACTACCCATGGATTTCCGACTAAGAGCGTCGGCTACCACATTTGCCTTCCCTGGATGGTACAATATGTCCATATCATAGTCCTTGAGTAGTTCTAACCACCGCCGCTGTCTCAGGATTCAGCTCTTTCTGCTTGAACAAATACTGGAGGCTCTTGTGGTCCGAAAACACCTCTACATGAACCCCATAAAGATAGTGTCGCCATATTTTCAAGGCAAACACAACAGCTGCAAGTTCCAAATCATGCGTCGGATAATTCTTCTCATGATTCTTGAGTTGCCTGGAAGCATAAGCTATAACCTTTCCGTGCTGCATCAATACACATCCCAAACCGACTCTGGAGGCATCACAATAGACTACAAATCCCTCTGTGCCTTCTGGCAAGGCCAATACTGGTGCCGAGGTCAATCTTGACTTCAGTTCCTGGAAACTTTTCTCACATGCTTCGGACCACTGGAACTTAACTGCCTTCTGCGTCAATTTAGTCAATGGGGAGGCGAGGGTTGAGAATCCCTCTACAAACCTCCGATAGTACCCTGCCAGACCCAAAAAGCTGCGAATCTCTGTCGGGGTCGTGGGTCTAGGCCAATCTTTCACTGCCGCAATCTTCCGAGGATCCACCATAATTCCCTCACTGGAAATAACATGCCCTAGAAAAGCTATGGACTCCAACCAAAACTCACATTTTGAGAACTTGGCATACAATTGATGTTGAAGAAGGGTCTGTAATGCTGCTCTGAGGTGAACGACATGATCTTCCCTGCTCCGAGAGTAGATGAGAATATCGTCAATGAATACAATCACAAAGGAATCTAGGAATGGCTTGAAAACCCGATTCATAAGGTCCATGAAAGCTGCTGGGGCGTTGGTTAGCCCAAAAGACATGACCAAAAACTCGAAGTGACCATAACGAGTTCTGAAGGCGGTCTTAGGAATATCCTGCTCCCTGATTTTCAACTGGTGGTACCCAGACCGTAAATCAATCTTTGAGAAGAACCTCGCTCCCTGCAATTGGTCAAACAGATCATCCACTCGAGGCAATGGATATTTATTCTTAATGGTGACTTTGTTAAGTTGCCGATAATCAATACACATTCGAAGTGACCCATCCTTCTTTCTGACAAAGAGAACCGGAGCACCCCATGGCGACACACTCGGTCGTATGAACCCTTTCTCTAATAAATCCCTCAGCTGCTCCTTTAACTCCCTTAACTCTGCTGGCGCCATTCTGTATGGTGGAATGGATATTGGCTGAGTATCTGGCATTACATCGATCCCGAAATCAATCTCCCTATCCGGCGGGATGCCTGGAAGCTCATCTGGAAACACTTCGGGAAATTCATTCACAATTGGCACGGACTCGAGGGTAGGCACATCTGAGGTGGTATCCGTTACCCGAACCAGGTGATAGATACACCCTTTCTTAATCATCTTCGAAGCCTTAAGGTAGGAAATAAACCTACCCCTTGGCACCACACCATTTCCTCTCCATTCAATAACTAGCTCGTTAGGGAACTCGAGCCTCATAACTCTCGTTCGACGGTCAAGTTTGGCAAAGCACGAATAGAGCCAATCCATCCCCATAATTACATCAAAATCTACCATCCCAAGCTCAATAAGATCGGCTGTGGTATCACGACCACCCACCGTAACAACACAATTCCTATAGACTCGTGAGGCTGTAATAGAATCACCAATAGGTGTCGACACAGAGAACGGCTCATGAAGCCGTTCGGGTTCTATCCCAAAACTTGAAGCAATGAATGGAGTAACATAAGACAAGGAGGACCCTGGATCAATAAGGGCATAGCAATCAATAGTCCGAACAGACATGATACCTGTAACAACATCTGGAGAAGCCTCGGCATTTTGGCGACCACTCAATGCATAGAATCGGCTAGGTCCACCCCTACCCTGAGCTCCACCCCTAGCTGCACCACGCCCTGCTGCTGCTGGAGTACGCGCTGATGATGTAGCAGCCGAAGAACCGGATGACTGAGCAGATCCCCTACCTATACCCTGACGGGGTGCACGACAGTCCCGCTGAATGTGACCTCTCACCCCGCACCCGAAGCACACTGGAAGGTCAAGGTAGCAAGTCTCTGTATGAAATCTCCCACACTTGGGGCATGTGGGTCTCCCCTGCTGCTGGGATCTCACCCCAGGATGACCGGACTGACGAGGCCTCCTGCTGTCTGAACCAGGTCTCGAGTAACTGCCCTGCTGATGACTGTGCACGGATGGCGGTGCACTCGCGGAGGACTGAGCATATGACTGGGATGGCCCTGATGACCCCTTCCCTGGAAGTGATCTCCCCGAACGACCCATTGACCGGGCCCTGTTGCTACTTTCTCTTTCTGCACGAATCTTCAATTTCCTGGCCTCTGTGGCCTGAGCAAACCCCACAATCCTCCCATAGTTCATGTCTGAGTGCAAAGCTGCTGTGGCGGCCTCATTCACCACCAAAGGGCTAAGGCCCTCGAACAAACCGTCGAACCCGGGCATCCATGGTCGACACTAAATGAGGAGCATACTTGGACAACCTTACGAACTCCATGTGATATTCCCAAACACTCATACTTCCCTGCTTGAGGACCTCGAAATCCGTGGCGCGGGCTGCCATCACCTCGGCAGGCAAGAAGTGGTCCATAAATGCATCTACGAACTCATCCCATCTGGCCGGTGGGCTCCCTTCCTCACGGGAATCCTCCCACATTTCGAACCATGAACGTGCCGCTCCCTTCAGCCTGTAAGAGGCCAACTCTACCCCCTCTATATCTGTAGCCTTCATTACTCTGAGGGTCTTGTATATCTCATCAAGGAATTCCTGTGGGTCAGCCTCTGGATCGGTGCCTGAAAATTCCGGAGGGGCCAATCGCAAGAATTGATGGACTCTGGAACCAAAGGAATCTCCCTGTCCGCTGGAGGATGCAGGGGCATCATGGGATCTCTGGGCCTGGGCGGCCACTAGCTGTGTTAACATATGGATGGCTCCCCTAAGTTCTTCATTAGAGATACCAGAGCCCGAAGCGGGAACTGTATCTGAGTCAGGAACACTGGCAGGAGGAATGGTGGCATCCTCCGCCGCAGCTGGAATAGGGACACTTGGGTTTTGAATAGATGGGCCAGGCAAATTCGGGACTGGTGGGTCATTCTCTCCCACGGCATCGGGTACATGATTAACAGCTGCACTTGGGCCGGCATTGGCACTAAGGCCGAGTCTAGCCTTCTTCTTAGGTGCCATATTCTGAAAATTTGGGAACAAGGCACGAATTAGACACAGAGATATCTCCACATTGCACTTTACCGCACGATATAGATTAACAAAGAAATAGGTAAATTCCTAAATGCCCGTGTAGCCCCCTACTTATATGATGTGGTCGACAACACACCTATAAGAAGGGCACTACTAGACACGGCTCCGAGACATCCTAGGACACTTTAAAACCTTAAGCTTTGATACCAAGTTTGTCACGCCCCAAATCGAGGAACATGACCGGCGCCTGACCGGGTTGCCCCAGTCAAGCGGACCTGGGTGCCTTTCATTCCCACGCGTTACCCCTGTGATGACCTGTTTCTCATTAACCAAATATATTACTAATCATAATTGATTTCACATTAAACAAATAAAACGATACGAGTGATTCATTAACTAGATTTCAATTTTTACAACGCCCGACATAACACAATATATACATAAGACTGGAGTCCCACAATTTACATGTCTACAGAGCCTCTAGGATACAAAAGGGAAATACAATACTTGCCGGTAACAAGGCTCCGGCTATACCTTTCAAAAACCAAAATGAAATCCAAACCGAAGTGGCAAGAACCACACAAGGCCCCGAGGAAGAAAGGGGCTCACCAAAACGAGCAGTGGAAGGAGAAGGATACTACTGCCGATGAGCTGAAGTGCCTGCTACTGATCCACCTACAATCATGACACGAATGTAGCGCCCCCGGCAAAAGGGACGTCAGTACACTTAAATTGTACTGGTATGTATGGACAAACTTTGTCCCAAGTAAACTCAAGCCATTAAATTACATTAAAACTAATCAAGCCAACCAACCCTGTTTTCCACCTTTTACTCATTTCAGATAAGCCTCAACACAAGCACATTCAAGGTCAACAAATGGAACAACGACCAATCAACAACATAAATTGCAAGTAGTCAAACATAGGAGCAATCAGTGCTCCCCAGGTTGCAAACTCTCCTGCTGTCTCCTTTCACAATTTCACATTATTGATTTTTGTATCAATTTTCAATAGCGATTTCGATCGCTTTCCATCCTTATTGCCCCCGACCACCCTTATTACCTCGGCCACCCTTATCACCCCAACCCACACCTTATTTCACCACGTTGCGGCGCGCAACACGACCCCGCCTTACAGTTGAAAACACAACAATTTCAAACAGCAGATAAGGTACTACACACACAATTTCAACAAGTTCAAATAAGCAACTTACACATTGGTTCACATTCCCAATTTCTTCTCAATTCAATATCACAACCATGTTACAATATTTCCACAATTCAAGTATTTGATCTCTTTCCAAAAGGAACCATATATGCCATAACAACAATTTTCCTCAGTTCTTTACCAATTTCATTTCCTTTGTCATCTTTCAATTCATATTTCAAACCATACCACATGTAGTTCAATCATCAATTGTATACCCAACAATGATATCGAAAAATCACATAAAATCTCTCAAATTAACACATGCCAAACAATTTCACACATATGGGCGATTTTACAAGAATCAAAATTAGCCATACATACCTGGTGATGATTTTTCCTCCTACTTTATGCTTACCCAAGATATCCTACTCTTTCCAACCTTGTTCTTGAAGACTCTTACTTCTACTCACTTCTTTTTACTAGAAATCAAGTTCAATAATCATGCATGAGTGTAAAAATTTTATCTTCAAAAGCTATTATATGAAAATCTCTCTTTACCCAATTAAAACTGAAAATCAAAGAAAATAGTTAGGGTTTTTACCTTGAAAAGATTGGGGAAGTTGAATCCTTGCCCTAGGATCCCTTGGAATTAAATGGTTGGAACAATCTTTGAAGATGAAAGATTTCTCTCTCTAAAAACCCTCTCTTCTCTCTCTAATTTTTTTGTAAGATAATATGATAAAATGAAGAAGAAGTGTGTTATATTAAAGAAGAGATCGGGTCAAAATATTACAAAAAATCTGGGCCGAGGTCGAATATGCGGTCACTATGCGACCGCAGAATCCACATGCGGTCCGCAAAGTGACCGCAAAATGGCCTCAAAGTTATGCAGGTTCTGTTAAGGAATGCGGTCACTATGCGGACCGCATGTTGATTCCGCGGTCGCAAAAGTGCACCGCAGATTTGACATGCGATCGCATATCGACCGCACTTTTGACACGATTTTGGGCAACTCTCTGGAACGTTTTGCGGCAAGAATGCGGTCCGCATGTCAGGTTTGCGGTCGCATTCTTGACCGCATATTTGACATTTTTCTGGAAAAATTATTTCTCTATATTTTCGAAGAATTCTACGCATTCCTAACACATCATTCGGACCATGACACCACATCTACTAGGTTTTATGCACAAAAATTTTACGGGGCCTTACATGATGGCGCCTACTAGTGGAAGCTAGGCAAGCCAAATATTAATTACACCTTCATTAATTACCAAATTCTTATTAAGACTTTAAAATTAAAAATAAATAAATCACAGCGGAATAATTGAACTTAGCGGAAGACTTAGTCAATCTTATCAAATATGATAAAGAAAACCCCAAACATGATATACTACCCAAGATTGGTGTCACAACACTCACGAACTTCTAAGAATAATACACATAATTGTCTGAAAGAAAATATAAGTTGTTTATCTCGAATACATGAGATAACAGAATGAAATACATAGATAGAAGAGACAACGGGTCCTGCGGAAGCCTGCAAGGCTACCTCGTAGTCTCAGTAGTCGGAATATCCACAATCGCTACTGTCGCTGCTGCTGTCCGTAACCTGTATCTGCGCAAAAAGAGCGCAGAGTGTAGTATCAGCACAACCGACCCCATGTGCCGGTAAGTGCCTGGCCTATCCCAGCGAAATAGTGACGAGACTAAGGCCAGTCACCCACATAAACCTGTACAGTTGCAATATATATATATATTCATGTACCAAAAACATTTATAAATATATATATATATATATATATATATACATGTACCAAAAACATTTATAAGGAAAGACTCTACTCTGAAATAACAGTCAATAACTCGTGATATCCAGAATAATCTAGTCAACAGAATAAATCTTACTTTCATATCTCAATACCTTTCTCATTTCATATCTCGTGGTAGGCGTACCACCCGCTCCCAACTATCACAAGTAATTATATCTTGTGGTAGGCGTACCACCCGCTCCCAAATATATCAATAGATTATATCTTGTGGTAGGCGTACCACCCGCTCCCAAAATCAATAGGCTACCGGCAACTATGGCCAATGCCAAGATTTAAATCACTTTGTGGTCGGCGTGCCACACGATCCCATTTCTTATTATATAAGTGGTCGGTGCGCCACACGATCCCAATTCATAAATATATAAGTGGTCGGCGCGCCACACGATCCCAATTCATTAATATATATTTTACCGGCATTTAGCCAATAATCTCTGCATCAACAATATTTATACATAACAAAATTCCTATTCCTTTAAGCTAGGATAGAACAAACACTTACCTCAAATGTTTTACGAACAATTAAATCTGTGGCAATGCCTTTTCCTTTCAAATTCGGCTCCAATCCAATCGTATCTATACACAATTGATTTAATATCATCAATACTACTCAACAAACTAATTCATAAGGCCAATTTCAATTTTTACAACATTCTGCCCGGAATAGTGCATTTCGACCCCGGGCCCACATGGTCGGAACTCGGGGTTCGGACCAAAATCCGGTTACCCATCCCCCCACGAGTTCAAATATATGATTTGTTTCAAAATCGGACCTCAATTGGTCCAATTTCCTAATTCATGAAAAACCCTATATTCTAAGAAAAACAAGAAATTCTACCATGAAAACCTTTGATTTCTATTGAAAAACATGTTTAATGTTGTTAGGAATTGAAAGAATTAAGTAAAAAGTGACTTACAATTGTTTTGAAGAAGAGGGAGTTCGTGAAAAATTGTCAATGGGTGTTTTTGGGTTGTGAAATGTGAAAAATAAAGCTGGAAATCGGGATTTAAATGTCTCTGTGTTCACATTTGCGAACATGGGTTCGCAATTGCGAACCCCGACCAATTTCTGGAGTTTGAAAAATAAGCTATGGCTGGGAAGTTCGCATTTGCGAACTTTTGTTCGCATTTGCGAACACAGGCAAAGTGTGGGAAGTTCGCATTTGCGAACATTTGTTCGCATTTGCGAAGCCAAGGCAAATGCTGGGGGTTTCGCATTTGCGAAATAATGTTCGCATTTGCGAACAAGCTAGGCTTCGGGGTTCTGTCGCAATTGCGACAAATGCTTCGCATTTGCGAAGCTAGGCAACATACCGAAGGCCTTGCATTTGCGAGCTTTGTTCGCATTTGCGAACTTGGCTTGTTTCTGGCAGACATCACATTTGCGATAAAGGGTTCGCATTTGCGAACCCAGCCTTGACTTGTCTTCTTCGCATTTGCGAGAAATTCTTCGCAAATGCGAAGCCAACAACTGGGTGAAAAACCAGCAGTGCAAAAATTCAGAAATTGATCCTACGGCCTATCAAATCTTTACCCGAGCCCCCCGGGCTCCCAACCAAACATGTACACAACTTCAAAAACACATTACGAACTTGTTCGTGCGATCACATCGCCAATATCACATCGTTTTCATCAAATCAAGCCTCAAGTTCATGATTTTCATACTTTTGGTTTTCAAAACTTTCAAACTTGGAACTCAAGGTCCAAAACATATCAAACGACATCCGAATGTCACCAAACTTTGCGGAAAGCACATATATAATATTTAAGACTTGTACCTAGCGTCGGAACCAAAATACGAGCCCGATACCAAGGTCAATTAATTCATTTTCCTTTAACAATTACATCATAAACAATTTCACAGAAAAAATCATAATTTGGGCTCTAGGCCTCAGAATTCGACTCCGGACGCATGTCCAAGTCCCATATTTTCCTACGGACCTTTCGGGACCATCCAATCTCGGGTCCGGGTCCGTTTACCAAAAATGTTGACCGAAGTCAACCATATCAATATTAATATCATTTTTATCCACATTTCTCATAGAATTCATATTTTCTATCAAAAAAAAATCTTTCCGGCTACATGCTCGGATCGTGAACGTAAATCGAGGCAACATAGAATGAGGTTTTCAAGGCCTCAGAAGCTCGAAAAAATGATTAATAAAACAAGTGATGACCCTTTGGGTCGTCACAGTTTCATGAATCAATTTTAATAACAAATAAAGCAAATAAGAGACTTCATGTGAAAGAGGTATGAGCAGACCTTATATCAGCAAAATAGATTTTCTATTACCCTTGATACTTTGAAGAATATACAAGAATTTCTGATCAGAATTTGAACAAATCCCAACACGAACAGATTAACGAAGCTTAAATCGCTAACCGGGTCAGAAATTGCGATGGCAACGTAAATCTTTCTTCTACATGACAAACGGGAAATGAAAACACCAATGCGACTTTCAATTTCGAACGGTAATAGGGCTCAAACAAGAATCACTGAAAGTTGAGAAGCTTAGACTTCGAGCTTGCCGAAATTTTGACCGGAGAAGAAGAAACTGTGGTAGAGAAAACGCTAACTATTCAGTCGTCAATTCAAACGATGCTAATCGAGATTAATGGCGACGATGCATAGACGAACCAAAACTAACAATCGACTGGCCGAGCAAATAAATCGACAATTTAGAGAATATGAAATTAAAGCTTCGTTCAACTTTTCAGCCATTACACAGCCATAATGGAATGCCAAACGACGAAATTTCAACTCGAAACGGAATAGCAACCTTGAACGGACAGAAGTTCAATTTCCATCTACACGACCCGAACTCAGAAATGGCTAGAAACCTCAAATCGACTAGATCTTCAACTATATTCCATTTTCTGAACAAGAGTCCAAAATTAATTGAAGAAAACAGAGAGCTGTATTATGTTGATTTTGGGTATGAGTTCTTTCGGTTGAGGGAGACAACCTGTGAAGGGGTCTCTGTATAATTGTTATGGAGTCAGGCAATGGGTTTGGTGGTGTGTGATGGGGCGGAGCTCTGGTGGTGAGAGGGGCGACCAGGGGTGTTTTGTCGTTGGGGTGGGATGAAGCAGAAGCGACGGCTGCTCTCTCTACTGTTGCGGCTAAGGTTCTTTTTTCTTATGTATGTCTTTTGTTATGAGGAAGAAGAATGAACAGTGGGGAGGGGGATTAATTATGGTCCGTTATATTAATTGGGATGGAGGGCTAGGATTTGAAAGGGGAATTGGTGCGGGTCGGCGGGTCAGGGGATTGGGCCACCAGATTTGGGCCTTGTCTTGCATAGAAATGGACGAAAAATTAAAATTTTAACTCTTTTGAATCCACACAAATAAAACTTGAATCTTTCTTTTGAATAAAATAATTTAAAATTAATTATGACTAATTAAAATAAAATATGTCATACTATCAAACTATATATATTTTTATATATCATTTTTATATTGAATTATTACATGCAAGAATAAGAGTAAAAATCATAGTAAAACAAAAGATATTGCTATAAAATACTAATGGCCTTAACTTAAAAAAAATAAGAAAATATATAATGAAACTATTTTTGTATTATTTCAATTTTATGATAAAAATAATGTAAAAGAGTTGAAATTAGTGTAAATAACTATATGACACCTAAATTAAGTATTCTATGCTAAAACGGGTGAAATTTTAGGGAGGATCAAAAATTACATGTCTACAGCTGCCCCTCTTTGACTGAAAATACAAAGTATTTTCAGACAAAGAACGACTAGACAAGATTTTTGACCTGGCCCTTATTTAAAAGACTAACTAGAAGAAAAGAGAATGTGACCGAGCTCTGGTATCTGAGCTGCCTACATATCCTCGGCTATAGAGGAATCACGCCACGTGTAGTTCAGAAGTGAATGAGATGATGGAGTGTACCGAGGTGGAGAGCGGGTCGAGGTCCCAGTCCACGGTCCCGTTATTACATCAAAATCAGAAAATAAAAAAGACTAACTAAACATGTTAACTATGAGTTACAAGATTCCTATCTATAAGTCTTCTGAAGCTTGATCTTGAGTCTTGAATGGTTCTTCATGTAGACTTTAGATCTAAACCTTGACGCTCGCTAGATGCAGGTGTTAGTTCATTTTCTTCTGCTTTTCGGATCAAAGCAGGACATACAATGCTTGTGACTTTAGTCTTGTCTTGAGCGATCCACCTCCTGTCTCGGCCTCTGCATTTTGGACTCACCTCCCTTTTCTTTTTTTTTTCTTTTTATTTTCTTTTTTTTTCTTTTCTATTCTGGATTAAAATTACTTATGTTGATCACCTCGGATTGTTGACTCGCATTCTTGCCGCGAGCTTCTGATACTTCTAGCATGAACTGATTTCTGAAATGATTTCCCTCGTTGTCCACGTGGGCGCCTGACATTACAACAAAACAAACAAAACAAAAGAATTTTTCTACCCCAGTTTGGGATTCGGGCATAAATGTGAATGTTAATTGAATCATGCTACCTACAGAGCTCTCAGAGTTGAAAGTTAGATCCCATTATCCAAGAGGGTCCTAAAAATTCTAAAATTAAATCTTATTATCCAGGAAGGTCCTGAGAACTCTAAAATTAAATCTCATTATCCAAGAGGGTCCTGAGAACTTTTAAAAATTAAATCCCATTATCCAGGAGGGTCCTGAGAAATCTAAAATTAAATCTCCTTATCCAAGAGGGTCCTCAGAACTCTAAAATTAAATCCCATTATCCAGAAGGGTCCTGAGAACTCTAAACTAAATCCCATTATCCATGAGGGTCCTGAAAATTCTAAAATTAAATCCCATTATCCAGGAGGGTCCTGAGAACTCTAAATAAATCCCATTATCCAGGAGGGTCCTGAGAACTCTAAAATTAAATCTCATTATCCAGGAGGGTCCTGAGAACTTTAAACTAAATCCCATTATCTAGGAGGGTCCTGAGAACTTAAAATTAAATCCCATTATCCAGGAGAGTCATGAGAACTCTAAAATTAAATCCCATTATCCATGAAGGTCCTGAGAACTTTAAATTAAATCCCATTATACAGGAGGGTCCTGAAAACTCTAAAATAAACCCCATTATCCATGAGGGTCCCGAAAATTCTAAAATTAAATCCCATTATCCCTGAGGGTCCTGAGAACTTTAAATTAAATACCATTATCCAGGAGGATCCTGAGAACTTTAAATTAAATCCCATTATCCAGGAGGGTCCTGAAAACTCTAATCTAAATCCCATTATCCATGAGGGTCCTGAAAATTCTAAAATTAAATCCCATTATCCAGGAGGGTAATGAGATCATTAAATCAAATCACATTATCCAGGAGGGTACTGAGAACTTTAAATTAAATCTGATTATCCATGAGGGTCCTGAAAACTCTAAAATTAAATCCCATTATCCAGGAGGGTCCTGAAAACTTTAAACTAAATCCCATTATCTAGGAGGGTCCTAAAAATTCTAAAATTAAATCCCATTATCCAGGAGGGTCCTGACAATTTTAAACAAAATCCCATTATCCAGGAGGGTCCTGAGAACTTAAAATTAAATCTCATTATCCAGGAGTGTCCTGAGAACTCTAAAATTAAATCCCATTATCCAGGAAGGTACTCAGAACTTTAAATTAAATCCCATTATCTAGGAGGGTCCTGAGAACTTTAAACTAAATCCCATGATCTAGGAGGGTCCTGAAAATTCCAAAATTAAATCCCATTATCCAGGAGGGTCCTGAGAACTCTAAAACTAAATCCCATTATCCAGGAGGGTCCCGAAAATTCTAAAATTAAATTCCATTATCCAGGAGGGTCCTGAAAATTCAAAAATTAAATCCCATTATCCAGGAGGGTCCTGAAAATTCTAAAATTAAATCTCATTATCCAGGAGAGTCCTGAGAACTCTAAAACTAAATCCCATTATCCAGAAGGGTCCTGAGAACTTTAAACTAAAACCCATTATCTAGGAGGGTCCTGAAAATTCCAAAATTAAATCCCATTATTCAGTAGGATCCTGAGAACTCTAAAATTAAATCTCCTTATCCAGGAGGGTCTTGAGAACTCTAAAATTAAATTCCATTATCCAGAAAGGTCCTGAGAACTCTAAACTAAATCCCATTATCCAGGAGGGTCCTGAAAATTCTAAAATTAAATCCCATTATCTAGGAGGGTTCTGAGAACTCTATTATTAAATCCCATTATCCAGGAGGGTCCTGAGAACTCTAATATTAAATCTCATTATCTAGGAGGTGAGAAGTTTAAACTAAATCTCATTATCCAGGAGGGTCGTGAGAACTCCAAAATTAAATCCCATTATCCAGAAGGGTCCTGAGAACTCTAAACTAAATCTCATTATCCAGGAGGGTCTTGAAAATTCTAAAATTAAATCCCATTATCCAGGAGGGACATGAGAACTCTAATATTAAATCCCATTATCAAGGAGGGTCCTGAGAACTCTAATATTAAATCTCATTATCCAGGAGGTGAGAACTTTAAACTAAATTTTATTATCGAGGAGGGTCCTGAGAACTCTAATATTAAATCTCACTATCCAGGAGGGTCCTTGTCACGACCCCAAATCCGGTCGTGATGGCGCCCTGCACACTGCTAGGCCAGCCCGACCAATCAACAACAATCACGGAGCCACAAGCTCACTTTATCCAATTTAAGCATAACGGTGATAGATATATTAAAAACAGGGAACCAAGTCCCAACACGTGCCAACTCCCATAGACCGAAGGGTCAAGAGTCATGAGCCTCTAGAGAGTATACAAAGTGTAAATAGTGAATATAACTATGCACAAGTGTGGGAAGATCAGAACAAAAATACAGACAAACTGGAGAATCAGGTCCTGCGAACGCTGGCAGCTACCTCGACTGTCCAAAAGCACTCCCGAGCCGCAATAGAATCAGCCCTGCTGTGATGTACCTGAATCTGCACACAAGGTGCAGGGAGTCGGGTGTGAGTACTTCCAACTCGGCAGTAATAAAAGTAAATAATGCTGAAGGGAAGAAAACCACGATAGGCACTATCTCATGCTACACAATACGGAACTATCTTTTTATTCCTTTCAAGCATATGTGAGTAGATTATTTAGAAATCTCAATTTTAGCTACTCTCTTTCATAATAATATACCAATACCTGGATACAAATCTCAAGCAGTGCAAGTCCGCACTCAAATCAGCCCCTCGGGCTCAGCACTCCTTATCAATTTACACCAGGAGATCTGGTCAATAAGGCAACTAATGCATGTGTGCCAGTAATGTATGAGTGCTGAATGTTATGCCACGTAGTACACGTAAACCAATATATGTATGCCATGCAATGCATATGACCGCTACGGCGTCTAGCCCGATCCAATTTGGGTACCCGTGCTCATTGTGGGGGTTCAGACTCCGGAGGGGCTCCTACAGCCCAAGCACACTATTAATATCACACCTGCTGCGGCGCGCAACCCAATCCGTATACCACTGCGGCGTGCAGTCCGATCCATGCATGTGTATGCATATGCTCGTATGAAATGTCATGCCCTAACATATGGCCTTCGGCCCAATCAGTCTAACAAATAATCAAGAAAGCCCTACGGGCAACAATATCATATTAGTCACAGCTAAAAATGTTATTACGACCTTGTTCAAGTTTTTCATAAACTTTTAAAAATGCTGAATAGCAAAATACCATTTTAAACCTTGAATTTAGAATAAAATATGCACAGTGTTATTAAAACAATGATACCAATCCCTGAAGGATTCAGATAATTGGCACGAAGCCCAAACATGATAATTAGTCCAATTCATTTCAACAATTAGGTGTTATTATTTATTACGCGAGACGGACCAAGTCACAATCCCCAATGGTGCTCTACCCCACGCCCATTATCCGGCGTGCAAGTCACCTCAACACAGCACTAAGATGTGCAAGTCCGGGGTTTACTAACCCTCAGGATATCATTTACAAGTATTACCCACCTCGAACCGACGAAAGCTCATGCCCGCGACGCCTTAGCTCCTCGAACCGACATCCATGCACGTCAAAACTAGCACAAATCAGCACAAATATATCAAAATAGGCTAATGGAACATAACCCAATCGAAAGAACTCGAAAAATATCAAAAATCACGAAATTTGCAAAACCCGAGCCCCGGGCCCACATCTCGAAAAACTTCAAAACTCATATTTCCAGAACCCTCGTCTCGCCACGAGTCCATACATATAAAATTTACCAAAATCGGAGTTCGATTGGCCTTTCAAAACCCAAATTTTCGTTTTCAATATCTAGGCCAAAATCCTTCACAATTTCTACCCAAATTCATGAAGATTGATGTTAATTCTACCATAAAATGGTGTTTTTGAGTCAAGAAGCTTACCTCCGATGAATACCCGATGATTTCCCAGCGTTTTCCCGTGATTTCTTCTCTCTAGGGCTCAAAAATGGTGTTTTGGGTATATGAACCCGCGACTGGTTCTGTTCTGGTTTTAATTTCACTGCCAGACCATTCCTTCTATGCGATCGCAATGGCCCTATGCGATCGCATAGAGTTAAATTTTCCTGCCAATTTCCCCTTCTATGCGATCGCAATGCACCTACGCGATCGCATAGCACAACCTTCCAGGCCTCATCTTTTCTTCTCTGCGATCGCAGCACTGGTTATGCGATCGCAATGTACAGTCTGGTAAGACTATGCGATCGCACCCCTTGCTATGCGATCGCATAGCACATTTTTCTCACCCCTCCAGGCTCTTCTATGCGATCGCAATGACTCTATGCGATCGCATAGAGCAATCACTGTCTGCAATTTTCTGCAGCAACTTCATGATCAAAACTTGCACGTTAGGCATCCGAAATGATCCCGAGACCTCCGGGACCTCAACCAATGCCACCAATACATCACATTACCTCATTCAAACTTGCTCGTAACATAAAAACACCATAGTAAACATCAAAATCTCCCATTACACACGGATTTAAGCCTAAGTTTATTCAAAACTTCCGAAACTAACATTCAATCAAAATCCCGACCAAACGATGTCCGAATGACCTGAAAATTTGCAGGCATATCCAAAATCACCTAACGGAGCTACTGCAATTGTCGGAATTCCATTCCGACTTCCGGATCAAAATCTCACCTACCGTTCGGATTTCGCCAAAATTCAACCTTAGCCAATTCAAGCCTATTTCTACACCGGATCTCCAAATTCAATTCCGATTGCTCTCCTAAGTCATAAATGATCCCTCAAAACTAGTCGAATCATCAGAATCCGATTTCGAGCACTCTACCTCGATAGTCAACTCTAGGTTGACTTTCCATATTCAAACTTCCTTCAAACATGCTATTTGCTTCATTTTCAATTCAATTCACTCCTAACTCACCCGATAGGTTCTAAAACTGATATAAAGGCATAAAACATGTAATTGCAGCATGACGGGGTTGTAAATTCCCGTAACGATAGGCCGGGTCGTTACATTCTCCCCAACTAAAACAAACGCTCGTCCTCGAGCGGACTCGAGTAGACTCAGAGTTGTACTAGAAGCAACCCAATAGCCGAATGACCTTACCAAGCATATATCCGGACGATCATACGTCACCCTATCTCACATAAGTCCGAAAATACCATATAGTCCGAGTTTCACAGACCATCTGAACCATAAATCACGTTGTACTTTATGAAATCATATGCCAAATGCAAATCCCATGCATAGACTCAGGATACACTCGAATCCCACTGCAATAACCCATATTCACTACTCCGGGTGAGATCATATGATGTATCGACAACCCATTCACTCGAGACGATAGTCTCTAATCACAACAACTGGCAACAATAACCAAATGCTAGCTAAAAACCTCTTTCATTAGATACAGTCTTATTCCAACACCTCAGCTGAAGCACGCGATGTACCGAACCCATCTCTCAGGTCAACCATTCGTGAATCCATTTCCCTTTTAAAACTGGTACCACAATAGGTTTCGGAGCCAAACCTTGATTTTTACCTTTCTAACAAGCTAAGATCCAATATGCTTGTATTCATTAATGACTCCAATGGTCATTTCGATTATAACACACCGCACATGTGATAAGACACCTCAACACCGGCCTAAGCCACGACGAGCACAACATAGGCTCCAATAGAAACGTATGCACACACTCGAATCATGACAGCTCAATTCATGACAACTGTCTCCAGCAAAAGAGCTGCAGTTCAATTCCTCTGTGACATCATAACATAGAACTGAGATCGCGTCTCGCATTATAGAATTAGAGTACCTGAATCCTCCTCGAGAGGTCATAACATCACGTGGCCCTGCCACGATTCGTGATTCTATCCAAACACTATTACTCATGAAGCACCTCAAGCTACCAAGCTCAAAATGGTTAGCCACGTACAGACCTAGGTCTTGAACCCACGCAATCAACCTCACCCACGGTGAAACAATTAACGTATGCTATCAAATCCTGAAAAGACACAACCGACATGCCATTTGCCAAGCGATACTCAAAACAGACTTTTCCTCAGAAGTGGGGAAGTATTGTATACCCAGTAGCATATAACTAACTATATTTTCACAATATTCTGTTGCGGCGTGCAACCCGCTCCAATGACATACCCGTGGCGGCGTGCCACCCGATCCGGATACCATACTTGTGGCGGCGTGCCACCCGATCCAATTAACCCGTGGCGGCGTGCCACCCGATCCATGCATAAATCTCGCAAAAAGGAAATGCATATCGAGTCGAATTTTCTCATTACAACAAACATATATATATATATATATATATATATATATATATATATATATATATATATATATATATATATATATAGCCTCAAGCTCGGCCACATGAAACGCATCCGACAACGTTTCTCAATACTGGAACTGAATCAATGGTAGATACCTCTACACTGACATCCGCCACTAAGGTCCAACTGACAAAGCAATGCCTACCAGCCGTCCGCTGGTCCTGTGTACAACTACTCTGTTGGAGCATACTCTGATGCTCTCTGCTACGCAATTTGTGCCATTTTCCGACATAGTCCATATCACATTTGTCTAGACGACCTGACTTATGTCAACCAGTCTGAAATAAGGTATCATAACCCAAATTCATCATATCAAGCTAAGAGAGAGCCACTAGGGCTTCCGATTTTTGAATAATCACAAAATGGTGCTGATACACGCCATATACAACCACTGCATAGGCGGATTACGAGAACTTCTAGTCTCCAACACATATGTAACACATGAATCGCTATACTTGGTTCCACACTCCACCGTACGAATACATAACGCACATCAAGCGCCCATTCGTTCCACGAAAGCCATCCAAGAATTTCACTATGCCATCAACGACTCAATTATTACAGTCGATCCAACAAGAGAATACCACCATGCCATTAGATATTATCAGTTTACATTACCTTGTCCTTTTTGGACCATATTCCCTGCCAAGTTAATAGAATAGAAGTACCATTTTCTTAAATCATCAGAAAGATCGATTCTTAATTCACCTGAAGCTGTCCGCGCTGCTCAATAATCTTTATTGACTTCCCATATATTATGATCTTATCTCAAAACCTAGAATATACCATTATCAACTTTCCATAACACATCGTGTATATCATATCACACTAAGACAACATGGAAATTCATATCCCTTTCCTCCGCCTCAACATCGGCGCACGTAACTAGTCAAGGACTTTCGTGATCCCATATAGAAGAAAACTCATCTTCAAACCATGATAAACACATCACAAACTATTTCTTCCCATTCGCTGCATAAGTTTAACTGCCAGGACTGAGTCTTTATACCCATATCAAGTTACACCACTGCCAGCACTCAAGAGCTTTGCTGCAATGTCTGCAAGACTCATTACTTCAACCACCTACCAGGAATCAATCGTATCCCTTTTTTTTATACCATTCTGGTTCATTAACAAGTTGTTCCATTTACCAAGTTTCCTTTCCGATTCATCTCTAATTTCATATCAGTCTTTACTGTAGTACGACAATGCCTCAACACTTTTTACCACACAAGACTCGTACGCAAGACCAACGGTCTAAGACCCATAGGCCACTGAATACTCTCTCAGTGTTCCCAGAAGTACCACATTTCACCACACTTTATTTTGATGAACTTCCCGCGATTTTTAAATTGTTATCATTACTTCCCAATGCGGATACGTAGAATTCCATCATTCACATGATATAACACAAGCCTTGATCTTTTCTAACGAAACCGCCATCCTTAGCCACATACACAAATCTTAAGGCACCTGACTGTTACAAGCAAAATCTTGAACACTGCAAAACCATTCTCGGGCATCATTCACCCTTATTCAGCTGTAATTCAACTGTCCCATTGAGTAGAACCACTCGTGTTTTGTTAGAACTCTGACATCGCAGAACATGATTACTTACGGATACAATGAGCCATCTTTCCTTTCTATACACCGAACATTCTCTACCAACAGTAGTTCAAAACATCCTAGTATTTCTTCACATCTACGAAGCGCCATAACCTTTTCAGAATCTTCCCAACATACTTAAAGACAGAATCAACATAGCACACAATAGTGCAATCAGTTAATCAATAGAAACCTCCCCAACTTAGCTCGAAGCCATTCATCAAAGCACTTTTAACCACTCATGTCATTATTACTCAAGTGATGCCGAAATGTTACAATGAGATTAAACTCAAGTCATTTACAAGCCTTGACAGAGACTTGAATCATCAGAATTATTAATTCTTTTGTAATTCTTGCATTTATACACACACCACCAATAAGCCCACTCTCTTAAGGTGATAGAAATCTTTCTAAGTCCCAAATTTTCCAAAAATTTCGGCAGAGTTTCCTTTGTAATTTGGCCTATCCACCTGCCAGAGAATCACCAAAACCATCCTAGCAATACATTCACAGCTCAACAAGACATCACAATGTATTTCAACAACATTAATCTCAATACTACACAATTCATATTATCATAATTGGTACATGAACATGCGCTGTATCTGCTCGAATCATAACACATATCAAATACCTTTCAATTACACATGATGATCAACCCTCCTACCTCGCCTCAATTTAGCATTTCAGCACAATACCTTCCACCAGGATATACATAGCATAATCATTTTAGTCTTCCTGAGTTTGAACTCGTTCCACTACACATAAGGCACTTTACCTTCCAATTAAGAGATATGATAATTATTCACCACGCCCATAGCTCGGGGCTACATAACAGATTAGACAAGGGTCGAACAATTAACAACTCATCCATTATCAAACTGCCATTTGCACAATAAAGATCAATACCGATCGTAAGAAGTTCATAATACCGGCTCGCTAAATTAGTACATTGGTGCTCAAGCCATAGATAAAGATCTGGCCTCAAGTCCTCCCGACTGGCCCAATATGAATTGATCGAGATTACATCTCGCCCCTCGACCAGGGAATCGCAAGCCATAAGTCAATTATATTACTGAGCGCTCGAAAAGTACACAGACGTGCGGAAGGAGTTTCAAAAAGGTATATCTCAAGCTGAATCAAATACGCACGATAAGAATTCCAAGAAATGTGAAGTGTTTCCTAAAGGTTCGCAGCCTCCCGAGGATAAGTACAGGCGTCCCCGTACCGATCCACAAGACTCTACTAATCGGCTCAAGACTCATGAGGCCTAGTAAACCTAGGCTCTGATACCAACTTGTCACGACCCCAAATCCGGTTGTGATGGCGCCCAGCACACTGCTAGGCCAGCGGAACCAATCAACAATAACCACGGAGCCACAAGCTCACTTTATCCAATTTAAGCATAACAGTGATAGATATATTAAAAACATGGAACCAAGTCCCAACACGTGCCAACTCCCATCGACCGAAGGGTCAAGAGTCATGAGCCTCTACAGAGTATACAAAGTGTAAATAGTGAATATAACTGTGCACAAGTGTGGGATGATCAGAACAAAAATACAGACAAACTGGAGAATCAGGTCCTGCGAACGCTGGCAGCTACCTCGACTATCCAAAAGCACTCCCGAGCCGCAATAGAATCAGCTCCACCGTGATGTACCTGGATCTGCACACAAGGTGCAGGGAGTCGGGTGTGAGTACTTCCAACTCAGCAGTAATAAAAGTAAATAATGTTGAAGGGAAGAAAACCACAATAGGCACTATCTCATGCTACACAATACAGAACTATCTTTTTATTCCTTTCAAGCATATGTGAGTAGATTATTTAGAAATCTCAATTTTAGCTACTCTCTTTCATAATAATATACCAATACCTGGATACAAATCTCAAGCAGTGCAAGTCCGCACTCAAATCAGCCCCTCGGGCTCAGCACTCCTTATCAATTTACACCCGGAGATCTGGTCAATAAGGCAACTAATGCATGTGTGCCAGTAATATATGAGTGCTGAATGTTATACCACGTAGTACACGTAAACCAATGTATGTATGCCATGCAATGCATATGACCGCTACGGCGCGTAGCCCGATCCAATTTGGGTACCCGTGCTTACTG
>JASVEL010001258.1:0-331919 GCA_032618575.1 Nicotiana noctiflora | reverse complement strand
ATCATATGTGTCTCATGATGCGCTGACAAAGGATTTTGCGTTATGTTAGGAGTCTCTAAAGCTTGCATCTCAATTCTCCTGGAGTCAATGAGTTCTTGTATTCAAGACTTTAAGTGCCAACAGTTCTCCGTATCATGTCCACAAGCCCTAGAACAGTATTCACAATGGATAGATTGATCTAAATTTCTGGGTGGAGGGTTAGGAATTTTAGGTTCAATGGGGTTCAGCATCCTTAATTATCTCAATCGGTGAAAGAGACTGGTATATGACTCTCCCAGAGGAGTGAATGTTCTTTTTCTTTGAACCCTGTCACCTTTCACTTCAGGGTCAGGACGGAAGTTGGGTCGGTTTGTATTTCTGTAGGTTTTTTAAGGTGGATAGGCATTTTGTGCATGGTAGACATTTTCAGGAGCTGGGGTACGCCATGAAAGTGGAGGCGGTGGGTAAGGTTGAGCATGCTGGACAGAAAATTGGGGACTAGTTGGAGGATAATATGGTGGAGGTGGATTATATGGTGCTGGTGGGTATGGTTGATATAGGCGAGGTTGATGATGATATGGGTTGGGGCCCCGGGACCAAGATCTACCTTCAATAACCACCATTTCTTCCTTCTTCTTCTTTCCAATCGACCCTCATGTTCCCGACTGTATTACTTGGTTTGTAGCCTTGATCGCTAAGTAGCTCATAATCTTATTCGTCTTTACACCTTCTTCCACAAAACTCCCCATTTTTACTACCTCGTTAAAGGTTTTTCCAATCGCAGACACCAAATGATCGTAGTATGTCGGCTCCAAAGCTTGTAAGAAACAATCTACCATTTCTCCTTCTTGTATTGGTGGATCCACACGTGCCGCCTGTTCCCTCCACCTGAAACGAAACTCCCGAAAACTTTCTTCGGGCTTCTTTTCCATCTTAGTCAATGACAATCTATCAGGGATGATTTCCAGATTATATTGGAAATGGTTTGCGAATGATTGAGCTAAATCATCCCAAATGAACCATCGGGTATGATCTTGATGAGTCTACCATTCCAATGTCGAGCCACTAAGGCTTTGACTGAAGTAAGCCATAAGTTGTTCATCCTTTTCCTCCAGCTCCACGCATTTTACTACAATATCCTCTAAGATGGGCCACTGGATCACCATGGCCATCATACATGTCAAATTTTAGTAGTTTAAACTCGGTAGGTAGATGTACCTTAGGGAACAAACATAAGTCCTTATATGCCACACTAACTTGGCCTCCCAGACCCTGCATATTACGAAACGACTACTCAAGGCTCTTCATTTTCCTAGCCATCTCCTCTTGTTCAGGGTTTCTAGTAGGTTTCTCCTTCTTTGTCATGACAATGAGTGGGGTGTAAGAATCATGTCGCCTGAAGGTGGGTTCTGGAGGGTAGTAATGATTATCCGAGACATGAAATACAGGCTCGCTAAAGGATTTATGTAAAGTGGCTGGTGGGGGTGCCATATACACAGGAGCAGCCTGGGGTGGTGGTGGTGGAGCTTGTTTAGGCAGGGGTGGTGGTACTTGTGATGTAGTAGCATAATAGTGCGGGTAAGCACGATATGTGCAAGATGAGTTCATGGTGGGGTTAGCTAGGTATGAAGGCAAGGGTTGCCTCCTTGACCAAGCCTGGTACATTTCTGACATCTGTTGTTTCAACTTATACATCTCTTCCTTCATGCTAGTCACATCTATAACTTCTTCCTCTTGTACGGGATCCATAACTGTAGGCTCGATTTCTTGGGTTACCGCTTTTGTCATGCTTTTAGAACGAGTGTTGTAGTTGTAATTTGCCAGAATGCCAATTGCTAACTGTTTTATCTGATACTCATCAACAACAAAACTTGTTAATAGTTAGATCATAATGGATAAATATCACAAGTTTGAAAAACACAGCTTTTGCCAAGTAATTATGCGTCATCCCGGCATTATTCTTCTTTTTGACCCGCCAATTATTTTATTGATTTTGTTTTTCTTTTTCTTCTTTTCCCTTTTTCTTTCTTCTCTTATTTTCATTTTTCGATCCTATATGTTTGCCTATCGCTCAAGTAATTCGCATATAAAAGAGAAAAATAATGGCAATTTCTTTTGAACTTTCATTGATATTCAAACATTAATTACAAATGATATTGCACTACAACTCTTAAAACGTAAATACAAAAATGCATGCCCTATGAATACATTAAAGCTCTTAGTGCTCGCGAGACATCGTTCGGTCTTACCGTGGGCCTATATGCTAATCAACTTTGGAGTTTGTCCAGGTCCGTCATTACTTGTTTCACAAAGATCATTGCTGCTACGGTAAACATTGACTGAGACATATCCTCGCACAGTTGGCATTTCCGCGTGATGTATTGAGAAATGTTGATAATTCTTTCCCTGATGGCCCCTTTCTCTTGAAGCAACCTACTAATCTGTTCGGCACGAGCATCTAAGGTTTGATGGTTCTTCTTTTGAAGTTGTTGAAGCTCCAACTCTAAGCGAGCCATGGCCATGTAGCAATGTTCTCTCTCTACATCAAATTCTTTGTTTTGTTTACTGCATTTGACCTCGGCTGTGATGATCTTCTTCATCAATCAGGCTACTTCAACATTATGTTCATCTTTTAACTGTCGAACCATCTGAGCTCTTTCTTCAGCGTTCTTGGCCAATTGTTTCCGAACCCCAACTAATTCCTTCTCAGCTTTATCTAGATCAAAGCTATATTCGTTCACTTTGCGCCATAGATTTTCAATTAACTTCTCATCTCGGGCAAGTCGAACTGGGGTTTCGGTAGTTGTTCTCATCTTTACAATCTGAGCCTTCAAAGTTTCATTTTCTTTTCTCAGCTATTTATTTTCACCCTCATCGGCTGCTGCTTGTAAGTTGCTTTCAAATTTGAGGTCCTAGAATTGTTTTTCCAACATGTTGATTCTGGCTCGATATTCATTTTCCTTGGCCATCCAATATTTTTGTTCCTTAGACTGTTCGGCAAACTCTTGAATATGAGGCCTCTTCATAGGTCTATCATGCTCAACATCTCTGCGGTACCATGCGAAATATCCCGGTGATACTTCTCCTCTAGCCCGACCTCTCACACAAATGTCTATTCTCAGGCATTGGCATTCATTCCATATTTGCCAAATTTTTGCTTTCGGGAATTGCCCATCAGAACTGATTTCTATTGCTTGAAAGCTGAGGTCCCCATCTTTTGGCATAACCTGATATCTTCCGAGTTGCCTTAATACCCGGTATGGCGCATAAGGTTGGATGCTCTTGAGACTCATTAACAGAAAAATGACCCTTCTGCTGCCATATATATAACTTCATTGAGGGGAAACCATCCATATGCCCAATCTATCTGGCTAGCAGTCAGTGATCGCAAATATGTGATCCAACCTTTTGATCCTTCTGGAAACTTGGCCTCTTTTGTCCTCACATATAATTCTTTAAAACACGTCTTTTCAGATGATCCATAGCTTGAAAACTAAGGGTGGCGGCATAAATGCTCTATCATCCACATTTGAAGAAATAAATTACACCCCTCGAAGAAATCTTGTCCTGCTTTGCAGGCTGTGAGAGCACGAAAGATATCGGCCACTATCATTGGTACCAATGCACTGTTGTCTTGCACAAGGAGAGTAATGGCAATTCTGGCAACTCTAATGTCAATATTTCCATCTTTCCTCGGAAATATGATCAACCCCAAAAAGGCCACCATAAAGGCGAAACGCTTGTGTTCCTCCCACTTAGTTCGGTTCGTTTTGCTACAGAGTTTGTTTGTTGGATCATTGAATCCCCCAACGTGGCCATATCTGTTGCGTATAAAGTTCATAGTGAATAACCCGTGAACCAAGTCTTCACTGTGAACATTTTTGGCAATCTTTAAGGAGTAAAGGAATCTATGCACTATAATAGCCCTTGGAGCCACCGGATATTTGTCTTTTAAGGGAACCTCACCTTTCCCGATGTAATTAGCAATTTATTCCAAAGTCGGAGTGAGCTCAAAATCTGAGAAGTGGAGCACATTATGTGCGAGATCCAAGCAAGCAACTAGAGCTCGAATACTATCACCCCGAGGTACTATGTTCAACAGCCCAGCAAGATCTTTCAAATATTTGTTGACCCAATCCTGTCCCTCTTGGCCTAGATCATTCCACCATAATCGCAACTCCAAAGGAGTTTTGTTCATTAGTGCAAAGGGTTAATTTTGTATTGTGCTCATCCTGCACATTTATTAAAGGCGATTTATTCAAAAAGGGAAATCTTTTTTAAAGACAATTTTTCATTATTTCTAAAAAGAGTTAACCTTTCCATATTTCATTTGAAAATTTCAATGCTATTATTTAAAAAGAAAAAGAAATGACTTCAAAGCGGCCATTTTTGCACAAATAGCCTTCTGGCGTCCTTTCGGAACATTCGGCTATTTTCAAAAATAGCATCACTTTGATTTATTGAAAACTAAAATTCGACATATTTGGTTATTAGTTTGAAAGGGTTGCCTACGTATCTCGCCTAGTGGTGAGAATCAAACCTGCGTAGTTTGGTCAAATTTTTTACGACCAATTATTTCAACAAAAATTGTTCCACCTATTTTCAAACTTTCTTTTCAAACTTTCAACAGCATTTCGTCAATATTTCGGTATTTTCTATTCGAAAATTTTCTCTCTTTTTGTTTTCAGGAATTTAGCCGGTTAGCATAATAATCTAGGACAAATAAATAATAAATATAATCATGATCGGTATATCCGGGTCACCTGTCCTAGACGGACCCAACCCATGTGTTGAGTCCCCTAAGTCAGATATGATGCAAATAAACGTCCTAAATCTAGGCTCAATATCCTGATTTTTCATGGTACTAGACTGTGTACCCGAGTGAACAACTCGGATCGAGGAGGGGGCTACGTACCGGGGACCCGCGGGAGCGTCCTACTTTGTAACTTTTCCGGCCTCTATTTTCTTATTGGGTGTTGACTTAATAGAAAGGAGAGTCTCAACCAGTAAGCACATCCCCGAAGGTAAGAAGAGAAGGGTTCTCGGCACAATTTATATATTCAATTCATGTAATATCAAAGCGGTAAACATGTAGCACATTGATCAAAGCATACAATGAAATCAAATAATATCAAAACAACAATTTAATCGAGCTCGAATTCTTAAACCCTGAACCGAAGTTCTGGGTTGCTTATCCCCAACAGAGTTACCAGAGCTGTCACACCTCCCTTTTTACTAATTTTAAATAAGTATACCCCGTTATTTACTAATACACCCCAAGAAGAGATATAATAATAACAACAAGGAAGGAGATTTTCCACTTTAAGGACAATTGGAACTGGATTTATTTAAATTTCAGAGTCGCCACTTGGGAAGATAATGGTGTTCCAAGTCACCGATTTAATCTCGAATCCAAGGAAATTATGACTCTGTTTTAACAGTCCACGAAACTAGAAATTTGGATAATGAATTTTGTTAATCCGGGAGAAGGTGATAGGCATTCCCGGATTTTGTGGTTCTAGAACGGTCGCTCAACTGCTGTATTTGTTTTATCTGATTTCTTTATATGATTTAACTTTACAAGTATTTTTAATGTACCGCTTTGTTATTTTTTTTAAAAAAGAATTGCGACATCACGAAAACACATTTCAAGTCACACCGCAACTAGTATGCATGTGACTTTAATGCATTTCAGCTTCGCCGAGATTTGAGATTTGGGTTACATAAAATGTGCACCCGTATTAGGAATGTAATTTTTAATCACGCCTATATCGTCTACGTCTTATTAACTTTTAGGAAAGACCATGAAATTTACTAAACGGTCCTTCCGAGTCTAACATTTTATTTTAATATCCATTTTTGGGGGGCCCCGTGTATCTTTTCATCTTCGAGACGAGGCTCGTCCCTTATTTTTAAAGTCCAAACTTAGTCATATACTATGTTTTTCTATTCTTTTTTTTTCCTTCCTAATTTATATCTTGTTTTGTGTT
This sequence comes from Nicotiana noctiflora, assembly GCA_032618575.1. Lineage (NCBI taxonomy): Eukaryota > Viridiplantae > Streptophyta > Magnoliopsida > Solanales > Solanaceae > Nicotiana > Nicotiana noctiflora. Next base: position 325,950 of record JASVEL010001258.1, on the reverse strand, counting down.
ATTTTAGACTTATAGTATTAGAATCCAGGCCGTTTATTCATTATTGGGCCTGGACTTTGTACTACTTTAACATTCCATTACTATAACAAATGGACATCTGTAGCCCAACGTATGCTACTGTTACTACTTAAGGATACAAATACCATATTAACCAGATCTAGGCCTTTATACACAGTTAGGCCCAGACTATATAAGCAAAAATAAATTATTATTTCAACAACATCACTTGAACAATTATTATTCAGCATTACTACTTAATAACTTTTCAGACGATACCAAATGACATTTTTGATCACTACTAATTTCAAAAAGCAAAAGCTAATTAAAATTTAGCACAGTAATTTGTATCAGTGTTGTTATACTATATGGTAGGTTCTGATATTCAGGTAATTATCATGATACTAGCTTCCAGGATTATTTTGTCACTGATTCACGTCCAAGCAACGGTCATAGTCAATATAATCCGGTCAATTAAGTCCAGAGTCAATCCCACGGGGAATTAACCTATCAACTGCAACTTTCACAACCCAAGAACACTTCTGAAAGCAACTTCCCAAAATTTGAATATATTTTTGTGGAGGTTTTCTAACAACTAACTTTTGCAAGAATTAAAGACTTGAATGAAAGAATTGAATGTTGGGTAAAGAATAAAGAGAAAGACTAAGGTATTGATTTCCCTTATTCATGGAATCCCTTCTGTTTATGCTCATACAAATTGTTAATATTATTCTATCAATCATGAACGCTATTTTTACCGTAATTCTCTCCCGAGCAACTACAATAATTTACTAGTGCACTCTCCCGAGCTACCCTAGCTAGCTTTAATTTGAATAGTTCACTTTAGATTGCACCCAAGGCTTCGTTATTCCTAATCCCATCTTTACGCCTAAAATTATAGATTCCTCCAATAACCTAGGTGTGGTGTTGTTCAACAATATACCTAAATATGCATTCTTTTCCAAGTTATGCACACTAAATAGGCACAGCTAATTGGGGATCCTACCAATTAACTACAACAATAATGAAGTTGAACAAATAGAAATCTAGCTAACAATTTGTAATCACATAAACTAGAAGTTCATCACTCAATAGGTTCCATCAAAACCTTAGATAAGGAATTAGCCACTCATAATCAAAGAAAAAAGAATAATAATTGAATTCATAATCAGAGAATCAATGTAGAAGAAAGAAATAAGTTGAAAGAGTTCTCTCTTACTAATTATCTTGCAAAAGTAGTGAATAATACAATGCTTGCCTCTCTTAGGCGAATCCTATACTTATATAGAGGGTTTAGGTTACAAAATTTGAGTTTTTACAAGTTTGGCCTTCAGAAATTCGGCGTCGTCCGCGGTCCGTCCGCGGTCGCGGATGGACCGCGAGAAATCAAGTCCTCTGAAGTCTGTTTAGGTTCCGCGAGCCTCTTTTTCCGCGGTTCATCCGCGGTCGCCAATGGACAGCGGATGAACAGTATCGCGGGTTCTTCTTTCTATTTTGTAATGCAAACTTCACTCTTGCTCTACACTTGGCCTTTTTACCATCTTATGACTCCAAAATTGCTCTTTTAGTCTCTAATGGCTCATGTGTACCTATAACACACCAAAAAACACTAATAAAAGCATTTTGTCATCATAAACAATATCAATTCAACAATAAAGCGTATTATTTAGGGCATAATTATAGTCCAATTCACCTATTATCAATACCCCACACTTAAATCTTTGCTCGTCCTCGAGCAAACTTAATCACACTTTAGGACAATTTTATTAATGTCTCCCCCAAAATATGTCACAAAAGCTATCTTTCATGATTAACCTAAGACATGCACAATTCTTACCTAACCGTAAACTCAAATGCCAGCACATTATTGCTTACTCTAGTTATTATCACAGACTTGCAAATTTACCTTTTCCTTCTTGAGTTACATGCCCTCATACAATTTATTGAGAGAAGTTCCCACACATAAATAATTTAGAACATGGAACTTATAGAAATAGGAAAAATTCACTCACTCTCAACAAAGAACATTCATATGCATACAAACACACCATAGTAATACTCCACTAATCGAGTTATTCAATCATAGATCAAGAGGTCTTTAAGGGTTGTAATGTTGGCTACTGGACGGCTAGCATACTTTTGGTTATAGTGGCTAACCTCCCTAAGCACTTTCTTTCTTTTTCACAACTTCCCTTTTAGCTTTCTTCCTTATGTATCCCCTAAACATTCATTTACCTTTCTTTACTTTTAATCCCCCCAATTTTCTTTTGTTGGTGTAACTAGCCTTTCTAATTACATATATACATTGTTTTTTTTATCATTGCTTTGCAACGCATTTACATTATTTTTCCAGTTCACCATTTTCTACCATTCATTCTTGATTTTTCCCTTTTTCAACTTCCCTTCACCCCACACTTAGACTTTTTCATATTCATTACAATACAAGTGCTTCTACGAGGTAAAGTGGAACAATATATGATTTCGATTTTTCATGAACATTCAAGGGTTATCAAAGAATAGGCTTTAAGCTCAAAGGGGTTAACTAGGATATTATGTACAAGTGAATTCATGTCTTATTGATTTTTTGAGGTTACACAAAGAAATGCCTCTATCATCTCTATAACCAAACAACTTCTATTTCGCTTTGCAAACACATAGGGCAAGTTCTAGGTATCATGTAAAACATAGAATGTAAGTAAAATCTCACACACACGTAGCATGCAACTCATTTAGAATCAGGTTCATCCACAAAGTCCTATCAATATTCAAGCAAGCTGCATTGTGCAATTTAAGGCATATCCTAGAATCTACAGTCAAGCTTAGATAATACATTCTCAAGTTCAATTAAGTTTCTGCTAATGTGCATACTTGGGGTTACATGTTAACCTTTGCCCTGTAATCCTAAAAAGAAAAATCCACCTAACCCGGTTCAATAAAAACCCTTGGAAAAGAACCGTGGTCAAATGAAAAACCAAGGGGGAGGTGATACACTACCTAGAAAAAGAAAATATAAACAAAGAAAAATTCCTACGTAGACTACTTCCCTCAAGAGTACTTGTCCAAATAGTCCGTCATCGGGAAGAGTCCTCTACTCATATTTTTTTTATTTTTTTTTCAAATTTGTTTTTGTGTTTTTATTCCGACTTAGACCCTTAAGAAACCCGTCGCCAAGTGTCCATCATCGAGCCAAGCCAGCTAATATGATTTACAACTAAAACTACTATGTACAACATATACACGATAAGTTTCCCACCCCACACTTAAAATCATGTCATGTCCTCATGGCATAATAATACAAGTATAGCTCAGAAGGGTGAGAAAACTTACCTGAGACTCACTCAGAGTCGAAGACGGTGGCGGGGTCGACATTACACGCTCGACCTAGTGCTCGAAACCATGCCATGAACCTATTTTCCGTCCTAGCTTGTCTTTGGGACATCGCATCCATGCACGTGTGTAAACCATCCACTGAGGTGCGTAAATCCGCAACCTCCTCCTCCATAGACCTAAGCATAGGTCTAGTAGACTCGGACCTAGAAATGCCCGCTCCATGATGGGCGTGCCTAGAAGGTCCGGCGGAGTCCGTGGAATGCCGGGACTGGACAACCGGCACAGGGTCATCCTCAGTATCTAGATCAATTGGGTCATTGCCTCAACCCACCCGGATGTCTGAGGCCTTGAATGGAGCTTTTAGAGGAAGATCATCATCCGTAGGTAGTACCGATGTCCGGTGGCCGAGGCACAGAGTGGTGACAAGAGACGAGTAGTAGAAACCCTTGTATTTGAGGGGTCCCCTCAGCACCATCTCGTCACCTATCATGGGGGCAATGTCAACGTCCCGCTGGGTGACAAAGCACCATGTCAGCAATACCCTATTAAAGTTCACATCAATTGTGTTGCTTGAGGGCAGAAACCGGTTACATATAATTGTGAACCAGCACTTAGCAGTATGGGTGAAGCTGTTAGAATGCAGCGTGTTGTTTCTTATGCAGACTGGATGACCATCAACACATAAGGCCTCAATCAAGGTGTCCCAAGTGACACCAGGCCTATCATGGTAAAATTCCATGTCACCAGTAAAAGCGGGCAGTCTAAGAGCATGACTAATAGTTTGTACATGAGCCCAAACATACTTACCTCGGACGAAGACTTCTCTGGTCATTCCGTAGGGTGCGTTCGCATAGAACTCCCTAACTAGAATTTTGTTGAAGAGGGTTGGTTCATCGAACAGGAATTCCATCTCTCCACATCGGATCTCCTCGTACATATCGGGCTTTTCAGCCCAAATAGCCATCTTGTCGATTTCAATCTCCTGTTGCCAAGCTTTAGTAGCCTTGGCATATAAGTCTGCTTCCACTTCCACACATGTGAATCGAGACTCGTCATAGGTTTGTCGCCTAGACGAGCTTGCTGCATTCCTTGATCTTTTAGGATCCATAATCCTGCACAAGAAAGAAACAACCAAAAATTTCCATCACGTTAGTACATCGGTTGGCTACTCAGACTTCACCATCCGTGGACTACAACAATATTTCCTTTAGTGCTATCATACCATAACTCCTACCATTGGCCAATTTTCTATCAACTTCACCAAGTTACCTAATGCACCCCACACTTATTTCTTGTGGCATTCCAACATGACCCAATTAAACATACACCATCTCCAATTGTTAACAACAACAAACAACCACAAATTTAGGTAATATCTCCCCCAAAAATACAACACCCAAATACTACAACATATATTTGCCAACTTTGGCCAACCCAATCACCAAATAAATCAACCACTCCATTGGTTCTCCAAAACAACATAAGTATCACAATTAAACATAATGGAGACCTAACAACTTCAAATATACCACATACCATATACAACATTCATACTCAAAAATTATAGCTAGATATATTCTATTAACTACTACAATTAAAGTGTGGCCAACTGACACTTGCTAAACTAATTAGTATATAAAAATTAAGGAGAAAAAACTAAAAGAATGAACAACAAAGAAAAATAGAGGAGAAAACTTACTAATAGATGGGGGGAATGTGGAGAAGATGAAGATGAAGGGGTTGGGGAGTGGTGTAGGTTGGTGGGATAAGATTGGAAGAGAGGGAGTAGAGAGAAGGAAGAGAGAATATTTGATTTTAGAGAGAGAGAGAGGGGTTGGTGTCACGACCCGGATTTTCCCCCAACATCGGGATCGTGATGGCGCCTACTCGTAGTAGCTAGGCAAGCCACTGTATTCATACTATCCTGTTTTTAACACAATTTAATTAAATAAATGCGGAATACTTTATCAAAATAGAAATAACAAATTCTCAAGATGAAAATCATGCTGAAATCCTCTACCCAAGACGTGGAGTCACCAACTCACGAACTACTATGGAATACTACACATAAAAGTTTGAAGGAAATATAACATAATTCTGTTTGTCTCGGAACAAAGAGACTACAGCTAATAACATAAATAAAGAGAGAGACGCCGGGCCTGCGGACGTCTGCAAGCTACCTCGGTCTCAAATATGATCAACTCCCACGAAATCGATTTACTGCTGCTGCTGCTCCTGATCGTAACCTGGACCTGTGCAAAAATGCACAGAAGTGTAATATCAGCACAACCGACCCCATGTGCTGGTAAGTGCCTGGCCTATCCCGGCGAAGTAGTGAAAAGCCTAGGACCAGACACTCACATAAACTTGTGCAATTCTATATGTATATGTGTACCACAAAATAACAAGAAATAATCAAGTATTAACACAATAAGGAATATCTTAAAGAATTCAACAATTAACTACAGTTAATAAATTCACAAGGAAAAACAAAGTATAATGTAAACACGAACAATATCACTTCAAGAAATAACAAGCGATTGCACGGCATCACCCTTCGTGCTTTTACTCTCATCCTCACCAAATAAACAAATAAAGTACACGGCATCACCCTTCGTGCTTTTACTCTCATCCTCACATCCATAGTACGGCATGATCCTTCGTACATGGTTCAATAACGGGGCACGGCATGATCCTTCGTGCTTAATCAATAAATAAATATGGCACGGCATTAACCTTCGTGCATAAAATAAATAAACATGGCACGGCATCACCCTTCGTGCATTATCACTCTTCCTCACCCAAATAACAATCACAGTTAAGGGCAAAGAAAGAAACGGTAATTCATAAACTATCCCATCAAGGGCAATCAATAATTTTCTTCACAACAAGTCCCAACAAGGGAGAACAATCACAATTCATCTGTAATATATCTCAAAATAATCAATTTCCAACGACTCACGGTCATACTAGACGCCAGTGTATGGATGCTCGTCACCACAGCCCATACACCGCACTCGATCACATAACACATAGCACATAATCCTATTCCCTCAAGCTAGGATAGAACAAACACTTACCTCGAGTGTTTATGAACAATTCAATCCGTGGAAATGTCTTTTTCTTTCAACTTTGGCTCCAATCCAATCGTATCTATACACAATTGATTTAATATCATCAATACTACTCCACAAACTAATTCTTAAGATTAAATACAACTTTTACAACATTCTGCCCGGAATAGTGAATTTCAACCCCGGGCCCACATGGTCGGAATTCGGGTTTAGGACCAAAATCCGGTTACCCATCCCCCCACGAGTTCATGTATATAATTTGTTTCAAAATCGGACCTCAATTCGAGGTCCAATTCCCCAATTTATGAAAAAACCTATTTTCTAACAAAAACAAGAATTCTACCATGAAAATCATTGATTTCTTATGAAAAACATGTTTAATGATGTTAGGAATTGAAAGAATTAAGTAAAAAGTGACTTACAATCGTTTTGATGAAGAAGCAATCCGTGAAGAATCGCAAATGGGTGTTTTTGTTTTGTAAAAAGTGAAGAAATGACTGAAAATCGTGTTTTACAGGTCTCTGTGTTCGCATTTGCGAATATGGGTTTCGCAATAGCGAACCCCGACCAATTTCTGGAGTTTGAAAAATAAGCTAAGGTTGGGAAGTTCGCATTTGCGAACATTTGTTCGCATTTGCGATCACTGGCAGACAAAGGGGTGTTCGCATTTGCGAACTAGTGTTCGCATTTGCGAACACAGGCTGTATAAGGCAGTGTTCGCATTTGCGAACAATGGTTCGTATTTGCGAACCAAGGCAGTAGCGGAAATGTTCGCATTTGTTCGCATTTGCGAACATAGGCAGGTTCTGGGGACCATCGCAAATGCGAACAATTGTTCGCATTTGCGAACAAGGCTGGGTCAATGCGCTTCGCATTTGCGATAAAGGTTCGCATTTGCGAGCCTTGCCTTACATTGTCCCCTTCGCAATTGCGAGAAATACTTCGCAATTGCGAAGCCAACAGCTGGGTGAAAAACCAGCAGTTCAAAAATTCAGAATTTCATCCAACGGCCTATCAAATCTTTACCCGAGCCCCCGGCTCCAAACCAAACATGTACATAACCTCAAAAACACATTATGAACTTGTTCGTGCGATCACATCGCCAATATCACTTCGTTTTAATCAAATCAAGCCTCAAACTTATGATTTTCATACTTTTGATTTTCAAAACTTCTTAACTTGGAACTCAAGGTCCAAAACATCTCAAACGTCATCCGAATGTCACCAAACTTTACAGAAATCACATATATAATATTTAAGACTTGTACCGGGTGTCGGAACCAAAATACGAACCCGATACCAAGGTCAATTAATTCATTTTCCTTTAACAGTTACATCAAAAACAATTTCACATAAAAATTCATAACTTGGGCTCTAGGCCTCAGAATTCGACTCCAGACGCACGTCCAAGTCCCATATTTTCCTACGGACCTCTCGGGACCATCCAATCTCGGGTCCGGGTCCGTTTACCAAAAATGTTGACCAAAGTCAACCATATCAATATTAATATCATTTTTATCCAAATTTCTCATAGAATTCATATTTCCTATCACAAAATCTTTCCGGCTACATGCTTGGATTGTGCACGTAAATCGAGGCAACATGGAATGAGGTTTTCATGGCTCAGAAGCTCGAAATTATTAATAAAATAAGTGATGACCCTTTGGGTCGTCACAATCTCCACCTCTAAAACAACCGTTCGTCCTCGAACGGACAAAAGAAAGAAGTACCGAGTCAGGAAACAAGTGTGGGTAACGGCTCCGCATATCAGACTCGGACTCCCAGGTCGATGCCTCAGGAGGCTGACCTCTCCACTGAACACGCACAGAAGGATAACTCTTCGACCTCAGCTGTCGAACCTGCCGGTCTAGAATAGCCACCGGCTCCTCCTCGTAAGATAGATCATTGTCCAATTGGACAATGATCGAAGTCTAACACATGTGTGGGATCGCCGTGGTATCTCCGAAGCATAGATACGTGAAAAACTCGGATGCACGGCTGATAAGCTAGGCGGCAAAGCTAATCCGTAAGCCACCCCTCCCACTCTGTCTAAAATCTCAAATGGACCAATATACCTAGGGCTGAGCTTGCCCTTCTTCCCGAATCTCATCACGCCCTTCATAGGCAACACTCGGAGCAATACTCGTTCACCAACCATGAAATCCACATCTTGAACATTACGATCCGCATAAGTCTTCTGCCTGGACTGAGCTGAACGCAATCTCTCCTGAATAGTCTTGACCTTATCCAAGGCCTCCTGAACTAAGTCTGTACCTAACAACCGAGCCTCTCCCGGTTCAAACCATCCAACTGGTGATCGACATCGCCTACCATACAACGCCTCATACGGAGCCATCCGGATGCTAGATTGGTAACTGTTATTGTAGGCGAACTCTGCTAATGGTAGAAACTGGTCCCACGAGCCTCCGAAATCAATAACACATGCTCGAAGCATGTCCTCTAGAATCTGAATAGTCCTCTCGGACTGGCCATCCGTCTGAGGATGAAATGCTGTACTCAACTGAACTTGGGTACCTAACTCCTGCTGGACCGCTCTCCAGAACCGCGAGGTAAACTGCGTACCCCGATCAGAGATAATAGATACTGGCACTCCATGGAGACGAACAATCTCCCTAATGTAAACCTCCGCTAACCTCTCCGACGAGTAGGAGACAGATACTGGAATAAAGTGTGCTGACTTGGTCAGCCTATCAACAATGACCCAAATAGCATCAAATTTCCTCCGAGTCAAAGGAAGTCCAATAACGAAGTCCATAGTGATCCGCTCCCATTTCCACTTGGGAATTTCAATCCTCTGGAATACACCACCAGGTCTCTGGTGCTCATATTTCACATGCTGACAATTTAGACACCGAGCGACATGCGCAATGATATCTTTCTTCATTCTGCGCCACCAATAGTGTTGCCGTAAGTCCTGGTACATCTTCGCGGCGCCTGGGTGAATAGAATACCGCGAACTGTGGGCCTCCGCTAAGATCAACTCTCGAATCCCTTCGACATTGGGCACACAAACTCGACCCCGCAATTTCAATACCCCATCATCATCTAGATTTACCTGTGTGGCACCTCCCCGCTATACTGTATCTCTCAACTCACGCAAATGAGGATCATCAAATTGCCTCTCACGAATACGCTCTAATAACGAAGAACGAGCGACCGTGCAGGCTAACACCCTGCTAGGCTCAGAAATGTCTAATCTCACGAACCGGTTGGCTAAGGCCTGGACATCTAGAGCTAATGGTCTCTGACTGACCGGAATGTATGCAAGACTACCCATGCTGGCATACTTTCTACTCAATGCATCGGCCACCACATTGGCCTTACCTGGGTGATATAAGATAGTAACATCATAGTCTTTTAGCAACTCTAACCATCTCCGTTGTCGTAGATTCAACTCCTTCTGCTTGAACAAGTACTGTAGGCTTTTGTGATCAGTGTACACCTCACATGTCACACCATATAGATAATGCCTCCGGATCTTTAAGGCATGAACCACTGCTGCTAATTCAAGATCATGAACTGGATAATTCTTCTCATGTATCTTTAACTGCCTCGAAGCATAAGCGATAACCTTACCATCCTGCATCAATACCGCTCCAAGCCCTGTACGAGATGCGTCACAATAAACTGTATAAGGCCCTGTACCTGTAGGTAGTATCAACACTGGTGCGGTGGTCAAGGCTGTCTTGAGCTTCTGAAAGCTCGCCTCACACTCCTCTGACCACTGGAACTGGACACCCTTCTGGGTCAACCTGGTCATCGGGGCTGCAATAGAAGAAAACCCCTCTACAAAACGACGGTAGTAACCTGCTAATCCCAAGAAACTCCGGATCTCGATCACTGAAGCTGGTCGAGGCCAATTCTGGACTGCCTCAATCTTCTTTGGGTCTACCTGAATACCTTCCACCGATACAATGTGACCCGGAAATGCTACCGAACTCAGCCAGAACTCACATTTAGAAAATTTGGCATATAGCTGGTTATCTTTCAGAGTCTGAAGAGCCACTCTGAGGTGCTGCTCGTGCTCTTCCTGGCTGCGGGAGTACACCAGGATGTCATCTATGAAGACTATCACGAACAGATCTAAGTAAGGCCTGAATACCCGATTCATCAACTCCATGAATGCTGCTGGGGCATTGGTCAACCCGAAGGACATGACCAAGAACTCATAATACCCATATCTAGAGCGAAAGGTTGTCTTAGGAATGTCAGCCGCCCTGATCTTCAACTGATGGTAGCCTGACCTCAAGTCTATCTTAGAGAATACCCTCGCTCCCTGGAGCTGGTCGAACAAATCATCAATCCTCGGCAGTGGATATTTATTTTTGATAGTCACCTTGTTTAACTGCCGGTAATCAATACACATCCGCATTGAGCCATCCTTCTTCTTTACAAATAATACAGGTGCTCCCCAGGGGGAAACACTGGGCCTGATAAAGCCCTTCTCAAGAAGGTCCTGCAACCGATCTTTCAACTCTTTTAACTCCGGCGGGGCCATACGATAGGGTGGAATAGAGATGGGCTGAGTGCCCGGTGCCAGATCAATACATAAATCAATATCCCTGTCGGGTGGCATGCCCGGCAGGTCTGAAGGAAAAACCTCAGGAAACTCCCGTGCAATAGGGACCGACTCAATGGAAGGAACTTCTGCGCTGGAATCACGAACATAAGCCAGATAAGCTGGACACCCCTTCTCGACCATACGTCGAGCCTTAACATAGGAAATGACAGTGCGAACGGAGTGGCTTGAGGTACCTTTCCACTCTAGTCGGGGTGATTCCGGCAAGGCTAAGGTCACCGTCTTAGCATGGCAATCAAGAATAGCATGGTATGGGGACAACCAGTCCATCCCCAATATGACATCAAAATCTACCATATCCAAAAGCAACAGATCAACAAGGGTCTCAAGACCCCCAAATATAACTACGCACGAACGATGCACCCGATCGACTACAATGGAGTCACCCACTGGTGTAGCCACATAAACTGGAATATCCAGAGCATAGCTGGGCACGGCCAAATACGGTGCGAAGTAGGAAGACACATAGGAATATGTAGATCCGGGGTCAAATAATACTGAAGCACCTCTGCCACACACAAGAATAGTACCTGTAATCACGACATCTGATGCCTCTGCCTCTGGCCTGGCCGGTAAAGCATAGAATCGGGGATCTGCACCTCCCCTCTGAGCTGCGTCTCTAGGACGACCATCAACTGGCTGACCTCTACCTCCGGCTGGACGGTCTCCACCTCTACGGTCTCGACCTCCACCTCTATAATCTCTACCCCCGCCTCTGGCTGGCCGGGCAGGTTGAGGGTCGCTGGGGCCCGAATCATAGGACGAGGACCTCGCTCGCCGAGAGTTGCCCGCTGCTAGAGGGCAATTCCCGATTAAATGACTCGGGTCACCACAGCACGTAGCAACTCTTGGACCGATAGGTCTACCGGCCCCGACGACCCGAATGGCCTCCACGAACACTCGAAGAGGCCGAGCATTAATAGGAGACCGGTCCGAATAATGCCCCCGAAAACCACGATCACCGATCCACCCCGTGAAGCCTAAAGGGCGGAATGAAAAGGCCTAGAGGACCGGCCTCTATCAAAGGATTCTCTGCCGCCAGAGGAAGAAGCACCAAACCTACCCGAATGACGAGGCCTCTTATCCGAAGAATAACCGCCTCCCCTAGTAAGAGCCATCTCAACTCTGCGTGCTGCATTGGCTGCCTCCCGAAATGATATGTCACTCCCCACGCCCATAGCCATCCGGAGTCTAATCGGCTGATTAAGCCCATCTATAAATCCGCGGACCCTCTCCCGCTCCGTGGGAAGTATCACCACCGCATGACGAGCCAAGTCGATAAATCTCGTCTCATACTGTGTAACTGTCATAGTGCCCCTGATGGAGGCGCTCAAACTGCCTCCGAAGTACATCCCGCTGAGTAGCGGGGAGAAACTTCTCCATAAATAGTTCCGCAAACCGATCCCATGATAAAGCCGGAGACCCTGCTGGTCGAGTCAAGCAATAATCTCTCCACCAAGTCTTGGCGGATCCTGCAAGTCCGAAGGTACGAAGTCAACTCCGTTTGTCTCCACGATCCCCATAGTCTTGAGAATCTCATGGCAACCGAATAAAAAGTCCTGAGGATCCTCTGATGCGACTCCATTGAATGTAGTGGTAAATAGCTTGGAGAACCGATCAAGCCTCCATAACGAATCGAAAGTCATGGCCGCTCCATCGCCGGCATAAGCTGTGGTACCTGACTGAGTGGCCACAGCTGGCTGAATTACTGGTGCCTGAGGCTGAGGAGCTACTGGCTCCGGAGTATGAGCAATAGGAGTCTGAGCCCCTCCTCCAGCCTGAGAAGTGGCTGGGGCAACTGATAATAAACCCGCTCTGGCAATGCTGTCCATGAATCCCGTTATTCTGACCGAAGCATCCCGGAGGCACAGAGTGGTGCCTCTCCTGATTTTTTGTTGGAACCGGAACCTCCTCGTCAATATCAAAAAGAGGCTCCACCTCTGGAGTAGCTGCCTGGGGCTGAGCTCTACCCCTACCATGGCCTCTGATACGGCCTTGGCCCCTGCCCCTCACGGGAGCTGCCTGGGGCTCGGGCTGCTGGTCAACGGACGAAGAAGCGCGTGTCCTTACCATCTGCGAAAGGACAGAATAGAAATTCAATCAGTAATTGAGGAACAAGTCGCACGACAAGAAAGAACAAATGAGAGACTCTTTCCTAACTCAATAGACTCTGGAGGACAAGTACGGACGTCTCCGTACCTACCTCTCAAACTCTACTAAGCTTGTTCGTGAGTGGTGAGACCTATGTAACCTAGAGCTCGATACCAACTTGTCACGACCCGGATTTTCCCCCAACATCGGGATCGTGATGGCGCCTACTCGTAGTAGCTAGGCAAGCCACTGTATTCATACTATCCTGTTTTTAACACAATTTAATTAAATAAATGCGGAATACTTTATCAAAATAGAAATAACAAATTCTCAAGATGAAAATCATGCTGAAATCCTCTACCCAAGACGTGGAGTCACCAACTCACGAACTACTATGGAATACTACACATAAAAGTCTGAAGGAAATATAACATAATTCTGTTTGTCTCGGAACAAAGAGACTACAGCTAATAACATAAATAAAGAGAGAGACGTCGGGCTTGCGGATGTTTGCAAGCTACCTCGGTCTCAAATATGATCAACTCCCACGCAATCGATTTACTGCTGCTGCTGCTCTTGATCGTAACCTGGACCTGTGCAAAAACGCATAGAAGTGTAGCATCAGCACAACCGACCCCATGTGCTGGTAAGTGCCTGGCCTATCCCGGCGAAGTAGTGACAAGCCTAGGACCGGACACTCACATAAACCTGTGCAATTCAATATGTATATGTGTACCACAAAATAACAAGAAATAATCAAGTATAAACACAATAAGGAATATCTTAAAGAATTCAACAATTAACAACAGTTAATAAATTCACAAGGAAAAACAAAGTATAATGTAAACACAAGTAATATCAATTCAAGAAATAGCAAGCAGTTACACGGCATCACCCTTCGTGCTTTTACTCTCATCCTCACCAAATAAACAAATAAAGTACACGGCATCACCCTTCGTGCTTTTACTCTCATCCTCACATCCATAGTACGGCATGATCCTTCGTACATGGTTCAATAACAGGGCACGGCATGATCCTTCGTGCTTAATCAATAAATAAACATGGCACGGCATTAACCTTCGTGCATAAAATAAATAAACATGGCACGGCATCACCCTTCGTGCATTATCACTCTTCCTCACCCAAATAACAATCACAGTTAAGGGCAAAGAAAGAAACGGTAATTCATAAACCATCCCATAAAGGGCAATCAATAATTTTCTTCACAACAAGTCCCAACATGGGAGAACAATCACAATTCATCTGTAATATATCTCAAAATAATCAATTTCCAATGACTCACGGTCATACTAGACGCCAATGTATGGATGCTCGTCACCACAGCCCATACACCGCACTCGATCACATAACACATAGCACATAATCCTATTCCCTCAAGCTAGGATAGAACAAACACTTACCTCGAGTGTTTATGAATAATTCAATCTGTGGAAATGTCTTTTTCTTTCAACTTTGGCTCCAATCCAATCGTATCTATACACAATTGATTTAATATCATCAATACTACTCCACAAACTAATTCTTAAGATCAAATACAACTTTTACAACATTCTGCCCGGAATAGTGAATTTCAACCCCGGCCCACATGGTCGGAATTCGGGGTTAGGACCAAAATCCGGTTACCCATCCCCCACGAGTTCATGTATATAATTTGTTTCAAAATCGGACCTCAATTCGAGGTCCAATTCCCCAATTTATGAAAAACCCTATTTTCTAACAAAAACAAGAATTCTACCATGAAAATCATTGATTTCTTATGAAAAACATGTTTAATGATGTTAGGAATTGAAAGAATTAAGTAAAAAGTGACTTACAATCGTTTTGATGAAGAAGAAATCCGTGAAGAATCGCAAATGGGTGTTTTTGTTTTGTAAAAAGTGAAGAAATGACTGAAAATCGTGTTTTACAGGTCTTTGTGTTCGCATTTGCGAACATGGGTTCGCAATTGCGAACCCCGACCAATTTCTGGAGTTTGAAAAATAAGCTAAGGTTGGGAAGTTCGCATTTGCGAACATTTGTTCGCATTTGCGATCACTGGCAGACAAAGGGGTGTTCGCATTTGCGAACTAATGTTCGCATTTGCGAACACGGGCTGTATAAGGCAATGTTCGCATTTGCGAACAATGGTTCGCATTTGCGAACCAAGGCAGTAGGGGAAATGTTCGCATTTGCGAGCATTTGTTCGCATTTGTGAACATAGGCAGGTTCTGGGGACCATCGCAAATGCGAACAATTGTTCGCATTTGCGAACAAGGCTGGGTCAATGGGCTTCGCATTTGCGATAAAGGTTCGCATTTGCGAGCCTTGCCTTACACTGTCCCCTTCGCAATTGCGAGAAATACTTCGCAATTGCGAAGCCAACAGCTGGGTGAAAAACCAGCAGTTCAAAAATTCAGAATTTCATCCAACGGCCTATCAAATCTTTACCCGAGCCTCCCGGGCTCCAAACCAAACATGTACATAACCTCAAAAACACATTATGAACTTGTTCGTGCGATCACATCGCCAATATCACTTCGTTTTAATCAAATCAAGCCTCAAACTTATGATTTTCATACTTTTGATTTTCAAAACTTCTTAACTTGGAACTCAAGGTCCAAAACATCTCAAACGACATCCGAATGTCACCAAACTTTACAGAAATCACATATATAATATTTAAGACTTGTACCGGGTGTCGGAACCAAAATACGAACCCGATACCAAGGTCAATTAATTCATTTTCCTTTAACAATTACATCAAAAACAATTTCACATAAAAATTCATAACTTGGGCTCTAGGCCTCAAAATTCGACTCCGGACGCACGTCCAAGTCCCATATTTTCCTACGGACCTCTCGGGACCATCCAATCTCGGGTCCGGGTCCGGGTCCGTTTACCAAAAATGTTGACCGAAGTCAACCATATCAATATTAATATCATTTTTATCCAAATTTCTCATAGAATTCATATTTCCTATCACAAAATCTTTCCGGCTACATGCTCGGATTGTGCACATAAATCGAGGCAACATGGAATAAGGTTTTCAAGGCCTCAGAAGCTCGAAATGATTAATAAAATAAGTGATGACCCTTTGGGTCGTCACAGTTGGGGGCGGCTGCAATTGTGAAATATGAGAGAGGGGGGAGTTATGGTAATTAAAAGGGGGGGATTATTTGCCCTTTTTTCTTGTTTTCCACGCTAGGAAGATCTGACCGTGGTCAGCCGCGGTTCGTCCACGGTCGCGGATGGACCGCGAAAGGTGAGAATCAGAGGGACTGTTTTTCCGCGGTCCGTCCGCGACCGCGGATGAACCGCGAAAAATCAGTCTCTCTGAGTTTTTTTCGCCTGGCAGCAGCAAAAATTTTTTGTATTTGTATAGACTAACTATAATGGTTACACTTACAACAATTTTGTGGGTTCCCTCCCATGTAGCGCCTGATTTAACATCGCGGCACGACTCAACTTAGCGCATTTCAAGTCTCGCTAGACCTTTTAGGTTCCTCTAACCGTAGTTCCACCGTCTCATCGATGTCATCCATTCCAACATATAATTTCAACCGCTGTCCATTTACTTTGGATGTGCATGAGCCATCAATAGTTTGGATTTCCACAGCGCCCGATTGTAATGCCTCAATTACCCGGAAAGGGCCTGACCACCTTGATTTTAGATTGCCCTGGAACAACCGTAATCTTGAGTTATATAAAAGCACTTTGTCCCCGGTTTTGAAGTTACATTCTAAGATATTATGGTCATGAAGCCACTTTATCCTTTCATTGTATAGTCTTGTGCTTTCGAAGGCCAGATACCGGAATTTTTCCATCTCATGCAACCCGGTGACTCTAGATTTTCCCGCTTCATCCCATCTGAGATTTAATTATTTTAGTGCCCACAATGCTTTGTGCTCTAGTTCCACGGGTAGATGGCAAGCTTTTCCAACACCAATTGTGAGCACATGATTTTTGCCCAAAGCAATAAATTCCAAAATTAAAATAAATATTATTTTTGTGTGCAATTATATGTTTTGATTAAAATAAGATGCATTTGTGTGTGCAAACAATTGGAAATTAAAATTAGAAAAACTAAAAATATAGGCTAAGTACAAGTATTACAATTAAAGTAGTTAAAAGAAAAATTAACAAAAAAGGCAATAATGACGGAAATTAGACAAAAATAGTAGAAAAATGTCAAAAAATATCAAAAAATTAGAGAAAATAGGAAATTGAATAATAAAAAAATAATACAAAAAGAAAAATGAAATACACAAGAAAATACCACAAAAAATAATTAAAATATAAAGAAAATACAAAAAAAAAATGGGCCAAATGCCAGCCCAAGTGCTTTGGCCCAAACCATGTTGAGAGATCCGGTCCAGCACATTTGAAATGAAATGATCTCGGCCCTTCATCACACTAAATCCAATGGCTGAGACTTTAATCGAAATTAATTAATTAACCAAAATCTAAGATCAAATCCCAGTCGTTCAAGCCTTAAGATCTAACGGGCGTGAATTAGTCTTTCATTTAAATGAGACGACACCATTTTGGGGAATTCAATCATGGCCATCGATCACACTTGATCCAACGGCCAGGGATTCATCAAACGCCACAAGTATATAAAGTCCTAGTCTCTTTAGAGACCGGCCATTTCCTATCTCTAAACCCTAGTCGCCCCATATTGTCTTCTTCCTCTTCTCTTCTTAACGCCGGCTATGGAGATTGGCCGCCTCTCATGGCCGTCTCCGGCCAACTCCCAACCCCCAAACCTTGCTCCCCTTTTTCTCCACCACGAAATACATTGAACCCAAGAAACCCTAGAAAACCTTCATCTTCTTGAAATTCCGGTCATCGGAGTGTCTCTCCGGTGACCAAACCTATGAGAACCCCTCCCTAATTAACACCACTTAACCCTCACAACCTGATCTATCACCCCCATAAGTGGTTTCCTTCGAATATCTTCCTAAGTGCTCGAATATCCCAAAATAGGTCGCCGAAACCCTAGCTCCGGCCGACCTAAACATCAAACCTTGAACAAAACCCTCCCCTCCTAATACCCTGAACCCATCTCTACCACTAAAACAATAAAAGACTTCAACTTGAAGTCTGAAAGAAATAAAACTGGAAAAGAAAGAAAAAAGAAACTGGAAAAAGGCTTCGACTTGGAGTCTAAAAGAAAAGAAAAGAAAAAAACAAGAAAAGGGGAATAGCACAGGAGACACATCCTGCAAAGCTAAGTCCCCTCCTCTCTTTTGTCTGTTTTTATGATTTTTGTTCTTTCTTGTCTTCTTTGTTTACATCTTCATCACCTTCATGTTTTAGTATGCTTTTTGTTTAATTTCTTTTCCTGATTAGTCGTTTAAGCTACTGCATGTTTAGATTAGTCTCATCTTCTGAAATAATCTCTGTTTAGCTATATTTCTCTGCTAGCATCATATTTTCTTTGAACTTCTTTGATAAAATCTGCCTATCTATGCTTAGTCAAATACACTCAAGCATGATTAGGGTTTCAGTAGTCTTTGACATGAGAAAGTTCTGACTTGCCTCCCTTATGTTCAAATTGACATACCTTGTTTGGAATCTAGATTATAAGTTTGTTTGATTGAAATTCAACAATATTCAATCTCTTCTCTGAGTTTTGGTTAAATAACAAGTAATTCTGATTTGTATGGCTATGTATGCAATTTGATGTGAAAGGGGGTATGTTTGCAATGATTTTGTGTTAATTGATTGTTGTTAAGCCTAATATACTTAGGTGACATTGGTTATAACTGCAATAGTGTTGTAATTTGAGAAGTGGCTAAGCCTGAAAACATGGTTTAGGTAGTTAAGTGGTTAAAATTGAAAAACAACATAAAAAGAGGTCAAAATTGAAATAATTGATAAAGAATGATCAATTTTGTAATTGACCAACTCTGATAGTTCTTTAATTCTGAAACCATTGACTAAGTTTTAAATGGGCTAATTTTGTAATAACTGACTTAAGTCTGAGATTGCCTAGACTTGCAAAGTCTTAGTTGGCTTGTGTTAACTAATTGGCTAAAATTGCAAAGCTAAGTCCAAACGTTGGACTGGCCAGGCCTTAAATAGGGTAGATTTAGATAAATAAGCAGGCTAGTCCTGCAAATTAACTCTAATAACAGAAAAATAAAACAAAAAGGGCTAAAATTGAAACAAGTTGAAGCCCAAATCTGGCCAAGTCTTAAATGATTCATTAGTAGTGGCCAGAAGTTAAATAATAACTAAAAAACAGTATACCCTAACCTGGATAGGTCAGGTAAATAAAGAATGCCATTAAGGCCTATGATTTCTGCAATATTGCACAAAACTAAGGGTATAATAGACCCAAATAAAAGGCAACTTGGTAAAAAAACCTTAGCAAGTAGGAGCACACTAGTAAAATACCCCAAAAAGAATCAATTAGAACCTTCCAGCACATGCTGGAAGACAAATTCAAAACAGAAATTGGTAGTAAAGTGTAACAATTGGTAAAATTCATGGGAGGAAACTAGAAATTACTTTCTAGCTTTTCCCCCCAAAATTTTCACCAATCTCACCTTTAAATAGACCACATTTGAGCCTGATTAGGGGCTGGATTTTGGAATCAAAAATTCAGAGAATACACATATAGAATTATAGAGTAAAGTTGCCTGGGTTTTTCTAATCGAAGCTTATTCCTAAAGCTGTAGAGGATTTCCTACTGTTTCGTTGGTTCTCTAATGCTTATTTGCTGGGTATTTGCTTTGTTGCTGCTCTGGGATTCAATTGACTGCTGGGATTCACTCTTTTTAGTGTTGCATCACCTGTCGTGATCTAACTGCTATTTCTTGTCAATTTCCCTTAGACTCATTGGAATTTTTGCTGAATCAGGTACACATTCCTTGTTCGAGCGATGTAATTGAAGTCAAATTGAAGAAAATGAAAGCCTGATTCAAGTTTAAAAGTCTCTTTGTTATTTGTTTCTTCTTTACATTTAGTATGAGTAGCTAAATCTGTAATTTAGTAGGGAAATATTGTATAAATAGCTCATGTGAAGCACGAACATATGCTGGAAACAATGTAATAGTATAGTAAGTAGAGGTAGAGTAGTGACAGTAATCGAAATCACCTAGTTAAGATAGACTAATGGTAAAATTAATTCAGTTAATCTCGAAAATAAGTTCATAACAGTAGATTCGTAACAATATTATAAATGAATATAAGATAGATAGTTTAATGCATTACCTGTTAGCTTTCCTTGAACAATTTAATAACAGTTAAAACAACATAAAAAAATTGAAACAGTAGCTAAATATAGAGTTAATTATCATAAGGTCAATCGAATTGGTTATACAATTAGCTTAGTGATTAAGAATAGTTAGTTTTCTGAAAGTCACAAGGAGTCACAAATTTAGTGAATCATTTAGCAGTAATTCTATCTTATATAGTTAAGTAACATTCCCTCATTTTAGATAATAAATAACCTATTCAGTAGTTTAAATTGGTTTATAAAATATAAAAGCAAAAGTAGCCTGTTAAATTGGATTGCATTCACATTAGATAGTTAAGATTTGAAACCAGCACTATAACTTTGTAATATTGTTTTCTCTTCATTGAATAAATGCAATTCAAATTTGTTCTCTACTGGTTCTGAATATTTGTGTATATAATGAATTTTAATTTTTGTTTCTCCTTTTCAATTATATTTAGTTTGGGCCTAATAGATAGTGAAGGCCCAGATCTGTACCGATGCAATTGGGCTTCTAATAGACAACTTCCGAGTGTTCTGGGTTTTGAAACCCAGTCACATGAATTGGCTCACTAAATATGAGCCCAAAGAGTCCAGGCCCAGTAATATATAAATAAGGCCTGGATTCTGATATTGAAAATAATGCATTAAGGAAAAACCAAAAATAGAAACACATAGTCTATATAGGATCATCCTATTAAAATAAGTTGGGATGAGCCTCGTATAAAAAATGAAGCAACGGGGCCCCCAAATAACTAAGTATACAATTATATAATAGACTCGGAAAGGTTGATAGCTAATTCCACAACCTTTCCTAAAGATTAAAAAGCCGTTAGACGATTTAGGCACGATTTAAGAATATACTTTCCTTAATACGAGTGCACATTTGATGTGACTCAAATCGTAAATCCTGGCAAAGCCGAAATGTATTAAAGGTCACAGGCGTACTGGTTGCGGTGTGACTCAAAATACATTTTTGCAATGTCGTAATTCATAAAATATCAAAGTTTGAAACACGTACAAATTGTTAGAAAGCATATATAATAAGTCACATAAAACCGAAAATAACAGTTGAGCGACCGTGCTAAAACCACGGAATCCGGGAGTGCCTAACACCTTCTCCCAGGTTAACAGAATTCCTTATCCAGGTTTCTAGTTTCGCGGACTGTAATACATAGTCAATTTCCTCGGATTCGGGATTAACCGGTGACTTGAGATACCATTATCTTCCCAAGTGGTGACTCTAAAATTATAAACAAAATCCCGGAACCGATTGTCCTTTATTTGGAAAAACTCCTTCCTCGTTGTTATTATATCCTTCCCGGGGTATTTGAAACACTGAGGTATACCCTATTCTCCTAATCGGGAATTAAACAAAACGGGTAGTTGTAAGGCCCCGTAAAATATTTGTGCATAAAACCTAGTAGCTATGGTGTCATGGTCCGAATAATGTGTTAGGAATGCGTAGAATTCTTCGCGGCGAGCTTGCTCGCCGCGGTTCGGACCCTTGGTAGTGATTTAAGTTTCAAAAATGTAGAGAATTAATTTTTCCGAAAAGTGTCAAATATGCGGTCAAGAATGCGACCGCAAACCTGATATGCGGACCGCATTCTTGCCGCAAAACGTTCCAGGAGAGTTTCCCAAAATCGTGTCAATAATGCGGTCGAAATTGCGATCGCATAGTGAATCTGCGGTCCACTTTGCGACCGCAGATCGGTAATGCGGACCGCATAATGGCTGCATTCTGTAACAGAACCTGCGTAATTTTGAGGCCATTTTGCGGTCACTCTGCGGACCGCATGTTGATTCTGCGGTCGCAAAGTGCACCGCATAATTTGCCCCGACCCAGATTTTTGTAACATTTTGACCCGATCTCTTCTTTAATATAACACCTTTCACCCTCATTTTCTCATATCATCTTACCAAAATTAGAGAGAGAAGAGAGGGTTTTTAGAGAGAGAAATCTTTCATCTTCAAAGATTGTTCCAATCATCTTAATTCCAAGGGATCCTAGGGCAAGGATTCAACTTCCCCAATCTTTTCAAGGTAAAAACCCTAACTATTTTCTTTGATTTTCAGTTTTAAATTGGGTAAAGAGAGGTTTGCATATAATAGCTTTTGAAAATAGAATTTTTACACTCATGCATGATTATTGAACTTGATTTCTAGTAAAAAGAAGTGAGTAGAAGTACGAGTCTTCAAGAACAAGGTTGGCAAGAGTAGGATATCTTGGGTAAGCATAAAGTAGGAAGAAAAATCATCACCAGGTATGTATGGCTAATTTTGATTCTTGTGAAATCGCCTATATGTGTGAAGTTTGTTTGTTTCGTGTTAAATTGACAAATTGTGTGAAATTCTTGATGTTGTTGTTGGATATTCAAAGTTTGTTGTTGAGCTATGAGTGATGTAAAATGAGAGTTTAATTTGGCAAAAGAATTGTGAATAATGCTTATGATGGCCTACATGGCACCTTGTGGAAAACAAATCTTGAGAATTGGTTTATTGTGGAAAGAGATGAAACACTTGAATTGTGGAAATATTGTAACATGGTTGTGATATTGAATTGATAAATAATTGAGAACATGAAACAATGTGCAAGTTGCTTATTTGAACTTGTTGAAATTGTGTGTAGTACCTTATCTGTTGTTTGAAATTGTTGTGTTTTAAACTGTAAGGCGGGGTCGTGTTGCGCGCCGCAACGTGAGGAAATAAGGTGTGGGTTGGGGTGATAAGGGTGGCTGAGGTAATAAGGGTGGTCAGGGGCAATAAGGGATGGAAAGCAATCGAAATCGCTATTGAAAATTGATACAAAAATCAATAATGTGAAATTGTGAAAGGAGACAAGAGGAGAGTTTGCAACCTATGGGGCACTGATTGCCCCTTTGTTTGACTACTTGTGCTTTACGTGATTGATTGGTTATTGTTAAAATTGGTTGATCGTAGAAAGTGCTTTGTGTTGAGAATTATTTGAAATGAGGAAAATGTGGAAACATGGTTGGTCGGCTTAATTAATTGTTGATGTAATTTAATGGCTTGAGTTTACTTGGGACAAAGTTTGTCCATACATACCAGTACAATTCAAGTGTACCGACGTCCC
Source organism: Nicotiana noctiflora (assembly GCA_032618575.1). Taxonomy (NCBI): domain Eukaryota; kingdom Viridiplantae; phylum Streptophyta; class Magnoliopsida; order Solanales; family Solanaceae; genus Nicotiana; species Nicotiana noctiflora. Next base: position 302,536 of record JASVEL010001258.1, on the reverse strand, counting down.
TTTTGCCGGGGACGCTACATTCGTGTTATGATTGTAGGTGGATCAGTAGCAGGCACTTCAGCTCATCGGCAGTAGTATCCTTCTCCTTCCACTGCCCGTTTTGGTGAGCCCTTTCTTCCTCGGGGCCCTGTGTGGTTCATGCCACTTTTGTTTAGATTTCATTTTGGTTTTGTAAGGTATAGCCGGAGCCTTGTTACCGGCAAGTATTGTATCCCCCTTTTTGTATCCTAGAGGCTCTGTAGACATGTAAACTGTGGGATTCCAGTATTATGTATACATTATGTTATGTCGGGCGTTGTAAAAACTGCAAACTTGCTAATGAATCACTTGTATGGTTTTATTTGTTTAATGTGAAATCATTCATGGTTAGTAAGATATTTGGTTAATGAGAAACAATCAACACAGGGGTAACGCGTGGGAATGAAAGGCACCCAGGTCCGCTTGACTGGGGCAACCCGGCCAGGCGCCGGTCATGTTCCTCGATTTGGGGCGTGACAGTAGTAAAAAGGGGAGGTGTGACAGCTCTAGCGACTCTGCTGGGGACAAGCAACCCAGAACTTCGGTTTCAGGTTTAAGAATTCGAGCTCGTTAGAATTGCCGTTCTCGATATTATTTGACTTTATTAAATGCTTTGAACAATATGCTACGTGTTTTACCGCTTTGATATTATATGGATTGTATATATAAATTGTGCCGAAAACCCTTCTCTTCTTCACCTCTGGGGATGTGTTTACTGTTTGAGACTCCCCTTTCATTTAAGTTATACCCAAAATAAGAAACAGGGGACGGATAAGTTACAAAGACGAATGACCCCGCGGGTCACCGGTACGTAGCCCCCTCCTCGATCCTAGTTGTCCACTCGGGTACACAGTCTAGCACTCTATGAAACTATAAGATATTGAACATAGGTCTAGGACGATTATTTGCATCATAACTGACTTAGGGGACTCAACATAGGGGTTGGGTCTGTCTAGGATAGGTGACCGGGTAATTAAAGACCGAGCATACTATATGTTGCATTTTTAATTATCTTTGATCATTATGCGGACCGGCAAAAATTCTTGAGAAATAGAAAAAGAATATTCGGAAGAAAAAAAAGAGAGATATTGACAAAAGCGTTGTTAGGAAAATCTGAAGAAAAATAGGAAATAACATTGTTGTTGAAATAATTGGTCAAATAATCTGACCGAACTACGCAGGTTTGATTCTCGCCATTAGGTGGGATACGTAGGCAACCCTTGAACGGGTCCAACCACCCTTTTAGAAAATGACCAAAAACTATTTTAGTTTCAAATAATCGAGGTGACCGTTATTTTTGGAAGTAGCCGAATGTTCCGAAAGGACGCCGAAGGGCTGTTTTGGCAAAAATGGCCACTTCGAAAGTCATGTCTTTTCCTTTTTCAAAATAAAAACTTGAGAAGGTTAAAAATGAAAATTTGCTTTGAAAAAATATTTTCCTTTTTCTAAATAAAATCGCCTTTAATAAATGTGCAGGATGAGAACGATACAAAATGAACCATTCACTCTAATGAGTAAAATCCCTTTGGAGCTAAGATTATGGTGGAACGACATGGGTCAGGAAGGACAGAACTGGGTCAAATATTATCTGAAGGACCTTACGGGATTAATGGACATAATTCCCTGAGGCGATATAATTCAAGCACTTGTTACATGCTGGGATCCTGCACACAATGTCCTACATTTCTCGGACTTTGAACTCACTCCCACTCTCGAGGAAGTTGCTTACTATATAGGGGAAAATGAGGTCCCCTTAAAAGAGAAATACCCGGTAGCTCCAAGAGCGATAACGGTGCACCGCTTCCTCGACTCTTTGAAGATTGCTCGGAATGTCCACAACGAGGATTTGGTTAATGGGTTTTGCTCCTTATACTTCATCCACAGTAGATATGGACATGTCGGGGGTTTCAATGACCCTACAAACAAACTCTGTATTAAGTCCAACCGAGCCAAATGGGAGGAACATCGACTATTCGCCTTTCTGGTGGTGTTTCTCGGGCTAATCATATTTCCAAGAAAGGATGGGCACATTGATACAAGAGTCGCCGGGGTGGCCAGCACTTTGATTGTACAAGATAATTGCACTTTGGCCCCAATGATCATAGTCGATATCTACCGTGCCTTGACAACATGTAAAGCAGGGTACAACTTCTTTGATGGATGTAACTTGATTCTGCAAATTTGGTTGATAGAACATCTATGCCATCATCCTTCGTTCTCAAGCTATGGGCCGTTTGAAACAACGTGCCTTGAAGAATTCTATACGATAACAAAAGAGGTTAAGCTGCCAGAGGGAGTTAAAGGTTGGATTTCATACTTACGATCATTGACCGATAGCCAAATCGATTGGGCATATGGATGGCTGCCCCTCGTTGAGATGATTTACATGCCGACGGAAGGGTCACATTTCTTGATCATGGGCTTAAAAAGTATCCAGCCTTATGCATTGTATTGGGTCCTACGACAACTTGGAAGATATCAAGTTATACCAAAGGATGGGGACCTCAGTTTTCAAGCAATAGAGATTAGTCCGGATGGGCGATTCCCGGAAGCAAAGGTCCGACAGATCTGGAATGAGTGTCAAAATTTGAAGGTAGAAACTTGTGTGGAAAACAGAGCTCAGGGAGAAGTATCGCCAGGGTACGTCACATGGTATCGACGAGGTATTGAGCATGATAGACCATTGAAAATGCCTCACGTTCAAGATTTGGCCGAGCAGTCTAAGGAATACGGAAATTGGGTAGCCAAAGAAAATGAGTATAAAGCCAAAATCAGCTTGCTAGAGAAACAGTTCCGAGATCTACAATTTGAGAGCAGTTTACAGGCAGCATCTGACGAAGGAGAAAAGAAGCAGCTGAAAAAAGAGAATGAAATCCTAAAGGCTCAAGATTGCAAAAATGAAAATTGCATCCGAGACCCCGGTTCGCTTAGCTCGAGAAGAGAAACTGATTGAAAATCTTCGGCGCAAAGTGAATGACTACAGCTTCAATATTGACAATGCAGAAAAGGAGTTAGTCAGGGTTCGAAAGCAACTGGCCAGAGATGCTGAGGAAAGGGATAGAATGGTTCAGCAACTACAAGATAAACATGAAGTTGAGGTAGCTAGATTGAGAAAGAAAGTCATTACAGCCACAGTCAAAAGTAACAAAATAATCAAAGAGTTTGAAGAAGAGAGAGAACATTGTTACACGGCTATGGCTCGATTAGAATTCGAGTTACAGCAGCTACAGAAAGAGAACCAACAAACCTTAGACGCTCGTGCCAAACATATCAGCAGGCTGATTCAAGAAAAAAGGGTCATTCGAGAAAGAATTGTTCATATTGCTCAGTACATCACCAGAAAATGCCAATTGTGTGAAGATATGTCCCAAGCAACATTTGTATCAGCCGTAAAGTTCTTTGTAAAGCAAGTCATGTCCGACCTAGATAAACTCCAAAGTGGATTGGCATATAGGCTCGCGGCAAGACCGAACGACGTCTCGCGAGCATTAGGAGCATTAATGTACTCATAGGGCATGCATTTTGTATCTGCACTTCCTTTTGCATTAGTAGCACAACATCATTTTGTAATCAATGTTTCTGAGTATCAATGAAAAGTTCAAAAGAAGTTGTTGCTAATCTTTTTTCCGCTTTATATCAATTGTCTGGGCGATAGGCAAATATGTAGGAATGAAATCAGTTTGAAAATGTAGAAAGGAGAAAGAAAAGAATGAAAAAAAAAGAGGAAAAAAGGAAATAAAAAGAATGAAAAAAAAAAGAAAAGAAAAAAAAGAGAAGAAAAAAAAGAAAAAGAAAGAAACAGAGATGAATCAATAAGAGATGGATGTTGATTCAGAATAGAATAAGTGTCGGGATGATGCATAATAATCAAAGGCAAAAGTTGTGATTTTGAATCATTGTATCTTATCCCTTTATGTACTAATTATTAACAAGTGTTGTTGTTGATAAGAATCAGATTTCAGCTGGCAACTGGCACTCTGGCAAATCATCATTACAACACATGATCAAAAACTATGTCTAAGGTTGTGACTCAAGAGATTGAGCCAACCATCATGGATCCAGTACAAGAAGAGGAGGTTGTGGATGTTGCGGGAATGAAAGAAGAGATGCATAAGCTAAAGCAACAAATGTCAGAAATATACCAAGCTTGGTCTAGGGGTCAACCTTTACCCACATATCCAACCAATCCAGCATATGTCCCTCCCGCTAATCCTAATCCCGAGCCACCAACCATGAACTCATCCTCCACGAACCCAGATTACCAACACTACTATGCCACCACTTCACAGGCACTACCACCACTGTCCAAACAGATTCCACCTCAACCACCACAGGTCACCCCGGTTTATGTGGCACGAACACCTGTTGCTCTGCATAAATCATCAAGTGAACCAGTGTTCCACGTGCAAGACGCACATTACTATCCGCCGGAGCCGACGTTTAGGTAGCATGACTCCTACACCCCATAGATGGAGGTGACGAAAGAAAAGCCCGTCAAGAACTTGGAGCAAGAAGAAATGGCACGGAAGATGAGGAGCTTAGAGCAATCTTTCTGTAACATACAAGGGCTAGGAGGCCAAGTGAGCATCGCATATAAAGAGTTGTGTTTGTTCCCAGAAGTACAGCTCCCAGTTGGATTCAAGCTACCTAAGTTCGACATGTACGATGGACACGGGGATCTTGTACCCCATCTCAGGGGTTATTGTAGCAAGATGTGTTGTGCAGGGGGAAGAGATGAACTTTTGATGGCGTACTTTAGCCAGAGTCTGAGCGGTTCTACACTTGAGTGGTATACACATCAGGATCACACCAGATGGTTCATCTGGGATGATCTAGCTCAGTCATTTGCTAACCACTTCAAGTACAACTTGGAGATAATACCAGACAGGCTGTCGCTTATAAAGATGGAAAAGAAGCCCGGGGAAAGTTTCCAAGAGTACGGCTTTAGATGGAGAGAACAAGCTGCGCGAGTAGATCCTCCTATGAAGGAGATAGAAATGGTGGATTGTTTTCTGCAGGCCTTAGAGCCTATTTACTATGGTCATCTGGTATCAGCTATTAGTAAGAATTTTAATGAAGTAGTGAAAATGGGGAGTTTCGTAGAAGAAGGATTGAAAACCAACAAAATCATGAGTTTTTCGGCTATCAAGGCCACGAATCAGGCAATACAAACCGGAAATGGGGGATCTATTAGTAAAAAGAATAAGGAACAGGTTTCAGTTGTTGAAAGTAGACCAAGGTCTCGAGGCTAAAATACATACAATCACCCACCTCGTCCATACCAATCATACCCACCAGCACCTTACAACCCACCTCCACCATATTATCCACCCACTACCCCACATTATTCCATCCCACAAGCCCAACATTACCTATCACCTCCACATGTATGGCGAGCCCAAACTCCACAGAACGTCTACCATACACAAAACACCTACCCGCCTTCCACAACCTACAAGAACCCAAATAGACCCAGCTTCCGTCCGGATCCAGAAATGAGAAACCAAGCCCAAACAAAGAAAACATTCACTCCACTGGGGGAGTCTTACACCAGTCTCTGTCATTGTCTGAAAGAGTTGGGGATGCTAAGCCCGATTGAACCAAAACTTCCAAACCCACCACCAAGAAACATTGACCAGTCAGTCAGATGTGAGTATTGCTCTAGGGCACCGGGGCACGATACTAAAAAGTGTTGGCACTTAAAATCTGCTATACATGAGCTCATTGACACTAGGAGGATCGAGGTGCAGGCTCCAGAGACTCCTAATATTACTCAGAATCCACTACCAACTCATCATGATACACACATGATAGAGTTAGAGCAAGGAGAAAGCAGCAAGAAACCGTCCCAATCGGTAATGATGATAAAGGCCAATAGTAAAGTGGAGAAAGAGGTTGAGAAAGAGAAAGCGACAGCCAAGTTACCAGTGGAAAAGCCGTCAGTGAGTGAAACTATGAAAATTATGGTGCCAGGAGCTAAACCGTTGTTGATAGTAAAAGGAGCATACATGGAACTGGAAGTCATAAAGCCAGTGGTGCAAAATGCCGGTGGTAGATACTAAAGCCATACCTTGGAATTACAACAAAGTCACAGTGTTGTACAGGGGAAAGGAAGTTACAGGGGAGCTCAATGAAACACATGGCCTCACTCGTTCCGGGTGATGCTTTGCCCCGGAAGAGTTAAGGAAATTGAAGGTAGTAAAGGAGAGTCATGTGAAGAAGTCGGTTTATGAAGAAGAATCAGAAGAGTTTTTGAAGAATAAAAGCTCAAGACTATTCGATAGTAGAGCAGCTGAGAAAGACGCCTGCACAAATTTTATTGCTTTCATTGCTAATTCACTCGGAGGAGCACAGGAAGGCGTTGTTAAAGATTCTGAACGAAGAACATGTCCCCAAAAAAATCTCAGTCTGCCATCTTGAAAAGATCACCAACAAAATTTTTAAGTCAAACAAGATAACATTCTCGGATAATGAATTGCCTATTGAAGGGACGGAACACAACAAAGCACTCTATCTCACCGTCAAAAGTGAAGAATCAGTGGTTACTCGGGTCTTAATGTAATGACCCGGCCCGTCATCATGTGAGTTACCACCTCGTTATCCCCGTTAAATGCTTGTTAATGTTTCAATATGCATGTTTGGTGAGCTTGAGTCAATTCGGGTTGAGTTTAGTTGGAAATGAGACAAAAAGTCTCTTAGAAGAAGGAATAGTTGGGAAAAGTCAACTGGACATTGACTTGTGAGTTAGAGAGCTCGGAATTGAATTCTGATGACTCCGTTAGTTCTGGGAGGTGATTTGTGACTTAGGGGAGCAATCGGAATTGAATTTGGAGGTCCGGTGTAGAAATAGGCTTGAATTGGCTAAAGTTGAATTTTGGCGATATCCGATTGATAGGTGAGATTTTGATCCGGGGGTCAAAATGGAATTCTGACAGTTGCAGTAGATCCGTTGTGTGATTTTGGATGTGCCTGCAAAATTTCAGGTCATTCGGATGTCGTTTGGTCGGGTTTTTGATCGAGTGTTAGTTTCGGAAGTTTTGAAGAAACTTAGGCTTGAATCCGTAAGTAATTGGTGATTTTGATGTTTAGGATGGTGTTTTATGATTGGAACAAGTTTGTATCGTGTTTTGGAGTATGTTGGTGGTTTTCGTTGGGGTCCCGGGGGCCTCGGGATGAATTCGGGGGTCCAAACGGATCATTTTGAGCCAAAGGAACTGCTGGAATTGCTACAATAAAATTGCAGGTTATTTGTTCTCTGCGATCGCGGCCATTGGCACGCGATCGCGTAGTGTATCGAAGTGAGGCTGGGAGATTGTTCTTCGCGATCGCAGGAGAAGTGATGCGATCGCGTGAGGTTGAGTGTTTGTTCAGCGCGATCGCGAGGATATCGATGTGATCGCATAAGGTCTTGGTCATAAGCAGTACGATCGCGATCTTGTTGATGCGATCGCGTAGGGTCGCTGGGTTGAGCACCGCGATCGCGTCCGGGTTCACGCGATCGCATAGAGGAAAGTTGGCACCCAGATTGTTTTTGTGCATCGCGATCGCGAGCCCAGGGCTGCGAACGTGTAGAGTAAATGGCCCAGGCAGTGAATTAAAAACCCGAAACATTTCATTACGGGTTCATTTGCAAAACCCTCCATTTTTGAAGCCTAGAGAGAGGAAGTGAAGGGAAATAGTTAGGAGATCATCGGGATATTGTCGGAGGTATGTTTCGTGGTTTAATTACACGCTTTTTATCATGAAATCATGGATTATTTCTATGAAAATGGAGGATTTAATGTGGGTTTTAGCCCTAGGCCAAATATTATAGAAAAATACCGATTTGAGCGGGCAAATGGAGTCCGGATTTGGTAAATTTGATATGCCTAGACTCGTGTTGAGACGAGGGTTCCGAATATGTAACTTTTATAAGTTTTCGAGAAACGCACCAAAAGTCGGGTTTTGACAACTTTGTGGGTTTTGATACAATTTGGGTTATTTCGAATGAATTGCGTGCAATTAGCATCTATTGATGCATTCTCTATGATTTTGAGTAGATTTGGCATTCGAGGAGATTGATCTGCGAGGCAAGCGCAAGGCGGATTGAAGCTTCTACCGGTTCGAGGTGAGTGGTAGTAGTAAATAATGTACTGAGGGTTTGAAACCCCGTACTAGTACTTTACAATGCTATGTTGAGATGAGATGCGCGTCTTGTGACGGGCGTGGTGACATTGTGATTGGGGGTTCGGACTTGGTCCTTCCCGGCTAATAGAATACTATGTTTTATGACTGTTAATGAGATTATAACTGTGCAATTGGGCTAATAGCCATGTTTGGGGCCTTGTGCCGATCTGTAGAGTATTAGGGAACCTATAGAGCTAGGTGGCCCTTATATCATGTTGGAAACATACACTCAGCCGTAATTACAACTGTATAGCATATTACGAGCCAGTACTAGATGTGTACTTTGAGAGATACTACCTAGAGTGGAATTCCCTATTCTAGCTGAGTGAGCCTTAGAGGCCAGGTCTATATTGACTGAGTTAAGGTCGAGAACCCACTGAGATATATTATATTGGGCCTAATAGGCCAAGCATATACCGACTGGGATAGGGTCGAGGACCCATTATGAGGTATTATATATATACCTATATTGGATCGGGATGCACGCCGCAGTAGTATATACATTGGATCGGGCTGCACGCCGCATCAGTATATATATTGGATCGGACTGCACACTGCAGTATTATTGCGCTTGGGCTGTAGGAGCTCCTTCGGAGTCTGAGTCTGCACACATTCTCAGTGAGCGCTGGTGTATATTATGGGATCGGGCTGCACGTCGCATCAGTATAGTTATATATGTATATATATATTGGATCGGACTGCACGCCGTAGTAATATATGTGCAGATCGGGCTGCACGCCGCAGCATCATAGCGCTTGGGCCTAGGGAGCCCCTCCGAAGTCTGTATACACCCCCAGTAAGTGCCTTCGACGTTAAATGGAGCGGGTTGCGCGCCGCAGCGGTATATGTATTGGAGCGGGCTGCACGCCGCAGCATTATACTTATTTATATCCTTATACATATTTAAATACTTACACATTATAGACATATGTATATATGTTCATACATTGAGATGGTTGTACACCGTATTGGTACGAGTGAGGATTTGGTCAATGTGGGACTTTGTTGAGATAGATGTGGACTGGAGATCAGAGTAGCGATGACTTGCCTGTGGGGGTTTACCTTAGAACTGTTTAGTGATAGTACATGAGTTCTTATTTTCAGTTATTGTTTATTACTATTACTCACTGAGTTGAAATATACTCACCCCACTCCCCTGCACTTTTTTGTGCAGATATACAGGTCCAGGAGGGCAGTTGAGCTACCACAACTGCTTTATTATCCCCATTCTGTGGAGACTTCGAGGTAGGTGCCGACGTCCGCAGTACCCGACCTCTTCCTTTTTATTATTTTGTTGCTTCCATTCTGCTTAGACTTGTTTGCATTAGGATGTTTACTCTGTAGAGGCTCAGACTCGTGACACCACGATTCGGTTGGGACCGTATTTTGTATGTTGCTACTATTGCGTTTATCATATTAACATGAACACTTGCTGTATAAGTTATTTGACTAATTAGAATTAATAACTGGCTGGTTTAAGGGATGATATGGTCAGGCTTGCCTAGCATTGTGTTGGGCGCCATCACGACCGGGGTTTGGGTTGTGACACTTAATAGATAACGGGTCGAGTGCAAACATTTGTCCACTCTCGACTCTTGGAAAATTGAAGATTAATCCTGATAGGATCCGTCAAAATAGTGTGAGTGTTCGAGGGTTTGACGGAGGAAGCAAAAATACTTTGGGAGACATTATGCTAGAAGTTACCATTGGACCGGTCGACTTTACCATGGAATTCCAGGTGTTGGATGTCACTGTTTCATATAATCTATTGCTGGGACGGCCATGGATCCATGCGGCCAAAGTCGTACCATCTTTCCTGCACCAAATGGTAAAATTCAAATGGGAACAGCAAGAAATTACAGTGCATGGAGAGGAAGACGCTTGTAACACCATAATGCCTTTTGAAGAAATCGAAGAGGACAAGGGCCCATGGGTGTATCAGGTGACGGATGCTGCAGTAGTTAACAAGATAGCTGAAGGAGAGAGTATGCCAATTCCTGCAGTGGCATCTACCGCAGTAATGGTAGCTATAGAGATGATCAGAAATGGGTTCTCACCGGGAAAAGGTTTGGGGATAGCCTTACAGGGAATAACACAACCTGTCCATCTACCAGGAAACAATGATACCTTTGGCTTGGGATTTAAACCTACCAATACTGACATCCATAAAGCCAATAGAACAAAGAAGAAAATTTAGACCCTTTCGAAACCAGTCCCAAAATTATCCGACACCTTTACTAGGCCTGGTACACAACGACATTTGACAACTGTTGCGTCAAGGTATGCTGAGATAAGGCCAGATGCGGAGCTTCTCGCGAGGTTTGAAATATTGTTCGGGGATGTAAACATGTTGGACATGGGCGAGGGGACTAGTAGAATGAATATCCAGTTCGTGGGACCCAATGCTACACTTAATAATTGGGAAGCTACTCCTCTTACAATCAGGAGGGAGTCTTGGTAGTTAGCTTTCAAAAAATATCTCATCCCTCCCAAAAGCAGTTTTATTTTTGTAATCCCCACACCCCCACTGAAATCAAATGTATCCAACCTCTGTTATCTTTTTGAAAAAATATCAATGAAATGCAATTTCTTCTTTCTTTCTTCATTGTTTCCTTATTTTTATTTTTCTTCTTCTTTTTTTGTACAGTTCAATATTCGCTGATTCTGATGATATGTCATGCATGAAGGATTCCCTACCCAGTCTTGACAATCGAATAATTATACAAGAAATTAAAAATAAGAGTGAAATAGAATATGAAGATGAGGAAATACTGGAGGAAATCAATAAAGACTTGAATCAATATGAGGAAAAACCCAAACAGAACTTAAGTGAGACAGAATCTATTAATTTGGGGAATGAGGATAATGTCTGGGAAACAAAAATCAATGTACACCTAGAAGTTTCCCTCAGAGAAGAGCTAATAAAGTTATTACATGAATACAAGGACAACTTTGCTTGGTCCTATGATGACATGCCCGGACTCAGCACTGATTTGGTGGTGCACAAGTTGCCAATTTATCCAGAATGCCGGCCGGTAAAACAGAAGCTGAGAAAGTTCAAAACAGACATCAGCGTGAAAATAAAAGAAGAGGTGAATAAGTAATTTGAGGCAAAGGTCATACGAGTTACCAAATACCCCACCTGGTTAGCAAATGTTGTGCCAGTTTCAAAGAAAGACAGAACAACCAGAGTGTGTGTTGATTACAGATACCTCAACAAGGCTAGTCCGAATGATGACTTTCCACTGCCGAATATCCATATATTAATCGACAATTGCGCCAAGCATGAAATTGGCTCTTTTGTAGATTGCTATGCGGGTTATCACCAAATCCTAATAGACGAAGAAGATGCGGAGAAAACAGCTTTCATCACGCCTTGGGGAACATACTGCTATAGAGTGATGCCGTTTGGGCTAAAGAATGCCGGAGCTACTTATATGAGGGCAATGACCACAATGTTTCATGATATGATGCATCGAGAAATTGAAGTGTATATGGGCGATGTCATCATAAAGTCCAAGAAGCAATATGATCATGTCAAAGACTTGAGAAAGTTTTTCCAAAGACTCCGAAGGTATAATCTTAAGCTCAATCCTGCGAAATGTGCTTTTGGAGTACCTTCAGGGAAGCTATTGGAATTTATAGTAAGTCAGCGAGGTATTGAACTAGATCCGTCAAAGATAAAAGCAATCGAGAGTTTATCTCCGCCGAAGAACAAGAAGGAAGTAATGAGCTTACTAGGCAGGCTGAACTATATTAGCCGGTTCATCGCTCAGCTGACATCAACGTGTGAGCCTATTTTCAAGTTGTTAAAGAAAGATGCAGCAGTGAAGTGGACCGATGAATGTCAAAAAGCCTTCGATAAAATTAAGGAATATTTGGCAAATCCTCCAGTGTTAGTTCCTCTAGAGCCAGGAAGACCTTTGATCTTATATTTGACAGTGCTTGATAACTCCTTTGGCTGTGTACTGGGGCAGCACGATGAGACTGGCAAGAAAGAGCAAGCTATATATTACCTTAGTAAGAAGTTCACATCTTACGAGGTAAAATATACTCAGTTAGAGAGAACATGTTGTGCATTAACCTGGGTGGCTCAGAAAATTGAAGCATTACCTGTCAGCATACACTACATATCTGATATCACGGTTAGATCCTTTGAATTATATATTCAAGAAGCCCATGCCTACAAGGAGACTTGCTAAATGGCAGATTCTGCTCACAGAATTTGACATCATTTATGTAATGCGTACGGCAATGAAGGCGCAAGCAGTTGCAGATCACCTAGAAGAAAACCCAGTGGATGATGAATATGAGCCACTAATGACATATTTTCCGGATGAGGAGGCAATGAATGTTGAACAAATGGAACAAAATGATAGCCAGGTTGGAAGATGTACTTCGACGGAGCTGTCAACGTGAAAAGGGCTATGTTTGCAATGATTTTGTGTTAATTGATTGTTGTTAAGCCTAATATACTTAGGTGACATTGGTTATAGCTGCAATAGTGTAGTAATTTGAGAAGTGGCTAAGCCTGAAAACATGTTTTAGGTAGTTAAGTGGTTAAAATTGAAAAACAACATAAAAAGAGGTCATAATTGAAATAAGTGATAAAGAGTGATCAATATTGTAATTGACCAACTTTGATAGTTCTTTAATTTTGAAACCATTGGCTAAGTTTTAAATGGGCTAATTTTGTAATAACTGACTTAAGTCTGAGATTGGCTAGACTTGCAAAGTCTTAGTTGGCATGTGTTAACTAATTGGCTAAAATTGCAAAACTAAGTCCAAACATTGGACTGGCCAGGCCTTAAATAGGGTAGATTTAGATAAATAAGCAAGCTAGTCCTGCAAATTAACTCTAATAACAGAAAAATGAAACAAAAAAGGCTAAAATTGAAACAAGTTGAAGCCCAAATCTGGCCAAGTCTTAAATGATTCATTAGTAGTGGCCAGAAGTTAAATAATAACTAAGAAACGGTATACCCTAACCTGGATAGGTTGGGTAAATAAAGAATGCCATTAAGGGCATAAGAGGAATAGAAAATGGCATAATTGTGGATTTAATAGAGTCTATGGGGACATTAAAGACATTTAGGCCAATGATTTCTGCAATATTGCACAAAACTAAGGGTATAAAAGACCCAAATAAAAGGCAACTTGGTAAAAAACCTTAGCAAGTAGGGGCACACTAGTAAAAGATCCCAAAAAGAATCAATTAGAACCTTCCAGCACATGCTGGAAGGCAAATTCAAAACAGAAATTGGTAGTAAACTGTAACAATTGGTAAAATTCATGGGAGGAAACTAGAAATTACTTTCCAGCTTTTCCCCCCAAAATTTTTACCAATCTCACCTATAAATAGACCACATTTGAGCCTGATTAGGGGCTGGATTTTGGAACCAAAAATTCAGAGAATACACATATAGAATCATAGAGTAAAGCTGCCTCGGTTTTTCTAATCAAAGCTTATTCCTAAAGCTGTAGAGGATTTCCTATTGTTTCGTTGGTTCTCTATTGCTTATTTGCTGGGTATTTGCTTTGTTGCTGCTCTGGGATTCAATTGACTGCTGGGATTCACTCTTATTGCTGTTGCATTGCCTGTCGTGATCTAACTGCTATTTCCTGTCAATTTCCTTTAGACTCATTGGAATTTTTGCTGAATCAGGTACAGATTCCTTGTTCGAGCAATGTAATTGAAGTCAAATTGATGAAATGAAAGCCTGATTCAAGTTTAAAAGTCTCTCTATTATTTGTTTCTTGTTTACATTTAGTATGAGTAGCTAAATCTATAATTCAGTAGGGAAATGTTGTATAAATAGCTCATGTGAAGCACGAACATATGCTGGAAACACTGTAATCGTATAGTAAATAGTGGTAGAGTAGTGACAGTAATCGAAATCACTTAGTTAAGATAGACTAATGGTAAAATTAATTCAGTTAATCTCGAAAATAAGTTCATAACAATAGATTCGTAACAATATTATTAATGAATATAGGATAGATAGTTTAATTCAATACCTGTTAGCTTTCCTTGAACAATTTAATAACAGTTAAAACAACATAAAAAAATGAAACAGTATCTAAATATAGAGTTAATTATCATAAGGTCAATCGAATTGGTTATACAATTAGCTTACTGATTAAGTATAGTTAGTTTTCTGAAAGTCACAAGGAGTCACAAATTTAGTGAATCATTTAGCAGTAATTCTGTCTTATATAGTTAAGTAACATTCCCTCATTTTAGATAATAAATAACCTATTCAGTAGTTTAAATTGGTTGATAAAATATAAAAGAAAAAGTAGCATGTTAAATTGGATTGCATTCACATTAGATAGTTAAGATTTGTAACCAGCACTATAACTTTGTAATATTGTTTTCTCTTCATTGAATAAATGCAATTCAAATTTGTTCTCTACTGGTTCTGAATATTTGTGTATATAATGAATTTTAATTTATGTTTCTCCTTTTCAATTATATTTGGTTTGGGCCTAATAGATAGTGAAGGCCTAGATCTGTACCGATGCAATTGGGCTTCTGATAGACAACTTCCGAGTGTTCTGGGTTTTGAAACCCAGTCACATGAATTGGCTCACTAAATATGAGCCCAAAGAGTCCAGGCCCAGTAATATATAAATAAGGTCTGGATTCTGATATTGAAAATAATGCATTAAGGAAAAACCAAAAATAGAAACACATAGTCTATATATGATCACCCTATTAAAATAAGTTGGGATGAGCCTCGTATAAAAAATGAAGCAACGGGGCCCCCAAATAACTAAGTATACAATTATATAATAGACTCGGGAAGGTTGATAGCTAATTCCACAACCTTTCCTAAAGATTAAAAAGTCGTTAGACGATTTAGGCACGATTTAAGAATATACTTTCCTTAATACAAGTGCACATTTGATGCGACTCAAATCGTAAATCTCGGCAAAGCCGAAATGTATTAAAGGTCACAGGCGTACTGGTTGCGGTGTGACTCGAAATACATTTTTCCAATGTCGTAATTCGTAAAATATCAAAGTTTGAAACATATGCACATTGTTAAAAAGCATATATAATAAGTCATATAAAACCGAGAATGACAGTTGAGCGCCCGTGCTAAAACCACGGAATCAAGGAGTGCCTAACACCTTCTCCCGGGTTAACAGAATTCCTTATCCAGGTTTCTAGTTTCGCGGACTGTAATACAGAGTCAATTTCCTCGGATTCGGGATTAACAGGTGACTTGGGACACCATTATCTTCCCAAGTGGTGACTCTGAAATTATAAACAAAATCCCGGACCGATTGTCCTTTATTTGGAAAAACGCCTTCCTCGTTGTTATTATATCCTTCCCGAGGTATTTGAAACACTGATGTATACCCTATTCTCCTAATCGGGAATTAAATAAAAAGGGTAGTAAAAAGGGGAGGTGTGACACCAATTTGTATGGTGACATGCTAATTGGTGTCTTGAATGCTGTCTTATATGCCCATAATGCATCATCGAGCTTCCTAGACCAGTCGGTCCTCGTGGCGTTCACTGTTTTTTGTCAATACACTCTTTATCTCCCTATTGGAGATCTCAACTTGCCCGCTGGCCTGCGGGTGATATGGAGTAGCCACCCGGTGTTTCACATCATATTTGGCCAATAATTTCTCGAATGTCCGGTTGCAAAAATGAGTACCCCCATCACTAATGATTGCCCTTGGAGTCCCGATACGGGTGAAAATGTTCTTCTTTAGAAATCCCACCACCACCTTAGCATCATTGGTGGGTAATGCTACCGCTTCCTCCCATTTGGATAAATAGTCTACCGCAACAAGGATGTACTTATTGTCGTATGAGCTGACAAAGGGACCCATGAAGTCTATTCCCCAGACATCAAACACTTCCACTTGTTGAATCGGGTTCATCGGCATCTCATGACGTCGGGAAATGTTCCCGATGTGTTGACATTCATTGCATGATTTCACCCACAAGTGTGCATTTTTAAACACTGTTGGCCAGTAGAACCTGGCCTCAAGTATCTTGGTAGATGTTCGCACTCCTACAAAGTGGCCACCATATGCGGAAGCATGACACGCCTGCAAAACAGAAGATTGTTCGATCTCGGGGATGCATCTCCGGATCATGTTATCGAGGCATATCCTAAACAAATAGGGTTCATCCCAACAATAAAGCTGGCTTTCACGAAAAAATCTTTTCCTCTGGACCGATAATAGGTCATGAGGAACAATACCACTAGCTAGGTAATTTGCATAATCTACATACCATGGCGTTTCAAGGAGAGTGGTAGTGAGCAGCTACTCATCTGGAAAAGTTTCTAGAATTTCTCCACTCTCTTTGATAATTTCAGCTCCTTCAAGTCATGACAAATGATCAGCGACTTGATTTTCGATGCCCTTCTGGTCACGGATTTCAAGGTTGAACTCTTGTAGAAGCAGCACCCAACGAATTAGGCGCAGCTTAGAGTCCTTTTTGTCAATTAAGTACCTTAATGCTACATGGTCAGTGTATACTCTTACCTTGGATCCTATGAGATAGGACCTGAATTTGTCGAACGCGAACACTACCGCCAGCATCTCCTTTTTCGTTACTGTGTAGTTCAGTTGTGCTCCACTCAATGTTATACTAGCATAGTAGATTGGGTGCATCAGCTTGTCTTTTCTTTGTCCAAGCACTGCCCCCACTGCGTAATCACTTGCATCGCACATCAGCTCAAAAAGTTGCTCCCAGTTGGGGGCAATAATGATAGGTGTTGTGACCAACCTCTTCTTCGGCTCCTCAAATGCAATCCTGCACTCATCAGAAAATAAAAAGGGGTCATCTTTTTCAAGTAACTTACAGAAAGGGTTTGAGATTTTGGAGAAGTCTTTAATGAACCTCCGGTAAAAACCGGCATGTCCAAGAAAGTTTCTAATGGCCTTGACGGATATTGGTGGAGGCAACTTTGCAATGACATCCACTTTAGCTCGGTCTACCTCAATACCTTTGCTTGAAACCCGGTGCCCCAAAACTATACCTTTTTGTACCATAAAATGGCACTTCTCCCAATTTAGCACAAGGTTTGTCTTCATGCACCGCTTCAGCACTCTTGTTAGATTGACAAGGAATTCATGAATGAATTCCCTACCACTGAGAAATCATCCATGAACACCTCCATAATATCTTCCACCATGTCGGTGAATATAGCCATCATGCACATTTGGAATGTGGCAGGTGCATTGCATAGTCCGAATGTCATCCTCCTAAAGGCAAAAATGCCATATGGGCATGTGAATGAGGTCTTCTCTCTATCCTCCGGGGCTATGGAAATTTGATTGTACCCCGAGTACCCATCCAGAAAGTAAAAGTGTGACCTCCCTGCCAACCTGTCAAGCATCTGATCAATGAAGGGAAGTGGGAAGTGGTCCTTGCAGGTGGCTAGATTCAACTTCCTATAGTCCATGCATATTCTCCACCCGGTGACGGTTCTTGTTGAGATCAATTCGTTGTTCTCGTTTTTCACCATCGTCATGCCACCTTTCTTTGGCACACATTGAACTGGGCTAACCTAGCTACTATCAGAGATTGGGAAAATAATTCCCGCGTCTAGCCACTTTATTACCTCTTTCTTCACCACTTCCTTCATGTTTGGGTTCAGCCTTCTTTGATGTTCCCTGGAAGGTTTGTGCCCTTCTTCCAGGAGAATCTTGTGCATGCAGTATGCGAGGATGATCCCTTTTATGTCTGCCATGGTCCACCCAATGACAGTTTTGCATTCTTTCAGTACATGTATAAGCTTTTGAGCCTGCACATCTAGCAAACCAGATGAGATAATAACAGGTAAAGTGGAGTTAGGGCCTAGAAATTCATACCTGAGATGAGATGGTAGTGGTTTAAGCTCCAACTTTGGTGGCTCTTCTATGGATGGTTTTGCTGGAGGGGTCTCACTTTTCTCTAAATGTAGAGGTTCAAACTCCAACTCTCTATCCCAAAACCCCTTACCTTCCAGAGATAGCACCCACTCTGCCAGGCTTTCACCATTTGCCTCTTCTAAGTTCATCAGGCATGCCTGAAGTGGATCTTCAGTAGTCAATTCTACATCATCGGTCTCCACTATCACATCCACCGCATTAATGAGAGAGCAATTCGCGAACTCATTAGGGCGCCTAATGGATTTTTGCACATTGAATATGATCTCCTCATCATTCAACCTCATTTTGAGTTCCCAGTCTCACAATCAACTAATGCTCTCCCTGTGGCTAGGAATGGTCTTCCTAAGATTATAGGAATTTCCTCGTCCACCTTGCAGTCAAGAATAACAAAATCGGCGGGAAACACAAACTTCCCCACCTGGATGAGCACATCATGCAATATACCAAATGGACGTTTAACCGTCCTGTCAGCAAGCTGTAATAACATGGAAGTATGCCTGGCTCTCCCGATGCCCATCCTCTTATAAATTACCAAGGGCATAAGATTTATGCTTGCCCCCAAATCACACAATATTTTTGCAAAGGCAAAGTTTCCTATAGTGCATGGAATTGTGAAGCTACCTGGGCCAGATAGCTTCTCAACAATGGGTCTAGAAACCACTGCACTACAAGTCTGAGTAAGAGTCACGGTGGCCAAGTCCTGGAAATCAAATTTCCGCGACATCAAATCTTTCATCATCTTAGCATACTCGGGCATTTCTTTCAAAGCTTCAATTAAGGGAATGTTTACCTGGATTTGCTTGAGCATATCGAAGAACCTTTTATATTGCTCCCATTTCTGGTGCTTGGCCAACCTTTGGGGGAATGGGGTTGGAGGCCTCTTCTTCCAAATCACTTGGGATTTTTCTTTCTCTATAACCTGTTCCACAACCGGCTGCTCTACCAGTTCAGCTACTTTCTTAGTTCCCTGCTGCCCATCATTACTTTCAGCTACTGGCTGGACTGTAACTTCTGTCAACCCGGTGGACTCATCAAGTTCAATGGGTACTGGAGTGAGTGTCTCAGCCTGCAAATTGCTTCTCTCTCTTTCTTGCTCAGCATCAGGATCTCTTCCACTTCTCAGATTAACTGCCATCAGCTGCTTTGGGATTTGATCCTTTGGGTTTGTTTGTGTATCTACAGGTAATGTCCATTGAGGAAGATTGTTAAGTGACATAGAAATTTGGCCCACCTGTACTTCAATATTATTGATAGTTGCGTCATATGCATCAATCTTTTCATTGGTTTTGGCATGTGACCCAATTACCTGTTGCATCATAGCTTTCAATTCTACGAACCCATCGTTATGTCTACCCCCATGTTATGGTGGAGGTGGATGATACCCCTACTGCTGATTGTTGAAATTCTGAGGCCTAGGATATGGAGCCATGTTGTTTTGTGGCCTCATACCCGCTACATTATACTGTAGTTGAGAAGGCCTGTACTGTTGTGGAGCCTGCTGACCCCAACTCTGGTTACCCTGTCGCTGCCCTCTATAATTAGCCACATAATTCATGTCATCATGCTAATGATGATGTTCTTGGTCTGCAGCCCATGGATTACCTATGGGTTGGCTAATGCAAGATGTGCATAAACCACCATTGGTAGTGTCTACAATATGAACTTGATGCTTGACCCCAGATTCTTCCACCTTCTTTGTTAGGATGCACATTTGTGTCAGTAAAGTTGACACATTCTCCTCTAGAGTGTTGGAAGGATTCAGAGTTACAAAGTGTACCACTCGAGTGATAGGAGCATTCCTGGTTATCCACCCGGAGTATTGAGCTATCTTGTCAAGCAAATTTTGGCCTTCTCTCCAAGTCTTGCTCAGAAAAGCCCCACCTACTGAGGCATCTACTATATTCTTCATACTGTCCGAAAGCCCCATGTAGAACCTTTGACCCAACATCTGCTCAGGAACCCCATGGTGAAGACACATAACAAGCATACATTTGAATCTGCCCCAAGTTTCATGTAATGTTTCCATTGGTTTCTGCTTGAAGCTCACAATCTCATCAATTTACTGATCTGTCTTGTTAGGTAGATGAAACTTGTTGTGGAATTGCTTGACTAACTCATCCCATGTTGCAATAGAGTTTATGGGGAGTGAGTTTAGCCATACTTGTGCAGCCCCTGTAACTGAGAACGGAAATAGCAATAGTCTGATGGCTTCCGGTGTCACATTTGGTTGCCTTTACGTCTTGCATATAGAGAGAAAGTTCTTCATGTGCTGTTGTGGATCTTCAACCTGAGTCCCAGAGAATAATCCCTAGTTTTGCAACAAGTGTAGCATGTTGTTAGTATTCTGGAAAGACTCAGCTTGAATCGCTAGCACAATAATGCCAGTTGCCAAATTATCCACTATTGGTTGTGCCCAGTCATATAGTGCACCTTCATGCGCCTCCTGTGCGTTCAACCCAGCTTGTTGGTTTGGGTCGTTCACGTTACCCATGTCGAAATCTAGTTTAATTGGTTGCTGAGATTGCTGAAGTTGTTTGATTGCCCTGTTACGTGCCCGGAAAGTTTGCTTTGGGTTAGAGAGTCCTTCAATTAGTTATCCAGTCCTTGCAGATTTCCTAGGCATGCACCTGAGTACCCAATTCAACAACCGTCAAAAATTTCAATGTAAAGTGTAGAAAGAACCTTGACTACACAAGAATCTTGTAGTTCTGTCAATGGCAATTGATAATTCCGTTAATTCCCCAGCACGGCGCCAAAATTGATTCACGTCCAAGCAATGGTCGTAATCAATATAAACTGGTCAATTAAGTCCAGAGTCGATCCCACAGGAAATTAACCTATCAACTACAACTTTCACAACCCAAGAACATGTCACGCCCCAAATCGGGGAACATGACCGGCGCCTGACCGGGTTGCCCCAGTCAAGCGGACCTGGGTGCCTTTCATTCCCACGCGTTACCCCTGTGTTGATTGTTTCTCATTAACCAAATATCTTACTAACCATGAATGATTTCACATTAAACAAATAAAACCATACGAGTGATTCATTTACAAGTTTGCAGTTTTTACAACGCCCGACATCACATAATGTATACATAAGACTGGAGTCCCACAGTTTACATGTCTACAGAGCCTCTAGGATACAAAAAGGGGAATACAATACTTGCCGGTAACAAGGCTCCGGCTATACCTTACAAAACCAAAATGAAATCTAAACAAAAGTGGCATGAACCACACAGGGCCCCAAGGAAGAAAGGGGCTCACCAAAACGGGCGGTGGAAGGAGAAGGATACTACTGCCGATGAGCTGAAGTGCCTGCTACTGATCCACCTACAATCATAACACGAATGTAGCATCCCCGGCAAAAGGGACGTCAGTACACTTGAATTGTACTGGTATGTATGGACAAACTTTGTCCCAAGTAAACTCAAGCCATTAAATTACATCAACAATTAATTAAGCCGGCTAACCATATTTCCACATTTTCCTCATTTCAAATAATTCTCAACACAAAGCACTTTCTACAATCAACCAATTTAACAATAACCAATCAATCACGTAAAGCACAAGTAGTCAAACAAAGGGGCAATCGGTGCCCCACAGGTTGCAAACTCTCCTGCTGTCTCCTTTCACAATTTCACATTATTGATTTTTATATCAATTTTCAATAGCGATTTCGATCGCTTTCCATCCTTATTGCCCCTGACCACCCTTATTACCTCGGCCACCCTTATCACCCCAACCCACACCTTATTTCCTCACGTTGCGGCGCGCAACACGACCCCGCCTTACGGTTTAAAACACAACAATTTCAAACAGCAGATAAGGTACTACACACAATTTCAACAAGTTCAAATAAGCAACTTGCACATTGTTTCATGTCCTCAATTACTTATCAAGCCAATATCACAACCAAGTTACAATATTTCCATAATCAAGAATATTCACACAATTCAAGTGTTTCATATCTTTCCAAAAGGAACCATATATGCCATAACAACAATTTTTCTCAGTTCTTTACCAATTCCAATTCCTTTGTTATCTTTCAATTCATATTTCAAACCATACCACATGTAGTTCAATCATCAATTGAATACCCAACAATGATATCGAAAAATCACATAAAATCTCTCAAATTAACACATGCCAAACAATTTCACACATATGGGCGATTTTACAAGAATCAAAATTAGCCATACATACCTGGTGATGATTTTTTCTTCCTACTTTATGCTTACCCAAGATATCCTACTCTTGCCAACCTTGTTCTTGAAGACTCTTACTTCTACTCACTTTTTTTTACTAGAAATCAAGTTCAATAATCATGCATGAGTGTAAAAATTCTATTTTCAAAAGATATTATATGCAAACCTCTCTTTACCCAATTTAAAACTGAAAATCAAAGAAAATAGTTAGGGTTTTTACCTTGAAAAGATTGGGTAGTTGAATCCTTTCCCTAGGATCCCTTGGAATTAAGTGGTTGGAACAATCTTTGAAGATGAAGAACTTCTCTCTCTAAAACCTCTCTCTTCTCTCTCTAATTTTGGTAAGATGATATGAGAAAATGAGGGTGAAGGGTGTTATATTAAAGAAGAGATCGGGTCAAAATGTTACAAAAATCTGGGCCGGGGTCAGTTATGCGGTGCACTTTGCGACCGCAGAATCAACATGCGGTCCGCAGAGTGACCGCAAAATGGCCTCAAAATTACGCAGTTCTGTTACAGAATGCGGCCATCATGCGGTCCGCATTCCTGATCTGCGGTCGCAAAGTGGACCGCAGATTCACTATGCGATCGCAATTTCGACCGCATTATTGACACGATTTTGGGAAACTCTCCGGAACGTTTTGCGGCAAGAATGCGGTCCGCATGTCAGGTTTGCGATCGCATTCTTGACCGCATATTGGACACTTTTCGGAAAAATTAATTCTCTACATTTTTGAAACTTAAATCACTACCAAGGGTCCGAACCGCGGCGAGCAAGCTCGCCGCGAAGAATTCTACGCATTCCTAACACATTATTCGGACCATGACACCACAGCTACTAGGTTTTATGCACAAAAATTTTACGGGGTCTTACAGAACACTTCTAAAAGCAGCTTCCCAAAATTTGAATATATTTTTGTGGAGGTTTTCTAACAACTAACTTTTGCAAGAATTAAAGACTTGAATGAAAGAATTGAATGTTGGGTAAAGAATAAAGAGAAAGACTAAGGTATTGATTTCCACTATTGATGGAATCCCTTCTCTTTATGCTCATACAAATTGTTAATATTATTCTATCAATCATGAACGTTATTTTTACCGTAATTCTCTCCCAAACAACTACAATAATTTACCAGTGCACTCTCCCGAGATACCTTAGCTAGCTTTAATTTGAATAGTTCACTTTAGATTGTATCCAAGGCTTCGTTATTCCTAATCCCACCTTTACGCCTAAAATTATAGATTCCTCCAATAACCTAGGCGTGGTGTTATTCAACAATATACCTAAATATGCACTCTTTTCCAAGTTATGCATACTAAATAGGCACAGCTAATTGGGGATCCTACCAATTAACTACAACAAGAACGAAGTTGAACAAATAGAAATCTAGCTAGCAGTTTGTAATCACATAAACTAGAAGTTCACCACTCAATAGGTTCCATCAAAACCTTAGATACGGAATTAGCTACTTATAATCAAAGAAACAAGAATAATAATTGAATTCATAATCAAAGATTCAATGTAGAAGAAAGAAATAAGTTGAAAGAGTTCTCTCTTACTAATTATCTTGCAAAAGTAGTGAATAATACAATGCTTGTCTCTCTTAGGCGAATCCTATACTTATATAGAAGGTTTAGGTTACAAAATTAGAGTTTTTGCAAGTTTGGCCTTTAGAAATTCGGCGTCGTCTGCGGTCACGGATGGACCGCGAGAAATCAAGTCCTCTGAAGTCTGTTTAGGTTCCGCGAGCCTCTTTTTCCGCGATACGTCCGCCGTCGCGGATGGACCGCGGATGAACAGTATCACATGTTCTTCTTTCTATTTTGTAATGCAAACTTCACTCTTGTTCTACACTTGGCCTTTTTACCATCTTATGACTCCAAAATTGTTCTTTTAGTCTCCAATGGCTCATGTGTACCTATAACACACCAAAAAATACTAATAAAAGCATTTTGTCATCATAAACAATATCAATTCAACAATAAAGCGTGATTATTTAGGGCATAATTATAGTCAAATTCACCTATTATCAGTCACTTATTTAACTAAAAGGAAAACAGTATTGACTAAACATGCTTGAGTTGATAACAATCACAAACGTCTAAAAGCAAATCTGTATATAAATCATTTTGAAGGTAGGCGATAATACAATTTGAACTGCTAGACTACTTATTCCTTTTTAGATTATATCGATCCTGATTTAGAGTTTCAACTAACAAAAGTAACTAGATTCTAGTTCATACGTCCAATTTCAGAATTATACCTATTTATTTACCTAAGTGTACTAGCTTTTGTATTAACCTGTTTTAGTTTTGAATTATGTGATAGTCTAATTACTGAATTTTGTTTAACTACTATGTGAATGTAAGGCCCCGTAAAATTTTTGTGCATAAAACCTAGTAGATGTGGTGTCATGGTCCGAATGATGTGTTAGGAATGCGTAGAATTCTTCGCGGCGAGCTTGCGAGCCGCGGTTCGAACCCTTGGTAGTGATTTAAGTTTCAAAAATGTAGAGAAATAATTTTTCCGAAAAAGTGTCAAATATGCGGTCAAGAATGCGACCGCAAACCTGACATGCGGACCGCATTCTGACCGCAAATCGTTCCAGAGAAGTTGCCCAAAATCGTGTCAATAATGCGGTCGAAATTGCGATCGCATAGTGAATCTGCGATCCAATTTGCGACCGCAGATCAGGAATGCGGACCGCATAATGGCCGCATTTCGTAGCAGAGCTGGAGTAATTTTTGAGGCCATTTTGCGGTCACTTTGCGGACCGCATGTGTGTTCTACGGTCGCATAGTGACCGCATATTTGACCCCGGCCCAGTTTTTGTAACATTTTGACCCGATCTCTTCTTTAATATAACACACCTCTTCTTCATTTTTATCATATCATCTCACAAAAAAATTAGAGAGAGAAGAGAGGGTTTTTAGAGAGAGAAGTTCTTCATCTTGAAAGATTGTTCCAACCATTTAATTCCAAGGGATTCTAGGGCAAGGATTCCACTTCCCCAATATTTTCAAGGTAAAAACCCTAACTATTTTCTTTGATTTTCAGTTTTAATTGGGTAAAGAGAGGTTTTGTATATAATAGCTTTTGGAAAATGGAATTTTATACTCATGCATGATTATTGATCTTGATTTTTAGTAAAACAAAAGAAGTAAGTAGAAGTAAGAGTCTTCAAGAACAAGGTGGGCAAGAATAGGATATCTTGGGTAAGCATAAAGTAGAAAGTTAACGGGAGAAAACTCACCACCAGGGTATGTATGGCTAATTTTGATTCTTGTGAAATCGCCCTTATGTGTAAAATTGTTTGGCATGTGTTGATTTGAGAAATTGTATGTGATTAATTGATGTTGTTGTTGGATATTCAAAGTTGTTGTTGAACTATGAGTGTTGTGGTATGAAATATGAACCGAAAGGTAAATGAGAGTTGAATTGGGTAAAGAATTTGTGAATAATGATTATGATGGCCTATATGGCACCTTGTGCAAAAGAAAATGAAACACTTGAGAATTGGTTTATTGTGGAAAGAGATGAAACACTTGAATTGTGGAAATATTGTAACATGGTTGTGATATTGAATTGAGAAGAAATTGAGAACATGAAACAATGTGCAAGTTGCTTATTTGAACTTGTTGAAATTGTGTGTAGTACCTTATCTGCTGTTTGAAATTGTTGTGTTTTCAACTGTAAGGCGGGGTCGTGTTGCGCGCCGCAACGTGGTGAAATAAGGTGTGGGTTGGGGTGATAAGGGTGGCCGAGGTAATAAGGGTGGTCGGGGGCAATAAGGATGGAAAGCGATCGAAATCGCTATTGAAAATTGATACATAAATCAATAATGTGAAATTGTGAAAGGAGACAGCAGGAGAGTTTGCAACCTGTGGGGCACTGATTGCCCCTTTGTTTGACTACTTGTGCTTTACGTGATTGATTGGTTATTGTTAAATTGGTTGATCGTAGAAAGTGCTTTGTGTTGAGAATTATTTGAAATGAGGAAAATGTGGAAACATGGTTGGCTGGCTTAATTAATTGTTGATGTAATTTAATGGCTTGAGTTTACTTGGGACAAAGTTTGTCCATACATACCGGTACAATTCAAGTGTACTGACGTCCCTTTTGCCGGGGGCGCTACATTCGTGTCATGATTGTAGGTGGATCAGTAGCAGGCACTTCAGCTCATCGGCAGTAGTATCCTTCTCCTTCCACTGCCCATTTTGGTGAGCCCCTTTCTTCCTCGGGGCCCTGTGTGGTTCATGCCACCTTTGTTAAGATTTCATTTTTGGTTTTGTAAGGTATAGTTGGAGCCTTGTTACCGGCAAGTATTGTATTTCCCTTTTTGTATCCTAGAGGCTTTGTAGACATGTAAACTGTGGGATTGTGGCCTATGTATATGTATGGGGCGTTGTAAATATAAATTATGAACTTGTTAGTAAATAAATCACATGGTTATGTTTATGCATTGTGAAATCAGTCATTGTTGCCAAAATATTTGGTTAATGAGTAACAGTCAACAAAGGGGTAACGCGTGGGAATGAAAGGCACCCAGGTCCGCTTGACTGGGGCAACTCGGTCAGGCGCCGGTCATGTCCCTCGATTTGGGGCGTGACAGTGAATTACTCTATTCTAATATATCTCGAACTCATATAGCTGTTAGTTATTACAACCATTCCTAATGAATTACAATGACTCTACGAATTATAACTACAACTAAAGAGAAAAACAGAAATATATTCAACGAAAATCCATTCAACTTCATTCCTTCATCATAATTGCAATTACATCTTCAGAAGCAGAAGTGTACCTGATTCAAAACAAGTCTATGAGTCTAGGGCTTTGGAGAAGAAGAAGAATAGTCAGCAACTAATATCAGCAATACAACAACAACAACGAAACAAGTTGATCACAGTAAAGTAGCTAACATAAAACCCCAAATATGAAATTCAGCAGATCAACCTAAGTAGAATCAAGGAATTCAGCAAAGTCAAGATGAATTGATGAAGAGTCGACCCCACAGAAATCCCCAAAATAGTACTTAGTATTAATCAGCTTCTATAATCTTTATTTCTCAAAGACTTAGAACCTTTTGAATGCAGAACCAGAATTTGTAACCAGAATTTTTAACCTTCAAAATGTAACCCCCTTTTCGGGCTTATTAACAGTCTATTTATAGAGGCATTTGGGGGGGAATTGGGGGGAAATTCAAATAAGTTAATTTCATTTCCCTCCCCTTATTCTTTTCAATTATTTACAGTGTGGTCTATTCAGACTATGTCAAAATGCCTTTGAACCCTTGCTAGAAGGTTTTAGGTAATTCTATAAGGTCCTTTTAGGTGTGTTTTACCTAATTACCCTCACTTGCTAAGGTTTGTTACACAAATGCCTTTTTATTCTGCCTAGTTCTCCTTTTATTTTGTAAGTAATTGCAGAAATACCAGGCACTAAAGTCAGTTTTATCCTCATAAGCTCTATTTAATCCTCAGGAATGCCATTTACTATTCCTTTTATACCCTTTGTACTTATTCCAAATTACCCGACCTGCCTAAGGTCTGGCAGAGCTAAGGTTAAGAGTTATTTAATAAGTAACCACTAATTAGAAATGTTTTAAGGCTTAGCCAGTTTAGACACCAAACCCTTTCATTATTAGCCAACATTTATCAGAACCCAATCATTTATTACAATATGACCACTATTTAAAACATAGCCTTTTAGTAGAAGTACAGCCACTCAACAAGCAGAGATAGTTTTCAGAAATAGCCACTTAATAGAAGTAAAGCTAATTAATCAGTATAACCACTCAACAACAAAGATAGCCTCTTAATAACCAGACTTAACTCACAAAAGTAGCCACTTAATAAACAAACTTAACTTTCACAAATAGTCACAAGACCTTTACACTCATGACCCAAGTTACAAAAGCATCCAAAGATTCATAATGAACTCACATATGAATCAAGTTACAAATATAGCCATTTTATGTTATTTTGCACATATAGCCCTAATCACGAATTAATTTTCAATTAATAAGAACTCGGAGGAGAAGTTTGATAATGGTTGAATTCCAACTAACCAAAACTCAATCTTAGACAGAGCATGATGAACAAACACATACAACAGACTTATTAACACATGATTCATACGTGGTTAACACCAAAAACCCTAAGAACACTTTAGCAGACTTAGGCATGTGTAAGATTCACACAAACAAAGATAGATTCTTATTCTTTAAGCATGCAGAAGAGATAGGCTCAAGTAAATATAGAAGACGAGTACAGAAACATTTAAAGACATATAGCAATCAAGAAATAGAAACAGAGATAGTAAACTTAGTTTTTTCGGGCTTTTTCCCTTTTCATTTTCTTTTTCTTTCTTTCTTTCTTCTTTCTTTCTTTCTTTCATTTCATTTTTCAGAACTCTGAAGACGTTTGGTCTTCTAAGTGTTGGACTTTTCAGATGGAGATTTTGATTTGCGTTTTGGTGTATATGGGAGTGGTCTGGAAGCTTGGTATAGTAGTTTGGGGGGTAGGGTTATTTTGGGGTACTCGCCGGAGTATGGTTCCGGCGAATATTTTTCTTATATTTGAGACGTTCCAGGGATATTCGAGACTAACCACCTAGATGGGTGGTAGATCACCTTGAAATGGTTCAGGGGTGTTAATCTCGAGCCCTGGTTCATACTTAGAGAGGTCGCCGGTTAGGGTTACGGCGACCGGAGTTTCAAGAACAGGGGAGTTTTTAGTTTTGGTGGTGTTTTATGGTGGTTTGAAGGGTTGGTGTGTGAAGGATGGGGTGTTGGAGGCTCGCCTGAGCCGGAGAAGGTGGCTGAAGCAGGTTTGCCGGCAGGTCTCCATGGGAGACTAAGAAGAAGTGAGGTTGAGAGGCGACCAGGGGTTCTCTATAGTTTGTAATGTGTGTGTGTAATGAAATATGAATGGGAGACTGGTAATATATACCAGCTGTGTCTCGTGGATTCCTGGCCCTTGGATTAGTCAAGATCAACGGCCAGGATCCTTTGCCTTTGAAACGGTGTCGTTCGTTTAAATGAAAGACTTTTTTATGTCCGTTAGATATTAAGCTTGGACGATTGTGATTGTTTTATCTATACTATGACGTTCGGCTTTTAACGAGACATTGTCTCATCCGTTTGATCAATTGCTTTGAACGGCCCAGATTAATTTTAAACACGACGTCGTTTAATTTATAATAGAACCGCCTCATCTGGTCCATTTGATTTAATTCATCAACGGTTGATATTCATTTGGCTATTACGACATCGTTTGGTCATGAGTCTGGGCAGACCAGGCTTATTTTTGGGCCTGGTGTGTTTGGGCTTGGGTATATATGTATTATCTTATGTATGTAGCCCAAACTATATTGTATTTTGTATTTTTAGCTTATATTTAAATTATTTCTTGTATTTTTTTTTGTATTTTATATTTCTCTTTTTGTATTTATTTTCAACTGTTATATTTCCTTTATTTCATATTTTCTTGTTTTTTCCTTAATTTTCTGGTATTTTTTGCATTTTTTTTATTTTTATGAATTTTATACTTTTATGATATTTCCAATTGATTTCTTCTTCTTTTTTGTAATTTTAATTTCAATTTTTTTTAAACAAAACACGAGTATTTCAATTAAATCACACAATTGCACACCAAAAACTACTTTTGTATTATTATTTTTTTACGATTTCTGCTAGTTTTGACCGACTGTTTCTCCAAGTGGGTGGAAGCAGGTGCGTACGCCCAAATACGCGAACAGGAAGTCATCGCCTTCATATGGAAAAACATCATATGCCGCTTTGGCATTCCCAAAGAAATCAGTTGCGACAACGGCCCCCAATTCATTGGCAAAAATATAACTGAGCTCTTTGACAAATGGCAAATCAAATGGATACTCTCCACGCCATATCACCCTGCCGCCAACGTCCAAGCAAAATCCTCTAACAAAACAATATTGAACATACTAAAGAAGAAACTTGAAGAAGTAAAAGGGCTCTAGCCTGAATTACTATCAGAGGTACTGTGGGCATACTGGACAATGCCAAATCCAACACTGGAGAAACACCGTACTCGCTGGTCTACGGAACCAACATGGTTATACTAGTCAAAATTGAAGAATCAAGCATGATATATTCACACACCAGCGCAGCAGACAATGACATGGGTAGGCTTCAAGACCTCAACGAGGCCGAAGAACGAAGGGATATGGCCTACATAAGAATGACAGCTCAAAAGCAACAGGTTGAAAGGTATTACAACAAAAAAGCCAAAATACGACCACTCAAAGTAGGAGACTACGTCCTCAAAGCCAAAACTTTAGCATCAAAAGACCCGAGCGAAGGGAAACTAGGCACCAATTGGGGCGGCCATATAAAATCACAGCACATGCAAGCAAATGAGCATTCCAATTGGAAACAATGGAAGGAAAAACACTCCAAAACAACTAGAACGTCGCCCACCTCAAGTACTTCCTTTTTTAAAGGCATCGTCCCGAGTCGTACTCTTTTTCCTTCATTCGAGTTTTGTCCTAATTGGGTTTTCTCAGGGAGGGTTTTAACGAGGCGGTGAAGGGGACAACCAGGGGCATAATCATACCAGCCATTCGACGCATTCTCCAGGCCGATATAATAAAGGGACTAGCCTAGTTGAGTTTTCATCATGTAAGCGGCTAAGGCCACTTTCTCTATTATATAAGCTGCTAAGGCCACCTTCTCCATTATGTAAGAGGATAAGGCCACCTTCTCCATTATGTAAGCAGCTAAGGCCATCGCCAGTGATCGTCGACCTCGCTTGACGATGACGGATGACACTTCAATGATAGTTGAAGTTACATCCTATTGGCCAAAGGCCATCGCCAGTGATCGTCAACCCCGCTCGACAACGACGGATAACACTTCAACGACAGTTGAAGTTACATTCCATGGGCCAAAGGCCATCGCCAGTGATCGTCGACCCCGCTCGACGATGACAAATAACACTTCAATGACTGTTGAAGTTACATCCTATAGGCCAAAAACCATCACCAGTGATCGTCCACCCCGCTCGACAATGATGGATAATGCTTCAACGATAATTGAAGTTACATCTCATGGGCCAAAGGCCATCGCTAGTGATCGTTAACCCCACTCGACGATGACTAATAACACTTTAACAACAGTTGAAGTTACATCCTATGAGCCAAAGGCCATCGCAGTGATCGTCAACCCCACTCGACAACGACGGATAACACTTCAACGATAGTTCAAGTTACATCCCATGGGCCAAAGGCCATTGCCAGTGATCGTCGACCGTGCTTGATGATGACGGATAACACTTCAACGACAATTGAAGTTACATCATATGGGCCAAAGATGATCCAGTAATCATCGACCCCGCTCGACGATGACGGATAACACTTCAACGATAGTTGAAGTTACATCCCATGGGCCAAAGGCCATCGCCAGTGATCGTCGACCCCAATCGACGACGACGGATAACACTTCAACAATAGTTGAAATTACATCCTACAGGCCAAAAGCCGTCGCAACCTATGCGCCGGCCGAACTCGACGATGTCAAACAATGTTTAAACAGAGAAAAGACAAAAAAATAACAACAAAAGTATAATTCTTTCACTATGAAAAAAATTATATACATTTAGCCCTAAGGAGGGCTCCTATTACATTCCAAAAAGAAAAGGCAAAACCTATACAAGTCTTAAGGAGCCTCGCCAGATTTACCATCGCCATCCATTTGCTCTCCTTCTCGAACATCACCACTGAGGTGGTAAGTCTCATTAAATAATAGGGCGGACTCGAGCCGATTAATGTCCTCCGAAGCATAGCCCTCTTGGTTAAGAGTGTTAGAGCTGTACCCGTAAGCTGACGAACGGCCTGAGCCTCGTGCCACTGCTCCTAAACTTCCTCCTCAGAGGCATGTTCCGCAACAAGAAGTTTTTTATATACGTCCAATTTGGCCTATACATATATCTACATCTCGTGCACATCTTGGGCCACGTCCCCGGGCCATAGCGGGGCAGTACACCTGAGGACATCGATCTCAGCTACCTTAGCTTCGAATTCGGCTGTCAAAGCCGCCACCCTGCGATGAGAGCTACCTCTGCTGCCACTCCACCGCTGAGGTCCAACTCCTCTCCCCTCAGTTTGAGAAGTGATTCCAGCTCGCTATTACGAGCCACAGCCTTCACCAACTCCTTATCCATTTTCTCCAGCTTCGTCGCCCTGCGGCTCAATTGTTCCTCCCTCTGTTTGAGGCCTTCCCGGAACACTAGAATTTTGGATCTTGCTGGAAAAGATCCGCCGCTGCTTGATTCTTGGAGCAATACCGTTTGTACCTCTTCACCATCTTATAAAAAATGGTCGCTTTCTTCTCATCTCCGCTTCCAAAACTAGGGTCTAAAAAGAATATATATACATGCATGTAAGTTAGTACGCATCAAAATTAACTTCACGACATACAGACGAACAGAGAAGTTACCTATAATTCCATACCAGCAACCCTCCGAGACAGCTTCGCATTGCTGACAACGCTCAACATCTCATACTCGGGGGCATCACACAGCAGAGCCATCTCCAACGCAGCCCCTTTCCTATGCTGTAACAAGTTGTAAGCCCCTGGAATCATGATGCGGCGGCCAGATCTGTCTACTATCATCTCCACGCGTGCAGGATTTTCTACCACCTCATCCACATTCCCGTGCGGCCTCAATAGTCGCTCCCCTAGCAACGCTACCAACAAGAGGTGAAGATCCACCCTCGGCAAAACGAGCCGAGATAGTACCAACATTAGCACTTATCTGGTTGGCCGGCCTCCCCAAAGGCGTCGTCCACAAAGACGGGTCTGGTTGTTTGGTAGGGCGCATCACTCTCTTTATCCCCAGTCGCCACCGCCTTACCCGTTACGAGCCTCCACCTTTTTCTCTCCTCAGTCTCCTCGCCCTCGGAAGGCTCATCCGCAGGTTGCATAGACAATGTCGACGGCCTCGCCTCACTCGTAGCCACCTCCGCATGAGCAGCCTCTTGTAAAGAGACTACGGTCACCCCTTCCCTGACAGATACATAAAGTATCTCCTGCGTATTCTGACCAACATCTGATTGAGAGGAGGTGGATGTCACCGCCCTCATCTTAGGAGCACTTCGACATGTCAATGAAAGTGATTTAGCTGACGAAGTTTGTGAAATTGACTAATTAAAGTCGAAGAAATACCTGAAGGGCTCGCGGGGCCGTAACGTTCAAGGAACTCAGCCCACGTACGGGTCTCTTCCGCGAGAGGTAGCAAACCCGATACCCACTGCTTAATATTGATTATGAACTGGGGAGTGTGAGCTATTGCTGCAAAATAACAGAAAAATCACAAGGATGGTATAACCGGAACCGCTAAAGTCATGTACGATAAATGACTCGACGAATACGAATACTTACGTCTCGAATTCCACCTCTCAGGGAATTCGATGGGGTTAGACACCAGGTGCTCCGTCTTGATAAAGAAGTATGTATGCCAATAGCCTCAGTTAGCCCGATCGTCGGTTTGCACGATCAACCCCTTCGAGCCATGATTCTTTAGATGCAACATGGTACCCCTCTAGGTCTCATTATTTTTTATTATGATTCACCCTTGATTTATTTTGATTGTATTCACTTGCAAAGTATTTGTTATTTTTCGAGTCAAACAATAAGTTCTAAATTCAATGTCATATTTATAAAGGGGATTTTTACATACCTATACCATATAACAAACCTTATTACCTTCATTGTTTAAGGATTGTGTTAATTACATTTAAGCATACCAAAGTATCATTTATATATCATAATTCAAATTAAGGGTATAATTATTGCTTCATTTATACTATGCGTGATTTCAGGACCATATTTTCACTTTATTTCGTTTACCCGCCTCTCTCTCTCCCCCCCTACACCCCCACGATTTACCTACAGTTAATCACGCCCAACCCCATGATTTTCCTTTAGTTTTTTCCCCATTATCGTACAATCTCTTCTCAACACAATTACCATCTCTTTCTTCTATATTTAATTACCTTCAGTAGTATCCCCACGATTTTTTCAGATATTTTTCAGTGTGTCTCTGTCCAATGTGGCGCCTAAAGAATTTGATGGGTTGGTCAAAATCAAGCCTTTGACTTTTATGTTTGATTTTTGGGCATTTTCATATGCTTCTTTCACAGCTTTTGTAGTGATTTAGAAATTGTTGGAGCTGCCGCAACGAATTGATTTATATTGAAATGAATCTTCAATTGAGAAGACAATAAAATTGACAGTGTGGTGCAATTGTAGTTTGTTTGTAGTTTTTTGGTAGAAATTTTGTAGATGAAGAGCAAATTTTGTTGTCAACATTTTTTTTTGACATAAGATTGTAGTTTAATTGTAGTATAAATATAGTAATTTTGTAGATACTCTTAAAAACAATACAACTTTATACAATACTTAAACTGATTTGTAGTCTATCTGTAAAATTTTTAACTATAAGATATCTACAAACTGAATACATTGAATTTTAATATCCCAATTCTCATTTTAATTGTAGCATAATTGGCATTTTTGACATAATTGTAGAAGACTTGTAGAAGTTTTCGTCTTCCCAATCTACACTTTATCTACAAACTATCTATAATTTATCTACATTCTACAATTTATCTACACTTTATCTACAACTTATCTATAATTTCTAGAAATATGTCTTCTTATTTCTACAACTTATCTATATGTCTTCTTCTTCTTCTTCTTCTTCGATGAGTTTCAATGTGAAATTCTGTCAAAACCAAGTCTAATCTTCCAAAACCCCTCAAATTTAGATATAAACTCCTAAACATATTTCGAATTATTTACAACATCACCCAATCCAAACAAATAATGATTTTTAAAAATCCAAATTTGAATTCAAACCTTTCAATCTTTTTAATGGCTATCAATGGTGGAAAATATATAGAATAACATATTTTTTCAACTTTGAGATCTCTTTTCTTTTCAAATTTCGTATTTACTGTTGATAGAATCACACGCAGATTTGGTGCCTTCATTTTAGCACGTTTTTAATGGTAAAATCTACCTATTTTTGGATTGGTATATAATTTGTAGTAAAAGAGTGGACAACACAGATAAATAACAAATTATGAACATTTTTTGTAATACGGTTTGATATATGGCATAGATAGGTAAAAATCGCTTTATAAAGTTGGAACAATCAATTTTTCTATTTTGTTTTCTTATAAGTTATAATTACATAAATATTTTGGTATATACTTAAAAGAATAAATTTAAAAAATCTTTGTTTTTTCTCCTTAAATTTCGTACTCCGCCGCCGGGGAGTATATTTTATAAAATTTTCTGACATTAAAAATCTCACATCCTTTTTACTTTAGGTCAATCTAGAAAGGATATTTACGTAAACTCAGCACTACCAACGGACCTCCTAAAAAACCCTAATCATATATATAAATCCGCATCATTTTACCCGTAAGAAACCCTAGAAGCAGTCCCTAAACGACCACTGAAGAAGAAGGCTTTAATAGCTTTTACAAGTAATTTCTCTCTTCATATTTTCTTCTCTGTTTCTATTTATGTATTTCAATTTTCGTATCTAAATATTTTCTGTTTGAGTTGTGTAGATTATTTTGATACGGAGAGGAAAAAATGAAGGTAATTGCAGCTTACTTGTTGGCCGTTTTGGGTGGCAATGCATCTCCTTCAGCTAAAGACTTGAAAAGCATCCTTGGTTGCGGTACAAAAAAAAACTTTTAACCCTCTTACTCTTTTTGATTTTATAGATATAGATATTATTTGCAGTGTAAATAGTTTTTTTCAAAAAAGAAATTGATTGTTTAATTAGGTAAAGAGTTGGATGCCCTGGGTTTTTGGTTTAGGATAAAGGTAGTGCAACATTGGACGTGTGGTAGTTGTATTTCATGACTTCGGATCTTAGCTGGTGATGTGTGGGTCAGGCGCATGTGACGATCGTAATGGTTAGAATGCTGAATGCTGCTGCCCCGCCCCACAACTAGCTCTCGTGATTTTCTTGGTTGAAAAAAAAAGAATAGTGGTATTTAACTGGAGAAGGGTAGGGGCAGATACATTATTCACTGAGTTTTTGGCGCTGGAAATAGCTAATTTTTGGTTACTAAAATATTGAAATATTATGGTACAAGTATACTGGAGCAAGTAGTGCTAAAAGATAATTATGGAGTATTGGAATGATTTAGTATGAATCGGGTGATGGGGAGTGTATGTTATTGAATCATATTAGCCAATCCAATTAGTTTGGGATTGAGAGTTTGTGTTTGTTGTTGTGTATTTAAAGACGCTCACTAGAGGACACATCGGTAAGGAGTTTGGGTGATGGGCTTTGCATATACCTTTTTCTTAAAGGAATTAATGTCCAAATGCACAAATGAGAAAATGAGGGCATTTAGGTGCAAATTCACCTAATTTTTTTGTTTTTTTATATTAATGTGCCTAGAATCATCTAACATGGTCAATGAAGTAACATGACCTGTGGCATTTCTTTAATTTTCGGGGCTTATAAAACTAGGGATTAAGCTTTGTCACATGCGGAGAATATCATAAGCCCCAAGATATACTTGGACTTTATGGGAAGAGTATGCCCTCCATCCTGGACGAAACGGAGAGAGGTTTTAAAAGTAGGAGGATTAACACATTTAAATTTTATTGATATTGATTTCATCTTTTTTGAAATAAATTTGTCTTCTTAAGAATTATGAAAAAACTAGAATGCTCCGCTATCCAAACCCTCAAGGGTTGGCCTGGTGGCAATTGACTTGAGCTTTGGGGTTTGCTCCCTTTCAAGGTCTCAAGTTCGAAACCACTGGGTGCAAACAATTTTAGAGGGCCATCGGACTGGGTAAAACCTAAATTAACCGTGGTGCACTTGCGGGAAACTCCTTGCCGTGGGCCTGTGCACCCCGGGATTAGTTGGGACTCGAAGAGACTCGGACACCCGGTACAAAATCAAAAAGAATGCTCCGCTATCTGGTTGGCAAAATTCATTAGTTTTTGACCGACCCTTTCCCTTGAAGCGAAAGTGAGTGTGATGTTCTTTATATATATCTGTCCATATACCCTTTTCTCCTTGTGGTTGGAGAACTCCGGGGCATCTACATGTTATTTATAAGAATTACTCGTCTCAAAGGAATTACAAAAAAACTAACAACAATAACTACCCAGTATAGTCCCACAGGGTGGGGTATGGGGAGGGTAATATGTACGCAGGCCTTACCCCTGCCCGATAGAGCAGGGAGGCTGTTTCCAATCGACCCTCGGCCCAAAGACAAGAAGAGAAAAAAAAAACAAAAACAAAAAAAAAGGACAAGCATTAGTGATGTTAGCATAAATCACATAAATATATGAGTAAACAAAGACAAAAAATATCCTTGACATATAGAAGGACAGGATACACATGAACAAAACATAGGGAATTAGTAAAATCTTACAATAAGAAAATGGTATGCCATACAATATATCAAGCCTATATGGGTGAACCCCCCACCCCGGTCCTACCCCGCGGGAGGAGAGCGTGTAATACTAGAAGTCTCTATCCTACAATCCTGATACTAGACCTTCAGGCGTTCCTATCAAGGGCCATGTCCTCGGAAATTCGCATGATAGCCATATCATGCCTAATCACCTCTCTCCAATACCTCTTGGGACTCCCTCTACCGCGACACGCGCCAAGCACCGTCAGCCGCTCACAACTCCTCACAGGGGCATCGGGGCTTCTCCTCCGCACATGCCCGAACCACCTGAGTCTCGCTTCTCGCAGCTTCTCATCCACTGGGGCCACCCCACCTTCTCCCGAATAACTTCATTCCTAACCCTATCCAACCTGGTGAGCCCGCACATCCACTTGAGCGTCCTCATCTCTGCGACCTTCATTCTCTGAACATGAAAATTCTATTACAAAAAAAAAAAAAAACTAGAATCATGAAATTTTGTAAGTGAAAAGATTTAAAATAATGTTAAAATTTGTAGTAGAAAATGATTCAAATTTGCAAATATTTATGAAGTTGACATTTACTCCACGTGTGGAAGGCTGTTGACGTACGAGATAGACTAGGTTTATTGACTAGAAACTGTGTTGCTAGTTCCCTGTATCATTTCATATGTTTCTCTTATAATTTTTTATTTGGTGAGAAGCGAGAATAGTGTTATTGATTGCTACTACTCTGCAGTTGTGAGATTTTTGTGTTATGGTGTACCTCTCATAGGTATATGAGGTAGGAATACTGTGTAATCTTAGTTTCTTGTACTGAGGAAAGCATAATAATTGATTCATGCTGCAGACTTGAGATGTCTTAAACAGATGAACACGTTACCTTATTATCAATAACTATTATATACATGCTTCTTGTGGCTTCTTGTTTGTGTTACACTCATGTTTGAGGTTCCACATTCTCTGCAGTTGGTGCTGAGGCTGATGATGACAGAATCGAACTGCTCTTGTCACAAGTTGAGGGAAAAGACATCACTGAGCTGATTGCTGCAGGCAGAGAAAAGTTGGCTTCAGTACCTACTGGTGGTGGTGGTGTTGCAGTTGCTGCACCTACTGGTGGAGCTGCTGCTGCAGCCCCTGCTGAGGAAAAGAAGGAAGAAAAGAAGGTGGAGGAGAAAGAGGAGTCCGATGATGTATGTCTTCCCAAATTAGAATCCCCATCCGTTTTATTGTATTTTGTTTTTGCCAAATCTTGTTTAATGTCCTTTGCATCTGATAACTTTGTTTTCTGACGTTTCTTTTGCAGGACATGGGCTTCAGTCTTTTCGATTAGATGAATACAATTAAACTTTGTGTGTTGCATTCGCTTCTCTGGTTTCCCCTAGAGCTTATTTTAGAAAGTTTGTTGTCTACTTACGGATTTTGTTAATTAGTGTAGTTGAAGAACCTAGATTTTGCTTGGAAGATGCTTGAAGCAGAACACTGGAAATTATAATGTATGTTGATTTAAAATTTCAGGTTATTGTTTGATGTATCATCTCTTTTCGTCTTTAAAAGCTGCAATAGCAAATTTGTTAATGTTTATGAATGGGAGGAACTAGCGTCTCATCTCTTGGCAATCGACATGTGAGGTTGACTATTGCCTTGGAGTGTTAGCATACGAGTTCCCCAAGTTTAAATGGTTGTGTGCGCGCGCAAAGCTAGTTTTAATGTTTGCTGGTATTGCTACTAGGGAATTCTGTGTGCTTTTGGCGCATGCTAGAAGTGAAAACTACGATGATAAATGATAGTGTCCTTGTACTCAAGGTTGTGGCTTTACCATCAGTGAAATTGGTGAAAATTGTGGTGGAGCATGGTTCAAATCCTAATAGAGACAAATATTAGGCGGTGGAGCTTTTTATTTGCCATAGCATTGACGGGTAAAGTTGCTTGGTGTTAGTACTTGTTGGAGGTAATAAACAACAAATAATAATAACGGTCCAATAAAATTTTATTAAGTGGGTTTGGAGAGACTAATGTGTATGCAGATCTTATTCCTATTTAATAAGGTAGAGAGGTTTGTTTTTGACTCAGCTCAGATAGATTGAAGTTGGAGGTAATAAGCAAGTAGAATAATTGAGATGTGCACAAGATTGTTTAGATTGAAGTTGGAGGTAATAAGCAAGTAAATAATTGAGATGTGCACAAGATTGTTTAGACACCACTGTTACAAAAACTATATAAGTGTATTGAAAATGTGCTATTTTACTTGCCATATAGTTAGAGATATTTTGGAATAACTGGTAGATATTAGATTGTAGACCTACGCATGGTAATTAGGGTTTTCAATGGAGAAATTGTAATGACATCCAAGTTTCCTCCATCAAATTGTAGTACAGACGGAATGGAATAACTGTAATTGTTTGTAGCCGTGCTTTCTTTTTTGGACGTGCGTACACTAACCATGTTAAATATTTAAGTTATTTGAATTATACGTAAAATAAAAAATTAAAATATAAACCTTCTCGATAAATATAGTTAATTATTGGATATTAATTAAGAAACACTATATGAAAATGATTAAACATTTCTCAAATCTCCTAGTTATAATTCTATTTTTCTTTTTAGTATAATTCGTCGGTATCATTGGATCCAAAAAATAGTTAGGAAGCAAATAATAACTCATATTTATGGCAAAACAATCAAAGGCCGAGACTATGAAAGACTCTTTGGATACTACTTGACTCTTTTACTACTGCTTGAACTCTTATTTGGTGTTTTGATATACTCTAGAATTTCTATTTTTAAATTTTCAGTTTCTAAAACTTTATTTCTCAATAATAATTATTTTTATAACATTGTTAGTAAAATTATTATGCTTAATTCAAAACTCATTATAGTCGGCTATCTAAAATTTAAAAAATTCTTTAGCCTGTGATTTTCTTTCTAGTATAACTCCATCTTGATATTTGATATTAACCATGTTAAATATGTGAGTTATTTGAATTATATGTAGGCAACCTTAAAATTTAAACTTCTAGGTAATTATAGATTATCGTTAGATATTGTTTATGAAACACTACATGAAAAAAGGCTAACATTTTCTCATATCTCGTAGTGATAATTATTTTTTGCACCATTCTTATTGGTGTCATTGGAACTAAAAATAGTCACAAAGCAAAATAATAACTCGTATTTATGAGCTTTGGAAAAGCACAAAAGTTGGCACAATATGAATGATTCTTTGGTTACGACACGACTCTTTTACTATGACTTGAATTCTTATTTGGTATGCTATTATTTTTAAAGAAAATATTTCTATTTTGATATTTCAATTTCTACAAGATTATATATATTTCTGTAATGATTATTTTTATAATGATGCAAGTGAAGATATTATCCTTAATTTTAAATCTATTTTAATCAGCTATCTAAAAATGTAAATGATTCTTTGGTCGGTAAATTTTATTTCAGCATGACTCCATTTTGAGTTTATCGATATCTCTAGCCACATATTTAAAATTTTGAATACCCTATACATATACATATTTTTTGTTCTTTGAATCATTAAATGTTAGATTAATTGATTGTTATTATATAACATTGCATATATTGTCTTAAAATTGCCAAGAATTTTTTTCTCGACACCATACTTGGCTTAACCTCAATGCATACTACTTAAATTAAAATTAATTTC
Organism: Nicotiana noctiflora; assembly: GCA_032618575.1. Lineage (NCBI taxonomy): Eukaryota > Viridiplantae > Streptophyta > Magnoliopsida > Solanales > Solanaceae > Nicotiana > Nicotiana noctiflora. The sequence continues at coordinate 261,103 of JASVEL010001258.1, read as the reverse complement.
AAATTCATATTAGTTTTTTAGTAATAGTAACTTTTTAAAAAATGTCCCGACCCGAATTTCCCCACCATTGGGAGTCGTGATGGTGCCTACTAGTGGAAGCTAGGCAAGGCAACTCTTAATTACATTTTCATTTGTTACAACTCTCATTTTAAAACATTTAGAAATAATACTATGATTACAACAGAATAAATAAATTAGCAGAAGACTTAGTAAACATAACTAGTTGCGATACCGAATAAATCACTACCTAAGAACCGTTGTCACAATACTCACAAACTTCTAAGAATAATACATATAACCGTCTGAAAGAAATATAAAACTGTTTATCTCGAATACATGAGATAATATACTAAAAAGTAATGACAGAAGAGACAACGGGTCCTGCGGACGCCTGCAAGGCTACCTCGATGTCTCTGTGGTCGGGATATCAACAATCACACTACTGCTGTCCAAAACCTGTATCTGTGCAAAAAGAGCGCAAAGTGTAGCATCAGCACAACCGACCCCATGTGCTGGTAAATGCCTAGCCTATCCTAGCGAAGTAGTGACAAGGCTAGGACCAGACACCCACATAAACATGTACAGTTAAAAATATACATACAACTAAATAGCAGGAAACAACATCTAATATTTAAGAAGAGAAAATATGCTCTGGAGTAGTAGCAGAATAAAATAAACTGTATATATATATATATATATATATATATATACACACAACAAAATGAAAATAGTCCCACAGGGTAGGGTTTGAGGAGGGTAATATGTACGCAGGCCTTACCCCTACCCGATAGGGTAGAGAGGCTGTTTCCAATCGACCCTCGACAAAAGATCGAGAAAAGGAAAAAAAACAAAAACAAAACAAAAAGAAAAAGCATTAGTGACTCCAGAATAAACCACAAAAACTGACATATAGAAGGGCAAAGTAAACAAAGCAACAACATGAACAAAAGGCATTAGTAATTCTAGGAGTACTCACAGAGAATTTAACCTATCGGGAACCCTCCCCTCGACCCTTCCCTATCCCGCGCAATAATAGAAGCCCCATGTGACGACCCGGCTCGTTGTCACGGGAATTACCACATCGTTACCTTGAATTTTCCATGTTTCATGTTTTTATATCGGTGTTAGAGTCTATCAGGCGAGTTAGGAGTATTTTTGGTTGAAAATGAGGCAAATAGCCTTTTGGGAGGAAGCTTGAATATGGAAAGTCAACCTGGAGTTGACTATTTAGTTAGAGGGCTCGGATTCTGATGATTCGATTAGTTCTGGGAGGTGATTTGTGACTTAGGGGAACAATCAGAATTGAATTTGGAGGTCCGGTGTAGAAATAGGCTTGAATTGGCTAAGGTTGAATTTTGGCGAAATCTGAACGGTAGGTGAGATTTTGATCCAGGGGTCAGAATAGAATTACGACAATTTTTGTAGCTTCGTTATGTGATTTTGGATATGTATGCAAAGTTTCAGGTCATTCGGAGGTCATTTGGTCGGGTTTTCGATTGAATGTTGGTTGCGGAAGTTTAAATGAAAACTTAGACTTGAATTGCTTGAATTCGATGTTTTTCCGTGTTAAAGGGTGTGTTTTTATCATTGGAACAAGTCCGTATAGTGCTACGGAGTATGTTGGTGGTTTTCGTCGGGGTCCCGGGGGCCCCGGGGTGGTTTCGGGAGGTTAAACAGAAGAATTTCAGGAATTTTGCAGGTCTGGGATTTTAAGCTTCTTGTATTTTCACTTCTGCGGGTGGGGGACCGCAGAAGCGGATGCGCAGGTGCGAAAAGATTCTCGCAGAAGCGAGATTTGGCCAGGAGGGGCAGTTCCGCAGAAGCGGCCACGGATGAGCAGGAGCGGGCTCGCAGAAGCGAGCCCATGATCGCAGGTGCGGAGAAGGGCATGCCAGTGGATTTCGCAAAAGCGGAGCCAAGTCCTCTTATGCGGTCTCGCAGGTGCGAGACCTGGACTGCAGAAGCGGAACTGGGCGGCTAGGTAAAATGTCGCAGAAGCGACAAATTGGGCGCAGAAGCGGACTCGCAGGTGCGAGTCCAGGACCGCAGAAGCGGAAATCGCGTATGTGATAATGAAAACAGAAGGGTAAAATTTCATAAGTCATAAAAACATTTAGGGCTTGGTTTTTGAGAGGCGGCTTGGGAGATTTTGAAGGGAAATTCAAGGAGATTCTTCAGGTAATCAACTATGGACTCAAATTATGGTTTTGTATTGATAAATGAAGCAATTAACACTTGAAAGTGGAGGTAAGAGGGTGTATTAATGGGGGAATATGGCCCCAACCCAAGGTTTTGATAAATCATCATTTTGAATGAGCAAACAGAGTCCGATTTTGGTAAATATTATATGCATAGACTCGTGTTGAGACGAGGATTCCGAATATGTGACTTTCACAATTTTTCGAGAAGCGTACCAAAAGTCGGGTTTTGACAACTTTTTAGGTTTTGGTGCAAATTGAGATATTTCGAATGGGTTGTGTGTAATCAGCATATAATGATGTATTCTCAATGATTTTGAACAGATTCGACATTTGAGGCGGTTGAATTGTGTGGCAAGCGCAAGGCGGACTAAGGCTTCTACCGGATCGAGGTGAGTGGTGATAGTAAATGATGTAGTGAGTGTTTGAAACCCCGTACCAGCACTTTACAATGCTATGTTGAGATGAGACACGCGTCTTGTGACAGGCGTGGTGACATTGTGATTGTAAAATTCGACTTGGTCCTTTCTGACTAACAGTGTATAGTGTATTATGACTGTGAATGAGATTATAACTATGTAAATGGGCTAGTAGCCATGTTTGGGGCTTTGTGCCGATCTGAAGAGCATTAGGGAACCTGTAGAGCTAGGTGACCCCTATATTATGTTGGAAACTTACACTCAGCCGTAAAATGAGTTGTTTAGCATATCGTGGGCCAGTACTAGATGTGTACTGTGAGAGAGAATACTCAGGATGGAAATTCCCTAATTTAGCTGAGTGGGCCTGAAAGGCCAAGTCTATATCGACTCGGACAGGGTCGAAGACCCATTATGAGGTACTATATCTATGTAACCCCATTGGATTAGACTGCATGCCACAGTAGTAAATACAAGTGGGACGGAGTGCACGCCGCAATATTATTGCGCTTGGACTGTAGGAGCCCCTTCGGGGTCTGAGTTTGCACACATTCTCAGTGAGAGCTGGAGTATATTATAGGATCGGGCTGCACGCCGTAGCAGTATAGTTATATATGTATATATATTGGATCGGACTGCACGCCGCAGTAATATATGTGTGGATCGGGCTGCACGCCGCAGTACTATAGCGCTTGGGCCTAGGGGGCCCCTCCGGAGTCTGTATACACCCCAGTAAGCGCCATCAACATTAAATGGAGCGGGCTGCGCGCCGCAGTGTTATATGTATTGGAGCGGGCAGCACGCCGCAACATTATACTTATACAAATCCATATATGTACCCATATTCTTATACATTATAAACATATGTACACATTTACATACATTGAGTCGGCTGTACACCGTAGCGGTACGAGTGAGGATTTGGTCAGTGTGGGACCTTGTTGAGATAGATGTGGACTAGAGATGAGAGTATTCACCGTAGTGATGACTTACCTGTGAGGTTGCCTTAGAACTGTTTAGTGATAGAACTAGAGTTCTTATTTTTAGTTATTGTTTATTATTGTTACTCACTGAGTTGAAATATACTCACCCTACTCCCCTGCACTTTTTGTGCAGATCCACAAGTGCTAGAGAGCAGTTGAGCTGTCGCAGCTGCTTATTCATTTCTATCCCGCGGAGACTATGAGGTAGCTGCCGACGTCCGCAAAACCTATTTTCTCCTTCAATATCATTTTGTTGTCTTCATTTTGCCTAGACTTGTTTGTATAGGCTGTTTTATCTTTAGAGGCTCAGACTTGTGACACCACGATTTGGTTGGGACAGTATTTTGTACGCTTCTACTTTCACGATTATCATTTTGATATGAACACTTGCTATTTAAGTTTAAATTGATCATCTGAAATTAATAACTGGCTGGTTTAATGGATAACATGGTCGGGCTTGCCTAACATTATGTTGGGCGCCATCACGACCGGGGTTTGGGTCGTGACAAGTTGGTATCAGAGCCAACGTTAACAGGACTCGCGAGTCATGAGCCGGTTTAGTAGAGTCTCGTGGATCGGTACGGGGATGCCTGTACTTAACCTCGGGAGGCTGCAAACCTTTTAGGAAAGTTTCAATTCTTGAAATTCTTGTCATGCGATTTTTGTTGATTCAGACTAAACTTTGACATTCTATTCTCTCGCAGATGGCGAGAACTCGAGCTTTCGGACGAGGTGGGCGATCACCACTACTACCTACTAGAGGCCGTGGATGCGATCGTGGTCGTGGTAGAGGTAGGGCAGCTGAGGCAGTGCCAGCTGACCCACAGCCTCTAGTTGCTAAGGCTCCAGCAGCACCAGTCCAGAAACCAGCTGTGCCCATTGTCATTACTGGTCTGCAGGAGACCCTGGCACATGTATTAGCAGTTTGCACTGGCCTGGCACAGACAATTTTAGTTACCATCACAGCAGCTACATCAGGGACCGGGGGTGGTCATCAGACCCCCGATGCACTCACTCCAGAGCCAGCAGTGCAGGGCCTGCAGACACCTGAGGCTCCTCCAGTTCAACCTGTGGTTCCAGTACAACCGGCAGATCAGGTATTCAAGGGAACAGGGTCCCAGCTATGGCGGACGATGAGCAGCGTCGTCTTGAGAGGTTCACCAGGTTATCTCCTCCAGTGTTCACCGGTGCTCCGGGTGAGGACGCCCAAGGATTTCTGGACAAGTGCCGTCGGATGCTCCGTACGGCAGGGATCTTGGAGTCCAGTGGTGTATCCTTCACTACCTTTTAGTTTCAGGGGCTAGACTTCGCTTGGTGGGAGGCTTATGAGCGCCGTAGGCCAGCAGGGGCAGCACCACTATTATGGCCAGAGTTCTCCACTATGTTCTTGGAGTAGTGGGTGCCTCGATCTCAGAGATAGGAGATGCGTAGGCAGTTTGAGGGTCTCCGCCAGGGGGACATGTCAGTGTCAGAGTATGAGATCAGATTTATAGAGTTGTCTAGATATGCACCGTGGTTAGTTCCTACCGACAAAGAGAGGATTGGACGCTTTGTGGACGGCCTTATCTATCCCATCCGTATTATGATGACCCGAGAGAGGGTTTTGAACCGTACTTTTGAGGATGCTGTGGATATCGCTCGTGACATAGAGACAGATCATCGTAGAGAGCGAGATGAGATGGAGGCCAAGAGGCCTCGAGGATCAGCTAGTTCTAGTGGCACTCAGACCAGAGGCTAGGGTCAGCAGAGCCGAGGTCGCTCTTTCAGGTCTTCTCAGTCGAGCCGCTCAGATTACCGTAGGTGGTCTTCTAGCCAGGGTTATCGGGGTTCGCACCAGAGCCAGCCATCTCTCAGCGCTATGCCAGCTCAGAGTTCTTCACAGGCCCCATCTATTTAGGGTTCCTCTCGGCCTAGTTCATCAGTTGGACACTCCAGTGCTAGGGGTCCTCATTAGTCTCAACCCCCAGCACCTAGGAGTTGCTTCGAGTGCGGAGATTTTGGGCACATCCGCAGAGAGTGTCCCCTTCTTGTCTCCAGGTCATATCAGCAGAGGGGACAACCCTCATCATCTGGCCCTTCTACTTCAGCACCCGCCCCGCCAACTAGGGGTGAGGGTCAGTCAGCTAGGGGTCGCCCTCGAGGGGGAGGCCGATCAGGCGGACATGCTAGATGCTATGCTCTTCAGGGCCGATCTGAGACCGTTGCTTCTAATGCTGTCATTACATGTATTATTTCAGCCTGCCACAGAGATGCCTCAATGTTGTTCGATCATGGTTCTACTTATTCTTATGTGTCTACATATTTTACTCCCCATTTGGGCATGACCCGAGGCTATCTTGAGTTGCCAGTGCATGTATCTACCCCGGTAGGGGATACTATTATTTTAGACCATGTATACCGGTCCTGTCTGGTCACTATTAGGGGTCCGGAGACCCGAGTGGACCTATTGCTTCTCAGCATGATTGATTTTGATGTTATATTCGGCATGGACTGGCTATCTCCATGCCATGCTATTCTGGACTGTCATGCTAAGACAGTCACTTTGGCTATGCCGGGCATTCAAAGGATCGAGTGGCGAGGCACGACTGAGTATGTACCTGGCAGGGTAATATCTTTCCTCAAGGCCCAACGAATGGTTGGGAAGGGATATCTCTCTTATTTAGCATTTGTGCGGGAGGTCGAAGCTCAGACTCCCAGTATCGATTATGTTCCCATTGTGCGGGACTTTCCTGATGTATTTCCCTCAGACTTGCCAGGCATGCCACCGAATAGGGACATTGATTTTGGGATCGATTTGGTGCCAGGCACTCAACCTATTTCTATTCCTCCATATCAGATGGCACCAGCCGAGCTGAAGGAATTGAAGGAGCAGCTCTAGGAACTTCTAGATAAGGGGTTCATTTGGCCGAGTGTGTCGTCGTGGGGTGTACCGATCCTGTTTGTTAAGAAGAAGGATGGCTCTATATGGATGTGTATTGACTACGGGCAACTGAACAAGGTAACAATGAAGAATAAGTATCCTCTGCCTCACATTGATGATTTATTTGATCAGCTCCAAGGAGCTAGGGTATTCTCGAAGATTGATCTTCGTTCAGGCTACCACCAGCTGAAGATTAGAGAGTCTGATATTATGAAGACATCCTTCAGGACGAGGTATGGGCATTATGAGTTTCTTGTGATGTATTTTGGGCTAACCAATGCCCCAGCCGCGTTCATGCATCTGATGAACAGTGTATTTCGGCCATATTTGGACTCCTTCGTGATTGTGTTCATAGATGATATCCTGGTGTACTCTCGTAGCTAGGAGGAGCATGCTCAACATCTTAGAGTTGTGTTACAGAGATTGCGGGAAGAGAAGTTGTATGCCAAGTTCTCCAAGTGTGAGTTCTGGCTTGAGTCCGTGGCATTCTTATGACACGTGGTGTCCCGTGATGGTATTCAGGTAGATCCGAGGAAGGTAGAGGCAGTGCAGAGTTGGCCTAGACTAACCACAGTTACTGAGATTCGTAGCTTCCTAGGATTGGCAGGGTACTATCGTTGATTCGTTCAAGGGTTCTCATCTATTGCTTCACCCTTGACTAGATTGACTCAGAAGGGTGTTCCTTTCTTATGGTCCGAGGAGTGCGAGGAGAGCTTTCAGAAGCTCAAGACAACACTGACCACAGCACCAGTTTTGATTCTGCCGTCGGCTTCAGATCCTTATACTGTGTATTGTGATGCCTCAGGAGTTGGCATTGGTTGTGTGTTGATGCAGGAGGGTAGGGTCATTGCTTATGCTTCTCGCCAGTTGAAGCCCCATGAGAAGAACTACCCTGTTCATGATTTGGAGCTAGCAGCCATAGTTTACGCTCTGAAGATTTGGAGGCATTACCTATATGGTGTCTCCTGTGAGGTGTATACGGATCATCACAGCCTTCAGCACTTATTCAGACAGAAGGACCTTAATTTGAGGTACCGGAGGTGGCTGGAGTTGCTTAAGGATTATGACATCACTATATTGTATCATCCGGGGAAGGCCAATGTTGTGGCCGATGCTTTGAGTCGGAAGGCGGTCAATATGGGCAGCCTAGCTTATATCCCAGTTGGGGAGAGGCCATTTGCTTATGACGTTCATGCCCTAGCCAATCGACTAGTGAGGTTGGATATTTCGGAGCCGAGCCGAGTGTTGGCTTGTGTTGTTTCTCGGTATTCTTTATATGATTGCATCAGGGAGCGACAATATGATGACCCACAGTTTCTTGTCCTTAAGGACAAAGTGATACACAATGATGCTAGAGATGTGACTATCGACAATGATGGTATTCTAAGGATGCAGGGCCGTATTTGTATGCCCAATGTAGATGGCCTACGGGAGTTGATACTCGAGGAGGCACATAGTTCGCGGTACTCTATTCACCCGGGTACCGCGAAGATGTAACAAGACTTGAGACAACACTACTGGTGGAGAAGGATGAAGATGATTATTGTTAGGCATGTAGCCAAGTGCCTCAACTGTCAGCAGGTCAAGTATGAGCATCAAAGACCGGGCGGTGTTCTTCAGCATATGGTTATTCCCGAGTGGAAGTGGGAGAGGATCACCATGGATTTTGTTATTGGGCTCCCTCGGACTTCGAGGAAGTTCGATTCTGTGTGGGTGATTGTTGATTGGCTGACCAAGTCCGCACATTTCATCCCAGTTTGTACAACTTACTCATCGGAGCGATTAGCGGTGATCTTTATTCGGGAGATTGTCAGGTTGCATGGGGTCCCAGTGTCTATAATATCTGACAGAGGCACTCAGTTCACTTCTCAGTTCTGGAGAGCATTTCAGCGGAAGCTGGGTACGCGGGTTGAGTTGAGCACCGCATTTCACCCTCAAACAGACGGGTAGTCTGAGCGTACTATTCAAATCCTGGAGGATATGTTGCGAGCTTTTGTGATTGACTTTGGTGATTCGTGGGATGAGTTCTTGCCACTTGCTGAGTTTTCCTACAACAACAGTTATCAGTTGAGTATTCAGATGGCCCCGTATGAGATATGGTAGACGGTGTAGATCTCCCGTGGGATGGTTTGAGCCTGCCGAGGCTAGATTGATAGGGACTGAGTAGTTCAGGATGCTTTGGGTAGAGTGAAGTTGATCCAGGAGAGGCTTTGCACAGCACAGTCACGCCAGAAGAGTTATGCAGACCGTAGGGTTCGAGAGTTGTCTTTCATGGTTGGTGATAGGGTATTGCTGAAGGTTTCACCCATGAAGGGTGTCATGAGGTTCGGAAAGAAGGGGAAGCTGAGTCCCAGGTACATTGGTCCTTTTGAGATACTTAGGAGGGTTGGAGAGGTGGCATATGAGCTGGCCTTGCCATCCAGTTTGTCCAGTGTTCATCCAGTATTCCATGTGTCCATGCTCCAGAAGTATATCGGGGATTCGTCTCATGTACTAGACTTCAGTACCATCCAGCTTGATGGTGATCTATCTTATGATGTGGAGCAAGTGGCTATTCTGGGTAGACAAGTTTGAAAGTTGAGGTCCAATGAGATAGCTTCAGTCAAGGTGCGGTGGAGAGGCCGGCCCGTGGAGGAGGCTACTTGGGAGATAGAGCAGGAGATGCGGAGCAGATATCCTCACTTATTTGAGTCTCTAGGTATGTTTCTTGACCAGCTCGAGGATGAGCATTTTCTTAAGTTGAGGAGAATGTGACGACCCAGCCCGTTGTCATGGGAATTACCACCTCGTTACCTTGCATTTTCCATGTTTCATGTTTTTATATTGGTGTTAGAGTCTATCGGGCGAGTTAGGAGTGTTTCTGGTTGAAAATGAGGCAAATAGCCTTTTTGGAGGAAACTTGAATATGGAAAGTCAATCTGGAGTTGAATATTTAGTTAGAGGGCTCGGAATCAGATTCTGATAATTCGGTTAGTTCCGGGAAGTGATTTGTGACTTAGGGGAACGATCGGAATTGAATTTGGAGGTCCGGTGTAGAAATAGGCTTGAATTGGCTAAGGTTCAATTTTGGCGAAATCCGAACGGTAGGTGAGATGTTGATCCGGGGGTCGGAATGGAATTCCGACAATTTCTGTAGCTTCGTTATGTGATTTTGGATATGTCTGCAAAATTTCAGGTCATTCGGAGGTTGTTTAGTTGGGATTTCGATTGAATGTTGGTTGCAGAAGTTTAAATGAAAACTTAGGCTTGAATTGCTTGAATTCGATGGTTTTCCGTGTTAAAGGGTATGTTTTTATCATTGGAACAAGTCCGTATAATGCTATGAAGTATGTTGGTGGTTTTTCGTCGGGGCCCTGGGGGCCCCGGGGTGGTTTCGGGAGGTTAAACGGAAGAAATTCAGGAATTTTGCAGGTCTGGGATTTTAAGCTTCTGGTATTTTCGCTTCTGTGGGTGGGGGACCGTAGAAGCGGATGCGCAGGTGCGGAAAAATTCTTGCAGAAGCGAGATTAGTCCAAGAGGGGCAGTTCCGCAGAAGCGGCCACGAATGCGCAGGAGCGGGCCCGCAGAAGCGAGCCCATGATCGCAGGTGCGTAGAAGGGCAGACCGGTGGATTTCGCTGAAGCGGAGCCGAGTCCGCTTATGCGGTCTCGCAGATGCGAGACCTGGACTGCAGAAGCAGAATTGGGCGGCTAGGTAAAATGTTGCAGAAGCGACGGGCTGACCGCAGAAGTGGACTCGCAGGTGCGAGTTCAAGGCCGCAGAAGCCGAAATCGCGCCTGTGATAAGAAAATAGAAGGGGTAAAATTTCACAAGTCATAAAACATTTAGGGCTCGGACTTAAGAGACGACTTGGGCGATTTTGAAGGGAAATTCAAGGAGACTCTTTAGGTAATCAACTATGGACTCAAATTATGGTTTTGTATTGATAAATTAAGCAATTAACACTTGAAAATGGAGGTAAGAGGGTGTATTAATGGGGGAATATGTCCCTAAGCCAAGGTTTTGATAAATCATCATTTTGAATGGGTGAATAGAGTCCGATTTTGGTAAATTTTATATGCATAGACTCGTGTTGAGACGAGGATTCCGAATATATGACTTTCGTAATTTTTTGAGAAGCGTACCAAAAGTCGGGTTTTGACAACTTTGTAGGTTTTGGTGCAAATTGAGTTATTTCGAATGGGTTGTGTGTAATCAGCATATAATTATGTATTCTCAATGATTTTGAACAGATTCGGCATCCAAGGCAGTTGAATTGCGAGGCAAGCGTAAGGTGGACTAAGGCTTCTACCGGATCGAGGTGAGTAGTGATAGTAAATGATGTACTGTGGGTTTGAAACCCCGTACTAGCACTTTACAGTGCTATGTTGAGATGAGACACGCGTCTTGTGGCAGGCGTGGTGACATTGTGATTGGGAAATTGGACTTGGTCCTTTCTGACTAATAGTGTATAGTGTATTATGACTGTGAATGAGATTATAACTATGTAAATGGGCTAGTAGCCATGTTTGGGGCCTTGTGCTGATCTGAAGAGCATTAGGGAACCTGTAGAGCTAGGTGACCCCTATATTATGTTGGAAAATTACACTCAGCCATAAAATTAGCTGTTTAGCATATGTGGGCCAGTACTAGATGTTTACTGTGAGAGAGAATACTCAGGGTGGAAATTCCCTGATTTAGCTGAGTGGGCCTGAAAGGCCAAGTCTATATCGACTGGGATAGGGTCGAGGACCCATTATGAGGTACTATATGTATGTACCCCCATTGGATCGGACTGCATGCCGCAGTAGTATATACAAGTGGGATGGACTGCACGCCGCAGTATTATTGCGCTTGGGCTGTAGGAGCCCCTTCGGAGTCTGAGTCTGCACACATTCTCAGTGAGCACTGGAGTATATTATGGGATCGGGCTGCATGCCGCAACAGTATAGTTATATATGTATATATATATTGGATCGGACCGCACGCCGGAATAATATATGTGTGGATCGGGCTGCACACCGCAATACCATAGCGCTTGGGCCCATGGGGCCCCTCCGAAGTCTGTATACACCCCTAGTGAGCACCGTAGAAGTTAAATGGAGCGCGCTGCGCACCGCAGTGTTATATGTATTGGAGCGGGATGCACGCCACAACATTATACTTATACAAATCCATATATGTACGTATATTCTTATACATTATAAACATATGTACACATTTACATACTTTGGGTTGGCTGTACACCGTAGCGGTACGAGTGAGGATTTGGTCAGTGTGGGACCTTGTTGAGATAGATGTGGACTGGAGATGAGAGTATTCACCGTAGTGATGACTTACCTGTGAGGTTGCCTTAGAACTTTTTAGTGATAGTACCGGAGTTCTTATTTTCAGTTATTATTTATTATTGTTACTCACTGAGTTGAAATATACTCACCCCACTCCCCTACACTTTTTGTACAAATCCACAGGTGCCAGAGAGCAGTTGAGCTGTCACAGCTGCTTATTCATTTCTATCCCGCGGAGACTACGAGGTAGCTACCGACGTCCGCAGAACCTGTTTTCTCCTTCTTTATCATTTTGTTGTCTTCATTTTGCCTAGACTTGTTTGTATAGGCTGTTTTATCTTTAGAGTCTCACACTTGTGACACCACGATTTGGTTGGGACCGTATTTTGTATGCTTCTACTTTCACGGTTATCATTTTGATATGAACACCTGCTATTTAAGTTTAAATTGATCATCTGAAATTAATAACTGGCTGGTTAAATGGATAACATGGTCTAGCTTGCCTAGCAATGTGTTGGGCACCATCACGACCGGGGTTTGGGTCGTGACACCCCTAACCTACAACCTTGATACTAGACCTCCAAACTTTCCTATCAAGAGCCATGTCCTCGAAAATCCGCATAATAGTGATGTCCCGGCTAATCACCTCCTCCCAATACCTCTTGGGCCTCCCTCTGCCACTACTCGCGCCAACTACCGACAACCGCTCGCAACTCCTCATCGGTGCATCGGGGCTTCTCCTCCGCATATGCCCGAACCACCTGAGTCTCGCTTCTCATCCATTGGGGCTATCCCTACCATTTCCCGAATAACTTCATTTATGACCCTATCTAACCTAGTGTGCCCATACATCCACCTGAGCATCATCATCTCTGCTACCTTCATTCTCTGGATATGGGAGTTCTTCACTGGCCAGAACTCCGCCCCGTATATATATATATATATATATATATTAGAGGTATTTAATTAACTTTCAAACTCAACTCATCTTATTACAGGAGTACAACCACTCGCTCTCATTTTACTATCAATCTTTCATTTATTTATCAAAACAATACATAATATGTTACCGGCAACTGTGGCCAATATCAATAATAATTATCTATTAGTGATGCGGCGTGCACCCCGACCCTTCCGATAAGTCACCGGCATCTATGGCCAATAACAGTACATAATAGGCTACCGACAACTATGGCCAATGTCAACAATCATCATCTATTAGCGATGCGGCGTGCATTCCAATCCTACCGATATGTCACCGGCAACTATGGACAATAACAATATATATTACCGGTATGAAACCAATAATCTTTAATCAATAATATATATATATATATATATATATATATATATATATATATATATATATATATATATATATATATATATATATATATATATATATATATATATATATATATATATATATATATTTTACCGGTTTTAAACCAATAATCTTTAATCATCAATATATATATTACCGGTATTCAACCAATAATAATTATTCAACAATCTATATATATTACCGGTATTAAACCAATAATAATTCGTTTCATATAATCGCATAGGATTATTAAGAATTTAAATCCATTTAAGATCCACAGTCATACTCGACCCCCAACGTATAGATACTCGTCACCATGCCTATACGTCAGACTCCACACGTAACAATTAGCACATAAACTCAACTCATATTCCCTCAAGCTAGGATAGATCAAACACTTACCTCGAAAGTCTACGGTCAATTCAATCCTTAGCAATGGCCATTCCTTTTGAATTTGGCTCCAATTCAATCGTATCTATAGACAATTGATATAATATCATCAATACTACTTAACAAACTAGTTCAAATGGCTAAATATATTTTCTACAACATTTTGCTCAAAATAGTAAAAACCGACCCCGGGCCCATGTGGTCAAAACACGAGGTTCGAATCAAAATAATTTCACCCATTCATCCACGAGTTCTAATATGTAATTTATTCTTAAGTTTGACCCCAAAACGAGGTCTAAATCGCAAATTCTTTTGAAAATCCTAGCTATAACTATTTCTCTAATTTTTCTACCCATTTACACATGTTTAGGCCTAAGAATTCAAATAATATTGATGGAAAATGAATAAAATGAGTCAAGAATCACTTACCCAAAAAGTTTGATGAAAATCGTCCAAGAATCGGCAAGAAATGCTGTTAGAGAAGAGAGAGATTGGTGAAGTAGGATTTAATCCGTTCAGTTCTGTTTTTCAGAACTTAAAAATCACTGGGCGAAATTGCTCTATGCGATCGCAGGGCCTGGGATGCGATCGCATAGAAGAAAAGAAGGGGGGCTAAACTTTGCTCTATGCGATTGCGGAGAAGTAATGCGATCGCATAGAAGGAATCCTGGGCCTCAACATTTACTCTATGCGATCGCATAGATGTAATGCAATCGCATAGAAGGATTTCCTGGACTTCAAGATTATCACGACCCGAATTTTCCACCATCGGGAGTCGTGATGGCGCCTACTAATGGGAGCTAGGCAAGCCAACTCTTACTTACATTTTCATTTGCTCCAACTCTCATTTTTAAAACATTTAGAAATAATACTATGATTACTACAGAATAAATAAATTTAGCGGAAGACTTAACAAATTTTACTAGATACGATACAGAAACCCAAACATAATACACTACCCAAGAACTACTGTCACAATACTCACGAACTTCTAAGAATAATACACATAACCGTCTGAAAGAAATATAAAACTATTAATCTCAAATACATGAGATAACAGATTGAAAAAGTAAAGAAAGGAGAGACAACGGGTCCTGCGGACGCCTGCAAGGCTATCTCGATGTCTCGATGGTCGGAATATCAACAATCGCACTACTACCGCTACTGCTGTCTGAAACCTGTATCTGTGCAAAAAGAGCGCAGAGTATAGCATCAACAACCGACCTCATGTGCTGGTAAGTGTCTGGCCTATCCCAACGAAGTAGTGACAAGGCTAGGACCAGACACCCATATTAACCTGTGCAGTTCAAAATATATACATATACAACAAAAATAGCAGGAATGAATATTGATTCGTTAAAAGGGAAAAACATACTCGGGGGTAGCGGTAAAATATAATATCAGAAACTAATATGAGCAATAGAGTAAAATTCACTTTCAAGTCTCAATTTATCTTGTTGCAACGTGCAACCCGATCCCATTTATTTTCATATCTTGTGGTAGGCCTACCACTCGCTCCCATTTTAATATAATCTCATTTCTTAATAGGCTATCGGCAACTGTGGCCAATGCCAACAATACATAATAGGCTACCGGCAATTATGACCAATGCCAACAATCACATAAATTGTGGTAGGCGTACCACTCGCTCCCATTTCAATATAATCTGATTTCTCAATAGGCTACTAGCAACTATGGCCAATGCCAATAATACATAATAGGCTACCGGCAACTATGGCCAATGCCAACAATCATCATCTGTTACTGATGCGGTGTGCATCCCGACCCTCCCGATATGTCACCGACATCTATAGCCAACAACAATAATCATGCAATATATTACCGATAGGAAACCAACAATAATTAATCAACAATGTATATATATTACCGATGTGAAGCCAATAATCTTTAATCAACAATATATATATATATATATATGTAATAATAATTAATCAACAATGTATATATATTACCGGTGTGAAACCAATAATCTTTATAATAATAATTAATCAACAATGTATATATATTACCGGTGTGAAACCAATAATCTTTAATCAACGATATATATATATATATATATATATATATATAAACCAATAATAATTAATCAACAATTTATATATATTACCGGTGTGAAGTCAATAATCTTTAATCAGCAATATATAATATATATAAATATACCGGTGTGAAACTAATAATAGTTCCTTTCATATAATCATATAAGATTAATAGGAATTTAATCCATTTAAGACCCATGGTCATACTCGACCCCCAACATATAGATACTCGTCACCATGCCTACATGTCGGACTCCACACATAGCAATTAGCACATAAATTTAACTCCTATTCCCTCAAGTTAGGATAGATCAAACACTTACCTCGAAAGTCTACGGCCAACTCAATCCTTAGCAATGCCTTTTCCTTTGGAATTTGGCTTCACCTCATTCTTATCTATACACAATTGATTTGATATCATCAATACTACTCAACAAACTAGTTCAAATGACAAAATATAATTTTTACAACATTCTGCCCGGAATAGTGAAAATCGACCCTGTGCCCACGTGGTCAAAACATGAGGTTCGAACCAAAATAAAGTCACCCATTCATCCATGAGTTCAAATATGTAATTTGTGCTTAAGTTCGACACCAAAACGAGGTCTATATCGCAAATTCTTTGAAAGCCCTAACTCTACCCAATTCTCTAATTTTCTAACTATTTTTACATGTTTAGGCCTAAGAATTCGAATAATATTGATGGAATATGAATAAAATGAGTTAAGAATCACTTACCCAACAAGTTTGATGAAGAATTGCCCAAGAATCGCCCAAAATGTTGTGGAGAAGAGAGAGTTTGAGAAATGGAATTTTTATCCCGTTTCTGTTCTGTTTCAGAACTTAAATTGCCGGGCAGAAAAATTACTCTATGCGATCGCAGGGCCTGGGATACGATCACATAGAAGAAAAGTAGGGGGCTGAACTTTGCTCTATGCGATCGCGGGGGAAGCAATGCAATCGCATAGAAGAAATTCTGGGCCTCAACATTTACTCTATGCGATTGCGGACAAAGCAATGCGATCGCATAGAAGGATTTCCTTAACTTCAAGATTAACTCTATGCAATCGCGGGGAAGCAATGCGATCGCATAGAACAAACTGATGGCTACTAAATTAACTCTGTGCGATCGCGAAAGAAGCAATGCAATCGCATAGAACGAATATATGACTTCCCAATTAACCTTGTGCGATCGCATAGAACAAAAACCTAGACACCAGCAACAAGTAAAAATACCAGATTTTCTAAGTCTAAAACACTCCGACACCTATCCGAAACTCACCCGAGCCCTCGGGGCTCCAAACCAAATATGTACACTGACTAAAAAATATCATACGAACTTGCTCGAGCGATCAAATCGCCAAAATAACATCAAAATCAATGAATTGAGCCTTAAAACTCAAGAAATCTTTCAAATTTTTATAACTTCCAAATTTCCAATTTAAGGCCGAAACACGTCAAACGACGTCCGTTTTCAACGAAACTTTACAGGAAGCGCTTAACCAATATATATGACCTGTACTGGGCGTCAGAACCAAAACACGAGCTCGATACCATTACTTTTTGATCAAATTTCAGTTTCATTTTCCTTTAACATTTTCAGAAAATAATTTAACAAAAAAATTCTTTTACCGGGGTTCTGGACCTCAGATTTCAATTCTGGGCATACGTTCGAGTTCCATATTTTTCTACGGATTTTCCGAGGCCGTCAAATTACGGGTCCGGGTCCGTTTACCAAGAATGTTGACCAAAGTCAACTATATCAATATTAATGTCGACATTCTTCAAAACTTTCACATAATTCATATATTTCAACATAAAAATTTTTTGGCTTCGCGCTCGGACTACATACGCAAATCGAGGCAACTATAAATTAGATTTTCAAGGCCTCAAAAGCTCGAAATGACTGAGAACACAAGTGATGACCCTTTGGGTCGTCACAAAGATTTACTCTATGCGATCGCGGAGGAGGAATGCGATCGCATAGAACAAACTGATGACTACCAAATTAACTCTATGCGACCGCGGAAATACCAATGCGATCACATAGAACAAATCAACGATTTTTCAATTAAATTAGTGCGATCGCAGACATGCCTATGCGATCGCATAGAACAAAAACCTGGACACCAGCAACCAGAAAACCTGTCAGTTTTCCTAAGTCCAAAACACCCTGAACCACCTCCATAACACTCCCGTGCCCTCGGGGCCCCAATCCAAATTTGCATACCTACTGAATAACATCATACGAACTTGCTTAAGCGATCAAATTGCCAAGATAACATCAAAATAAATGATTTGTGCCTTAAAACCCAAGAAATCTTTCAAAATTTCATAACTTCTAAATTTTCCAATTTAAGGCCGAAACACGTGAAACGACGTCCGTTTTCAACCAAACTTTACAGGAAGCGCTTTGCCAATATTTATGACATGTACCGGGCTTCGGAACCCAAATACGAGCCCGATACCATTACCTTTTGATCAAATTTCAGAATCATTTTCCTTAAATATTTTCAGAAAACTATTTAATAGAAAAATTCTTTTACCAGGATTCTGGACCTCGGATTTTGATTTCGGGTATACGCTCGAGTTTCATATTTTTCTACGAACTTTCCGAGACCATCAAATCACGGGCCCGGATCCGTTTATCAAAAATATTGACCAAAGTCAACTATATCAATATTAATATCAAAATTCTTCAAAATTTTCACATATTTCAACATAAAATTTTTCTGGCTTCACGCCCGGACTGCTCATGCAAATCGAGGCAACTATAAATGAGGTTTTCAAGGCCTCAGAAGCTCGAAATGACTGAGAAAATAAGTAATGACCCTTTGGGTCTTCACAAAAAATGACACATAATGTAGATAAATAAAAATATTTTAAGATATCCTTATCTTATAATCTATGTATTTGAGTTGAAAAAAATGTCAGAAATCGATGAGATCGTCTTCCAAATTTTGTATACTCAACTAAGATGAAACAGAAGAAAAAATTCATTGTCGTCTCTTATTTCTATTTTTTAGTTTTTTCATACATTTTTCTATATTTATTTATATTATATTTTTTTTTATATTTTTCTTTATCTTGTTACAAAAAATCAATTTATTTCGTAATAAAAGGATGAGTTTTAATAGAAATTGTCTACATAAGAACTTTATTTATATTTTTAGTCTTTTGTTGAAATTCTGTCATATTTTTCTTTTGGCTTTATCGTAACAACCACTTAAATTAAAAAATTAAGAATGTGTAATTTATATATAATTCATATGTGACATGCGTATAATCGTGTGTAATAGGTGTATAATCTATGTATATTATCTATAAAAAGTAAATAATAAATATGGCCGCATATTTATGTAATAATCCATAAGATTTTGGTTTCTTGATTTTATCCATGATATGACTTCTACTGTAATTATTTAAAAACTCTCTACTAAAATTCATAAGTATATTATCTTTATTTTAAAAATAATATTATTTGGAAATAATTTGTTTACATTTTAAAAATAAATATTTCACGTCATACAAATTTTTTTCTTAAATATACTTTTTGTTACACTTGAAAATCGCTATAGTAATAATCAATTAGAAATCAATATCCCTCTTTTTGAATTAAACAAATTTTTTTTTACATAATTTAATGATTCAAAACTATTTTTTTTTTCAATGAAAAAATACTATACCCTTGCAATATTGGTTTGAGTGCAGCTAAATGAAGAGGTTATGGCTTATACTCTACCATTCCTATTAAATAGAAATTAATCAATTATATAGCTAAAGTTTTGTTATTTGTTTGATGTCCATTTATATAAATTAACTTTTTAAACAAATATTTTTAAAAAGAAAAAAAATAACTTGTGTTGAATATTGACTGATTTTGTCATATTTCTTTCTCCAGCATATAGGTTTACTTCATTATATATGTAAGTAAATTTTTATCAAATTTCAAACTATTTTTTTTATCTGGATAAACATATATGTGTAATTATATATACTATAATTATATAATTTTCAATGTAAAAGAGTTTATCGTTATATGGAGTATTTTTATTTTTTTGCCAGAGGCGAAGTAGTATTTACATAATTTGAATTAAGAAAACAAAAATTCCTAATATAGTTGCATATGATCACTAACCGAATTAAGTATGATAACATAATAACAAAAGATATTTTTTTTATTTTAATTCAAATTAAAAAACTGTATATATATAAATTCAAAATTATCCTTTAATATATATTTATATTATATTAAAAGTACGAAGGCTCTTAGCGAAATATTGTTCGCCTTTTATATCACTTAAAAATATATTTATATTGAATAAAATATTAATTTAACTTATTTTCCTAATATGTAAGAATAGTTTATTAATTATTTTTCTAATAATAAAAATAGTCATTTAATTATTTTTCTAATATTTTATGACTATTAGGACTTTAGTTTGCAAAATCATAATATTCATTTAACTATTTACCTAATATTTAATATTTTTATTTGAAAAATCATATTTCCTTTTTCTAGGTTATGAGTACTTCTTTGGGTTATAGTCCTTATTTTTTTAAAATTCTTTTTTATAACTCTTTTTCTTTGTCTATGGAAGCTATACATAATTTTACCTAACATAGATCCTTTCCTTTTTTTCAATTGCATAGGCAAATACTTCCATATAAAAAAAAGTTAGTATTCCACGGTCTTCATCATCATATGTTAGCTTTCGTTATTGGGTCTATATCTTAGTGAGTTTGCAAGTTTTCTTTATTCGAGAAAAATATTATATATTTATTTGTGCTTGAATTTCTAGCTTTTTAATTGTGATCATTATTTTGTAGGTGTCACGATCCGGATTTTCTACCATCGGGTGTCGTGATGGCGCCTACTGTCGGAGCTAGGCAAGCCAAGCATTTAAATATTTTCGGATAACAACACAACAATAATAACATAACGAGTCTTTAAATAAAAGTGGAAGTTTTTAAAAATATAAATAACTGAAAAACCCAAATATGTGGAAGTTTAATAGTTCTCTGCCCAAGACTGGAGTCGCTATCTCACGAACCACTAAAGAGTGCTACAAACAAGTCCGAGTAGAAAATACATCATGTCTATCTCGGTATAATATAAACAAACTAAAAATATGGAAAGGGACCTCGACATGTGAACGCCAGCTAGGCTACCTCATAAGTCCCTGGACTAAAGTCAACCCCCGATCAATATACTACTTCTGTGGTCCAAAAGATGCTCCAGTACCGTGATCTGTGCAAAAGGTACAGAAGTGTAGCATCAGCACAACCGATCCCATGTGCTGTTAAGTGCCTAGACTAACCCCGACAAAGTAGTGACGAGGGTAGACAAGACCTACTAGAAACAACCTCTACAGATATATATACAAGGGCAACGAAATAACAACGGAAATTACCAACCAAAAGGGGAGGGGGCATACGTAAGGAGGATTGAGGAAAACAACTGACCAGAAGTAAATACAAACTACATCTATATAAGTGATCGGCATGCCACACGATCCCATTTTATAGTATATAAGTGGTCAGCGTGTTACACGATCCCATTTTACAGTATATAAGTTGTCGGCGTGCCAAACGATCCCATGTCACAGTATATAAGTGGTCTGCGTGCCGCACGATCCCATTTCATAGTATATAAGTGGTCGACATGCCACACGATCCCATTTCACAGTATAAAAGTGGTCGGGGTACCACACGATCCCATTTCACAGTATGTAATAGTTTCTCGGCAAGGGAGATACGACTAAGCAGTTAAATTTCCCAGCAAGGGAGCAACAAACATAATTTACACGTCCCGGCAAAGGAATGATCACATCTCTTTCTTTTATGTTCATTTCTTACTCTATAATCAAGTCAAAAGAAAATCGAGCCAACGCTCCAAGGAGTTTACAAGTCATATTTCCTTCTCATTCTCTTCATATCTTATAGAAACCACCAATTAACAAGGAAAAGTCACAACCGAATCCCAAATAAGCACAAACAAGGACCTACAGTCATGCTAGACACCGGTGTAAAAATACTCGTCATCATACCTATACACCATACTCAACATTTTGTAATTAACAAATAATACTCTAATCCTATTCCCTCAAGACAAAATTAGATCAAACACTTACCTCAAATGTTCCAAACTCAACTCAAGCCTCTAGTATATCTTTACCCTTCGAATTCACCACAAAATCGCTCGAACCTAGTCACAAATTACTTGAATGTATCAACAAATGCTAATCGAATCAATTTGGATGCATGAAAATGAGTTTCTAAAAGATTTACTAAAAAATTCCCAAAATGCCCCTGAGCCCACGTGGTCAAAACTCGAGGTTCAAACCAAAACCCGGTCACCTATTCCCCCATGAATTCATATCTATGATTTGTTTTGTAATCGAACCTCAAGTTGAGGTCCAAATCCCCAATTTTCAGAAAATCTAGGTTCTACCCAAAATTCTCATTTTCACCCATGAAAAACCTTGATTTTAAGATGAAAACATGATAAATGATGTTAAAAATTGAAGAAATTAAGTGAAAATCAACTTACAAATGGATTGGAGAAGGAAGAGTTCTTGAAAAATCGCCAATGGGTGTTTGGGTTTGAGAAGTATGAAAAATGGGGCTTAAAATCGTCTAAGTATGAAAAATGCAAGCCTCAGTTATGGGAACTGCGAGCACAGGTTCGCAATTGCGAACCCAGCAGACATGGGAAATGCGAGATAATAGTTCCCATTTGCGAACATAAACAGTCCAGGGTCTTTTGCATTTGCGATCAAATGCGTCGCATTTGCGACCAGACCCAGTTCGCATTTGCGAGGAAGGAGATTGCATTTGCAATCCTATGCCCAGGTCCTAGACTCCGCATTTGCGACCTCAGAGTTTGCATTTGCGAGGTCGCTTTCCCCCTTCGCATTTGCGAAAACCACTGAAGCCAACATACCAGATTTTACAAAAATGAGAAATGCAATCGGATGCCTATCCAAAATCCTCCCGAGCCCTCCAGGCTCCAAATCAATTATGCACACAGCCTCAAAAACATCCTACGGACTTATCCGTGCGACTAAATCGCCAAAATAACATCATATAAATGGAATCTAGCCTCAAAACACATAATTTTCTTCTAAACTTCATAAACATTTAAGTTTGGAACTTATAGCCCGAAACACATCAAACGACATTCGATTTCAACAAATATTTATAGAAAGCGCTTAACACATATTTAAGACTTGTACCGAGAGTCGGAACCAAAATAAGAGCCTAATACCGTAGTCTTTTAATCAATTTTCATTTTCATTTTTCTTAATAAATTCAAGAAAATAATTTCACAGAAAAATTCATTTACTCGGGTTCTGGACCTCCTCGGATTTTGACTCCGGGCACATGCCCGGGTCACATATTTTCCTACGGACCCTCCAGGACTGTCAAATCACAGGTCTGGGTCCGTTTACCAAAATATTTGACCAAAGTCAACTTTAATAATTTTAAAGCCATATTTTGATATTTTGTTTTTACAGACTTTAACATATAAATATTTTTGGCTACGCTCCCGAATGCGCACGCAAATCGAAACAAATAAAAATGAGGTTTTCAAGTCCTCGAAAGCACGGAAAAAGAGAGAAATCTGGTGAGGACCCTTGAGGGTCGTCACATTCTCCACATCTAAAACAATCGTTCGTCCTCAAACGGACAAAAGAAAGAAGTACCCGAGGCAGGAAATAGATGAGGATAGCAGCTACGCATATCACACTCGGACTCTTAGGTCGATGCCTCGGGAGGCTGACCTCTCCACTGGACACGCACTGAAGGAAACCTCTTCAACCTAAGCTGTCGCACCTGCCGGTCTAGAATAGCTACCGGCTCCTTCTCGTAAGACAAATCCTTGTCCAACTGGACAGTGCTTAAATCTGACACGTGGGGTAGATCGCCGTGATACCTCCAAAGCATGGACACATGAAACACTGGATGCACGGCTGACAAGCTAGGTGGCAAGGCAAGTGTGTAGGCCACCTCTCCCACACAATCAAGAATCTTAAATGGGCCAATGAACCTAGAGGTAAGCTTGCCATTCTTCCCAAATCTCATCACGCCCTTCATAAGCGATACATAGAGCAATACTCGCTCGCCAACCATGAAATCTACATCTCGAACCTTGCAATCTATATAACTCTTTTTCCGTAATTGAGCCGAACGAAGCCTGTCCTAAATGATCTTGACCTTATCCAAGGCCTTCTAAACTAAATCTGTACCCAATAACTGAGCCTCCCCCAGCTCAAACCATCCGACTAGAGACTGACATCGCCTACCATACAATACCTCACATGGAGCCATCTGAATGCTGGACTGGTAGCTTTTGTTGTAGGCGAACTCTGCTAAACGAAAACATTGGTCCCACGAGCCTCAAAAATCAATGACACATGCTCGAAACATATCCTCCAATATCTGAATAGTCCTCTCGGACTGGCCATTCGTTTGAGGATGGAACGTTGTGCTCAACTAAACATGGGTGCCTATCCTGCTGAACTGCTCTCCAGAAGCACGAGGTAAACTGCGTACCCCGATCTGAAATGAATATGCTGGCACCCCATGAAGATGAACAATCTCTCGGATGTAGATCTCAGCTAACCTCTCCGATGAATAGGTGGCTGCAACAAGAATAAAATGTACTGACTTGGTCATCCTATCAACAATGACCCATATATCATCAAACTTCTTCTGAGTCATTGGAAGTCTGGTAACAAAATCCATGGTAATCTTCTCCCACTTCCACTCGGGAAGCTCAATCCTCAGAAACGAACCTACAGACCTCTAATGCTCATACTTAACATACTGACAATTCAAACATCGAGCCACTTATGCAACAATATCTTTCTTCATCCTACGCCACCAATAATGTTACCGCAAGTCCTGATACATATTCACAGCGCCCGGGTGAATAGAATACTGCAAATTATGGGCCTCCACTAAGATCAACTCTCAAATCCCATCGACATTGGGCACACAAACTCTCCCCTGCAACCTCAAAACACCATCATCATCCAAGGTCACCTTCGTGGCACCTCCACACCACATTGTGTCTCTCAAGACAAACAAATAGGGATCATCAAACTGTCGATCACGGATACGCTCCAATAATGAAGAACGGGTGACCATGCAAGCTAACACTCTTTTAGGATAAAGAATTTCCATCTTCACAAACCGATTGGCCAAGGCCTGAATATCCAAAACAAGCGGTCTCTGGCAGACCGGAACATAAGTAAGACTACCCATGCTAGTGGATGATGTTCCAAATATCAAAACCACATAATAGGGGGGGAGGGTGATTTGTGTGGTACCTAATTTTCGCACTAGAAGAACCTGGTTCTTCTAGGTGTTCAAACTTCTACTGTTTGCGGAATTAAAATACAAAATATAAAGAACACATAGATTTTTACTGGGAAAACACCTGATTGAAAAGGTAAAAAAACCACGACCTACTACTGAGTAGTATTTTCCCAAACTTCCACTAAACTTCAATGAGCCAAAAATAGCATTTACAAAATTCTTTGTAAATCTAAGGATTAACTCTAATCCCATTGTAGCATACAACATCAACTGTTGTGACACTTTCAAGTTAACTCTAACTTGAATACTCAATGCACCTAATACAATTGCTTCTAAGAAAGATGAAAGGTACAGTATGAAAAACACCTACTACAATTGAACTAGAAATAAAGAAAGACACATAACACTCTTTTATGGAGCTGGTTCTTCAATCTTGTTCATGTAGCTTCTGGTTTGCACATTTGAATCACACACAAACTGCTTGCAAAAAGCCTTGCTATTTTGCTCCAATTCACATTTAACTTCCGCATTTTTGTGCAACCACCTATAGAAGAGAACAATCGTTATATTGATAGAGTTAGTAATCAGAGTTTAGTAAGAACTCAAATTTTGGACCCTTTATCAATTTGAGTCCAAGAACAACTCTAACTCCCAATCCATATTCTTATCCGGATGTAATTCTCTTTTCATAAGGAGACTTCAACTCATTATCCTATATGCAATCTTTTTGATCAACTCAAAAGATACTTATCAAGATATTGCTGCTTGACCCCAAGGACGTATCCTCTTCACGTGCACCTCATGCGTATGGGCCATAACAACTACATCACCTAAGATGAACTTGGTCCTTCACTGAGTTGGTTTGTTAGTCTTCAAAACTTCAACTTATCTTGGGCCAACAAATTCCCCCTTTTCGACGATGACAAACTTTGTGCTTTTACTTATTATATAACCTGTAGAACTCAGCTAAACTATCATTATTCGAAAAATTTTCTTATCATTATGGGCCAGATTTAATTAGATCATAAACATCACTGATCATAACACAATTTCTTTTAAATCACAATATCTTCCCCCTTTTGGCATCATCAAAAAGTTGAATAAATAATGTGAATCCTAGAATATTAATTAGTACACATGGCCATTGAGGCAATTGCAAGTGAATGCATGCTTTAGTTAATCAAAAATCAACTTGACAAAAAGTAACTCTAAAGATCTGAATTAACATAAAGCCATAGAAATGCACATTGTCATTGATAAGCAGTGTTTTTACATAACAGTCCACAAAAATAAATAACAGAAACTACCAACCATGAGCAAACAAAAAATCCCTAATCTGGGTCACTAGGGGTTTTCTAGACTGGTTCAAAATAGGACAAGGAAACCTAAGGCTTTGAGGAACTAGAGGTTTGGGTTTGTAGCAGATTAAGCATAGTTTGGAGCATCCCTTCACTCTTTTCTTTTTCCTTTGCAAGTTCAGCTCTCAACCCATTCATCTCTTCTTCCATTTCAACAACTCGAGCTTGAAGCCTTGCAATCTCATCATCCTTTGTCCCTACCTCCTTAACCAAAGCTCTAACCTTGCTATTCACTGGAGTTCTTATTGATGAACCAGGTTCAACAGGGCCTACACTAACAAGATAATCACAGACCCGAAGAGTTTTGATGCTAGAGTGCTCTTTGTTAGAAGCCATTTCCTATTTCTTCAAGGGAATGTTTAGCTTGTCCAGCATATGTGTCAAAATAAACCCGTAAGGGATGGAATGAGCCTTTGAACCATTGAGCACCCTGTCCAGCAGCTTAACAATAAAGGCATGCCAATTGATCTATTTTTCCATCCACCAAGCACTGCATGAGGACCAGGTCCATTTATTTTGTTGTGTGCCTCCTTTCCCGTTGAGGCAACAGACATTTGTTTTCAAAGAGCACTTTATGCTCTGGCCTCATCTCACTATTTTGAAAAGCCCTTGCTTCAGACACCTCCTCAACATTGGTAGTGTCACAAAAGTTCCTAGTGATTTGAAGGTGAGTGTCACGCCCCAAATCGGGAAACATGACCGGCGCCTGACCGGGTTGCCCCAGTCAAGCGGACCTGGGTGCCTTTCATTCCCACGCGTTACCCCTGTATTGATTGTTTCTCATTAACAAAATATCTTACTAACCATGAATGATTTCACATTAAACAAATAAAACCAAACGAGTGATTCATTAACAAGTTTGCAGTTTTTACAACGCCCGACATAACATAATATATACATAAGACTGAAGTCCCACAGTTTACATGTCTACAGAGCCTCTAGGATACAAAAAGGGGAATATAATACTTTCCGGTAACAAGGCTCCGGCTATACCTTACAAAACCAAAATGAAATCTAAATAAAAGTGGCATGAACCACACAGGGCCCCAAGGAAGAAAGGGGCTCACCAAAACGGGCAGTGGAAGGAGAAGGATACTACTGCCGATGAGCTGAAGTGCCTGCTGCTGATCCACCTACAATCATAACACGAATGTAGCGTCCCCGGCAAAAGGGACGTCAATACACTTGAATTGTACTGGCATGTATGGACAAACTTTGTCCCAAGTAAACTCAAGCCATTGAATTACATCAACAATTAATTAAGCCAGGCCAACCATGTTTTCCACATTTTCCTCATTTCAAATAATTCTCAACACAAAGCACTTTCTACGATCAACCAATTTAACAATAACCAATCAATCACGTAAAGCACAAGTAGTCAAACAAATGGGCAATCAGTGCCCCACAGGTTGCAAACTCTCCTGCTGTCTCCTTTCACAATTTCACATTATTGATTTTTATATCAATTTTCAATAGCGATTTCGATCGCTTTCCATCCTTATTACCCCCGACCACCCTTATTACCTCGGCCACCCTTATCACCCCAACCCACACCTTATTTCTTCATGTTGCGGCGCGCAACCCGATCCCACCGTACAGTTTTAAAACACAACAAGTACAAACAACAGATAAGGCACTTCACACAATTTCAACAAGTTCAAATAAGCAACTTACAGGTTGGTTCATGTTCACAATTACTTCTCAAGCCAATATCACAACCAAGTTACAAGTGTTCCAAAATCAAGAGTATTCATACCGTATTGTTCAATGACTTACCAATCCTCAAGTATTTCGTTTCTTTTCCACAAAGTACCATATATGCCATTATAGCCATTATTCACAATTCTTTTATCAAATTAAACTCTCATTTGTCTTTCGGCTCATATCTCATATTACATCACTCATAGCTCAACAACAACTTTGAATATCCAACAACAACATCAAGAATTTCACATAATTTGTCAATTTAACACGAACCAAACAAACTTCACACATATAGGCGATTTCACAAGAATCAAAATTAGCCATACATACCTGGTATCGAGTTTTCTTCCGTTAACTTCCTACTTTATGCTTACCCAAGATATCCTACTCTTGCCAACCTTGTTCTTGAAGACTCTTACTTCTACTCACTTCTTTTTACTAGAAATCAAGTTCAATAATCATGCATGAGTGTAAAAATTCTATTTTCAAAAGCTATTATATGCCACCCTCTCTTTACCCAATTTAAAACTGAAAATCCAAGAAAATAGTTAGGGTTTTACCTTGTAAAGATTGGGGAAGTTGAATCCTTGCCCTAGAATCCTTTGGACTAGATGTTTGGAACAATCTTTGAAGATGAAAGACTTCTCTCTCTAAAACCCCTCTCTTCTCTCTAATTTTGGTAAGATGATATGATAAAATGAAGGGGAAAGGTGTTATATTAAAGAAGAGGTTGGATCAAAATTTTACAAAAATCTGGGCCGGGTCAATTCTGCGGTCGCATCTGCAATCGCAGAACCCACATGCGGTCCGCAAAGTGACCGCGGAATGACCCCAAAATTACACAAGTTCTGTTACGGAATACGGCCACAATGCGGTCCGCATTCTTGATCTGCGGTCGCAAAGTGCACCGCAGATTCGTTATGCGATCGCATATCGACCGCATTTTCAACATGATTTTTGGGAGACTTCTGTTAAGGTCTGCGGCAAGAATGCGGTCCGCATAGCAGATCTGCGGTCGCATTCTTGACCGCAAAATTGACATTTTTCGGAAAAATTAATTCTCTACATTTTTGAAACTTAAATCACTACCAAGGGTCCGAACCGCGGCGAGCAAGCTCTCCGCGAAGAATTCTACGCATTCCTAACACATTATTCGGACCATGACACTATAGCTACTAGGTTTTATGCACAAAAATTTTACGGGGCCTTACAGTGAGTAGGTAGACCATCACTCCTTTCACTATACTGGACACAATACCATTATCCACAATTCGACTAGCCATGAATTCAACAAGTTCTTTCCTGGCCAATTTTTCATCCATCTGAAGGACCATGTGCTTCCAACATTGTGACTCCAGTGAAGTCAACAATCTTACCATGCCTGGCTCCTCCAGGTCTTTGAGCAATCTACCCTTTAGAATTTTTCTGCTGTTAAAATTGGCAAACCTATCTTGTTCCTGTTCTGACTCTTCTTCTCTTTCTTCTTCACTCCACTCTTCATCTTCTTCTTCCTCAATTTGTACTTGTTTTCCCTTTGCATCTGATCTGGTCCTTTTGGCTAGAGAGGATTTAACAGGTACAGACTTGGAGGGCGTCTTTGCAGAATGCCTGGTTCTTTTTGATTTAGTAGTGGGAACTTCTTCAGCCGTACCTCTCTCTTGATGGATCAGGTTCATGTCTTCCTCTTCCTCTTCCACAGTAGCCTCAGAACTTGCAACAATTTTTGCTTTTCCCTTTTCTTTCTTCTTTCTCTTACTCTTCTCTAGTGCCTTTTGTAGTTCTGCTTCACTTTGCCTCACCCTACTTCTTGTGGCTCTAGCCCTAGTTGCAGTAGACTTAGGTGATGAAACTTTGCTTTTCTTGATTGATTTGGACGCAACTGGGGTCCTTTGTGAGGAAGCCTTGCGTTTCTTGGGATCATAACAGGTTTCAACTTTGTTGGGCATATCAGCTAAGATCTCATCCACAGATGAACCAGGTTAATCTATTTGTTCACTTAGATTTATCAGTCCCTAAGCAGCTTCACCTGATCCGCTTCCCCCTGACTTCATGCCACCTTATTCTATACCACCACATATAGTAAGAATCTCCCCTTTCTTTTTCTTTCTCCTCCTACTAGTCTCAACCCCTTCAACATTTTTCACAGCACCCACAAGCACTAAACTACTATCTACCTTCTCAGCGATATCAAAAAATACATAACATGTGTTTACCTCTCTTGGGTTTTCTTGACTATTGTCATTGTCAGATGATCCAAGTTCTTCTCCTTCACTGGCAGAGAAAACTTTCTCAGATTCAGATCTTGATCACTTTCTATGGTTGTATCTTCCTTCCTTTTACTAGCCTATAATTTTTCGTTCAGGACTTTCCTCAAAAGACGCGATGTAACTATTTTTCTTGCTAACATTTTCTGGCGACAAAATCTGAGTTTTAGGGCTCATTAGTAGGAATGGAAGATGATGTGTTGGGGGAGACTGGTGGGGGAGTTCTAGGGTTGTCTTGACGATTAGTCATGGTGGAGGAGTTCTGGAGATTTTAGGGATTTTTGGAGAAGAAAGAAGATGAGCAGATATTTGGAATAAAAGTGACGGTTATGAGTGATTTGGTGGGTATTTAAAGAGAGGTCATGATTAAGGCAATAATATCAGCTTTTTCAGAGGTCTATTAGGAGTCTACTCAAGTTATAATTCTGGTCTCCTAAGTGACTAATGAAAATTTCTAGATTTTAGGGAAGAGACCCGTTATAGTTAGACTCCTAGTTTTAATGAAACTGGTTCAATTTCTCAAAGGATAAAATTTTCTGGACGTTTGGTGTAACAGGACTTCTGCTCATGATTGATAATTTCAATTTTCTAACTGTGTAAAGTATATGAACATACCTAAACTTTCTCTTGAGCACATATTGATGAACCATGTTCTTCAAGTAAAACTTTCCTTGATCATGCCTCAAATATCAAAATAGAAAAATTTGCAAGAGATTAAGGATATATAAACACATGTTACAAGAGTATACTTAATCAAAATATGAGACTAAGTAAGATTTAGTCTAGATATTTACACAGAATTAAGAACTCCTAACCAAAAAATAATTTTTTTTTCAATTTGTTTTTCATTGTGAATTCTGAACTAGCCCTTTTAGGTGAACTTAATCATCCCTAATTCCAACCTGTTCCTTTCAAAGTTTTCTTAACTTAGTGCTTTAGTAAATATGTCAGCTATTTGTTTATCAGCAGCATAAAATTCTATGGAGATCAACCTCTTTTCATAGTTACCTCTTAAATAGTGGTGTCTAACTGTGACGACCCAAAGGGTCATCACCTATTTTCATCACTTGTTCCACACTTCCGAGGCCTTGAAAACCTCACTTTATGTTGCCTCGATTTACGTGCATGATCCGGGCATGTAGCCGGAAAGATTTTGTGATAAAATATGTGAATTCTATGAGAAATTTGAAGAAAAATGATATTAATATTGATATAGTTGACTTCGGTCAACATTTTTGGTAAACGGACCCGGACCCGAGATCGGACGGTCCCGGAAGGTCCGTAGGAAAATATGGGACTTGGGCATGTGTCCAGAGTCGAATTCTGAGGCCTAGAGCCTAAGTTATGAATTTTTCTGTTAAATTATTTTGCTGAAATTATTAAAGGAAAATGAATTAAATGACCTTGGTATCGGGTTCGTATTTTGGTTCCGACGCCCGGTACAAGTCTTAAGTATTATATATGCGCTTTCTGCAAAGTTTGGTGACATTTGGATGTCGTTTGATGTGTTTTGAACCTTGAGTTCCAAATTTGAAAGTTATGAAACTAAAAGAATGATAATCATGAACTTGAGGCTTGATTTGATGAAAACGATGTTATATTGGCGATGTGATCGTACGAACAAGTTTGTGATGCGTTTTTGATGTTGTGTACATGTTTGGTTTGGAGCCCGGGGGGCTCGGGTAAAGATTTGATAGGCCGTTGGAGCAATTTCTGAAAAATAACACAGCTGGTTTTCACCCAGCTGGTATCTTCGCAAATGCGAAGAATTCATTGCAAATGCGAAGGTGGCAGGCCAAAGCAGGGTTCGCAAATGCGAACAATGGATCGCAAATGCGATGAGGTCCAGGAAATCCTTGGGTTCGCAAATGCGAACTAAACCTCGCAAATGCGAGGCCTTCAAAATATCAGTCTATGTTCGCAAATGCGATAATCCCAGTGACCCAGCCCAGTTCGCAAATGCGAAGCTTTTGTCGCATATGCGAGAGCTACAGACCCCAGACCTGATGTGTTCGCAATTGCGAACAAATGTTCGCAATTGCGATATCCGCAAATGTGCAAATTTATACTTAAACGAATTTTTAAGCTCTTTTCTTCATTCTTTCAAAACCCAACACACCACACACGAACCCTCAAGAGCAAATTCACTCCAAAGCACTTGTAAGTCACTTTTTACTCAATTCTTTCATTTCCGAACTTTATTAAACATTGTTTTAGGAGAAATCAAAGGTTTTCATGGTAGAAATTCTTGTTTTTGGGTAGAACATAGGGTTTTCATGAATTGGGGAATTGGACCTCGAATTGAGGTCCGATTTTGAAACAAATCAAATATCTGAACTCGTGAGGGAATGGGTAATCGGATTTTGGTCCGAACCCCGAGTTCCGACCACGTGGGGCCAGGGGCATTTTGGGAAATTTTGGGGTAAACTTTGAGAAAACAATTTTTAGCATCCAAACTAAGTTATATAGTATTTATTAATGTAATGGAATCAATTGTGATTAGATTCAAGCAAGTTGAGAGCGGAAATTCTAGGTAAAGGTATAGTGGAAGGATAATTTGGACTTCAAGGCTAGAGGTAAGTGTTTGATCTATCCTAGCTTGAGGGAATAGGATTATGTGCTATGTGCTATGTGATCGAGTGCGGTGTATGGGCTTGTGGTGACGAGCATCCATACACTGGCGTCTAGCATGACCATGAGTCGTTGTTGATACTTGTTGTGAGATATTTTAAAGATGAATTATTGAACCCTTGCCGGGTTGTGGAATTGTACACTGTTTTCCCTTGCCGAGACTTATTGTAAAGTGAGATATTGTTTTCCCTTGGCGGGACCTTGTTGTGACGATTGTTGTGTCCCTTGCCGGGACGACTCATGATTATTATTTTTCATTCTTTGCCCTTAACTGTGATTGTTATTTGGGTGAGGAAGAGTGATAATGCACGAAGGGTGATGCCGTGCCTTGTTTATTGATTTTGCACGAAGGTTAATGCCGTGCCTTATATTATTGATTATGCACAAAGGGTAATGCCGTGCCTTGTTATTGACTATACACGAAGAATCATGCCGTGCCTTGTGTTATTGATTATGCACGAAAGGTAATGCCGTGCCTTGTTATTGAACCATGCAGGAAGGATCATGCCGTGCCATGGATGTGAGGATGTGAGTAAAAGCACGAAGGGTGATGCCATGCACTTTTATTTTCTTATTTGGTGAGGATGAGAGTAAAATCATGAAGGGTGTTGCCGTGCACTTTTATTTGCTTATTTGGTAAGGATGAGAGTAAAAGCACGAAGGGTGATGCCATGCAACTATTTGCTATTTCGTGGTTTGATATTAAGTATTTCCATTATACTCTGATTTCCATTATTGATTTAATAATTGTTGTTAACTGTTGAGTTTCCCCTCTTATGATATTTCTTGTTGAATTTGTTACTTGATATTTCTTGTTATCTTGTGGTGTACATATATATATAGAACTGCATAGGTTTATGTG
Organism: Nicotiana noctiflora; assembly: GCA_032618575.1. Classification (NCBI taxonomy): domain Eukaryota; kingdom Viridiplantae; phylum Streptophyta; class Magnoliopsida; order Solanales; family Solanaceae; genus Nicotiana; species Nicotiana noctiflora. The sequence continues at coordinate 227,402 of JASVEL010001258.1, read as the reverse complement.
AGTGTCTGGTCCTAGGCTTGTGATAATAGGTGAATTTGACTATAATTATACCCTAAATAATCACACTTTGTTATGGTATTTATGTTGTTTATGAGGACAAAATGCTTTGATTAGTGTTTGTTTGTGTGTTATAGGTACATGTGATGCAATGGATGCTAAGAAGAGCTATTTTGAAATCATATGTTAATGAAAAGGCCAAGAGAAGAGCTAAATGGAAAAGAGCTGGAAGAAGCAGTTAAAAATCCGCAGCACTGTTCCTTCGCAATTCATTCACGGTCGCGGATGAACCGCGAATAATTATGCTTTCTGAAGTTTTACTGTTCGCGGTCGGCTCGCGGCCGCGAACCAACCACGGAAGCCGACGCCTAGTTCTCCTAATTGGATTCAAACTTAGTTTTTTTAGCCCTAAAACCTCTATATAAACTCCTAGTTTGCCCAATAGAGGCATGTTGTCTTTATTTCAATACTTTTGCAAGATATTTAGTAGAGAGAATCCTCTCAACTCCTTCTTTTATTTTATATCAATTATTTCTTTATGATTTCAATTATTATTCTTGTTTCTTCAAGCATGAGTAGCTAAATCCTTTTCTAAGGTTTTGATGGAACCTGTTGAGTGATGAACTTATCATTTATGTGATTACAAATTGTGACTTAGATTTCTATTTGTTCAACTTCATTCTTATTGTAGTTAATTGGTAGAGCTCCCAATTAGCGGTGCCTATTTAGTGTGCATAACTTGGAAAAGAGTGCATATTTAGGTATATTGTTGAACAACACCACACCTAGGTTATTAGAGGAATCTATAACTTTAGGCGTAAAGACGGGGTTAGGAATAACGAAGTCGTGGGTGCAATCTTAAGTTAACTATTCAAATTAAAGCTAGCTAGGGTAGCTCGGGAGAGTGCACTAGTAAGTTATTATAATTGCTCGGGAGAGGGTTATGATACACATAGCGTTCATTATTGATAGAATATATTAACAATTTGTATGAGCATAACGATAAGGGATTCCATGAATAGGGGAAATCAATACCTTAGTCTTTCTCCATATTATTTTACTCAACACTCAATTCTTTCTTTTAAGCATTCTTAATTCTTGCAAGTAGTTATTCGAAATCCATACACAAATATACTCTAAATTTTGGGAACTTGATTCGGAAGTACACTTGGGTTGTGAAAGTTGTGATTGGTAGGTTAATTCCCTGTGGGATCGATCTTGGACTTATTAGACCAGGTTATATTGACTGCGACCATTGCTTGGACGTGAATCAATTTTGGCACCATTGCCGGGGGATTAACGGAATTATCAATTGCCATTGACAGAACTTCAAGAATCTTGTGTATTCAGGTTCTTTCTACACTTTACATTGAATATTTTGACGGTTGTTTATTTGGGTACTCAGGTGCATGCCTAGAAAATCTGCAAGGACTGGAGAACTAATTGAAGGACTCTCAGACCCCGAGCAAACATTCCGAGCATGTAACAAAGCCATAAAACAAATTCAATAATCTCAACAACCAATCAAACTAGACTTTGACATAGGGGATGTAAACAATCAAAACCAGCAAGCCGGGCTAAACATGTAAGAGGCACAGGAGGCACAGGAAGGTGCACTGTATGACTGGGCGCAACCCACAGCGGATAATTTGGCAACTGCCATTGTTGTGCCAGCAATTCAAGCTGAGTCTTTCCAAATTACCAACAACATGCTACACTTGTTTCAAAACAAGGGATTATTCTCTGGGTCTTAGGTTGAAGATCCACAGCAGCACCTAAAGAACTTTCTCTCAATATGCAAAACACAGAGGCAACCGAATGTAACTCCAGAAGCTATCAGATTATTACTCTTTCCATTCCCAGTTACAGGAGCTGCACAGATATGGATAAACTCACTCCCAATAATCTCCATTGCAACTTGGGATGAGTTAGTCAAACAATTCCACAACAAGTTTCATCCACCTAACAAGACAACTCAACAAATTGATGAGATTGTGAGCTTCAAGCAGAAACCAATGGAAACATTACATGAAACTTGGGGCAGATTCAAGGGTATGCTTGTTATGTGTCCTCACTATGGGATTCCTGAGCAGATATTGGGCCAAAGATTCTACATGGGGCTTTCAGACAGCATGAAGAACATTGTAGATGCTTCAGCAGGTGGGGCTTTTCTGAGCAAGACTTGGAGAGAAGGCCAAAATTTGCTAGACAAGATGGCTCAAAATTCCGGGTGGACGTCCAGGAATGCTCCTATCACACCAGTAGTACACTCAGTACCTCTGGATCCATCCAATACTCTAGAGGATAACATGGCAACTTTGTTGACACAAATGAGCATCCTGTCAAAGAAGGTGGAAGAATCATGAGTCAAGCAGCAGGTTCACATTGTAGATACTACCAATGGTGGTTTATGCACATATTGCATTAGCCAACCCATAGTTAATCCATGGGCTGAAGACCAAGAACATCATCATCAGCATGAAGATATGAACTATGTGGCTAACTATGGAGGGCAGCGACAAGGTAATCAAAATTGGGGCCAACAGGCTCTAATGCAGTATAGACCTCCCCAACCACAATTCATTGCAGCAGGTATGAGGCCACCACACTACATGGATCCATATACTAGACCTCAGAATTTCGGCAATCAGCAGTAGGGATATTATCCACCTCCACCACCACATGGGGGTAGACATGACGATGGGTTTGCAAGATTGGAAGCTATGATGCAGCATGTAATTGGGTCAAATGCCAAAACAAATGAGAGGATAGATGCACATGATGCCGCCATGTAACGACCCGGCCCAACACTGCATAGATATTGTCCCAGTCTGGCGTACAGTGCCTGTTACAGGAACCACTGCAGCCTCGAGGGTTTTGTTCCTCACGTGCCTGTTACAGGAACCACGTGAAAACGCGTCTTGTAGTATCAGAGTTGCACAGCAGCGCTGGCTCCATACCCACAGGATATTGTCCCCTCTGGCAACTGGCAAGCCCGGCCCCTCCCGGCCCCGCAGCCCCTCAGTCCCTCAGGGTTTTGCTTCTCACGTGCCTGTTCCAGGAACCACGTGAGGACGCGTCTACACATGTTGGTCCAGCGCCTTTACTTAACTAGCCCAGGACTCCCTCTCAATTCCGATGTGGGATATTTGGACTACAGTGCCTGTTACAGGAACCACTGTACCCGCCCACCAACAAGGACTCAACGTCCTCGTTGAGGGTACCCAACACATCGTACTCAGAGAGTCGGCTCTGATACCAATTGTAACGACCCGGCCCAACACTGCATAGATATTGTCCCAGTCTGGCGTACAGTGCCTGTTACAGGAACCACTGCAGCCTCGAGGGTTTTGTTCCTCACGTGCCTGTTACAGGAACCACGTGAAAACGCGTCTTGTAGTATCAGAGTTGCACAGCAGCGCTGGCTCCATACCCACAGGATATTGTCCCCTCTGGCAACTGGCAAGCCCGGCCCCTCCCGGCCCCGCAGCCCCTCAGTCCCTCAGGGTTTTGCTTCTCACGTGCCTGTTCCAGGAACCACGTGAGGACGCGTCTACACATGTTGGTCCAGCGCCTTTACTTAACTAGCCCAGGACTCCCTCTCAATTCCGATGTGGGATATTTGGACTACAGTGCCTGTTAGGCAACCCCCACAGGTTAATCATCACTATAATGAGTACTAATTATACTTGGCTGGTTTAATTGGATAAGATGGTCGGGCTTGCCTAGCAATGTGTTGGGCGCCATCACGACCGGGGTTTGGGGTCGTGACACGCCATCTAGAATATTGAAGTACAGGTGGGTCAGATTGCTACGTCTCTCAACAATCGTCCTCAATGGACATTGCCTGCAGATACACAAACAAACCCAAAGGACCAAGTCCCAAAGCAGATGATGGCAGTGACTCTGAGAAGCGGTAGAGATCTTGATGCTGAGAATGAAAGTGAGAAAATCGACAGACAGGCCGAGACACCTAATCCATTGCCCATTGAACTGGATGAGTCCACAAGGTTGATAGAAGTCACAGTCCAGCCAGTTGCTAAATATAAAGAAGCAAAACAGGAAACGGAGAAAGTAGGTGAACAGGTAGAGCAGCAGATTGATGAGAAAGTGATAGAAAATGAAAAGTCCCAAGTCACTGGGAAGAAGAGGCCTCCACCACCATTCCCCCAAAGGTTGGCCAAACACCAGAAAGAGGAGCAATACAAAAAGTTCTTCGAAATGCTCAAGCAAATCCAGGTAAACATTCCCTTAATTGAAGCTTTAAAAGAAATGTCTGGTTATGCTAAGATGATGAAGGATTTGATGTCGCGGAAATTTGATTTCCAAGACTTGGCCACCGTAACACTTACTCAGACTTGTAGTGCTGTGGTCTCCAGGCCCATTGCTGAGAAGCTATCTGATCCATGTAGCTTCACCATCCCATGCACTATAGGGAATTATGCCTTTACTAAGGCTTTGTGTGATTTGGGGGCAAGCATTAATCTCATGCCCTTAGTCATTTATAAGAGGTTAGGCATTGGGAGAGCCAGGCCCACCTCTATGCTTTTACAGCTTGCTGACAGGACGGTTAAGCGTCCATTTGGTATTATAGATGATGTGCTTATCCAGGTTGGGAAGTTCGTGTTTCCCGCCGATTTTGTTATTCTTGATTGCAAGGTCGACGAAGAAATTCCCATAATACTAGGAAGACCATTCCTAGCCACCGGGAGAGCCATAATTGATTGTGAAACTTGGGAACTCAAGATGAGGTTGAATGATGAGGAGATCATCTTCAACGTGCAAAAATCCACGAGGCGCCCTAGTGAGTTCACAAATTTCTCTCTCATTGATGCGGTTGATGTGATAGTGGATACCGACGATGCAGAGTTGACCATTGAAGATCCACTTCAAGCATGCCTGATGAACATGGGAGAGGTAAATGGTGAAAGTTTAGCTAAATGGGTACTATCTCTAGAAGGCAAGGGATTTTGGCTGAGAGAGCTTGAGTTCGAGCCTCTACACTTAAATAAAAGAGAGACCCCGCCAGCAAAGCCCTCCATAGAAGAGCCACCAAAGCTCGAGCTTAAACCACTACCATCACATCTTAGTTTGTTAGATGTGCATGCCCAAAAGCTTATACAGGTACTCAAGGAATGCAAGACTGCCATTGGGTGGACCATGGCAGACATAAAGGGGATCAGCCCAGCCTATTGCATGCATAAAATTCTCCTGGAAGATGGACACAAACCTTCCAGGGAACATCAAAGAAGGCTTAACCCCACCATGAAGGAAGTGGTGAAGAAAGAAGTAATAAAGTGGCTAGATGCGGGAATCATCTTCCCAATCTCAGACAGCAGCTGGGTTAGCCCGGTCCAATGTGTGCCAAAGAAAGGAGGCACGATGGTAGTGAAAAATGAGAACAATGAATTGAATTCAACAAGAACCGTCACCGGATGGAGAATATGCATGGACTACAGGAAGTTGAATCTAGCCACCCGCAAAGATCACTTCCCACTTTCCTTCATTGATCAAATGCTTGACAGGTTGGCAGGGAGGTCCCACTTTTGCTTTCTGGATGGATATTCGGGGTACAATCAAATCTCCATAGCCCCCGAAGATAGAGAGAAGACATCCTTCACATGCCCATATGGCATCTTTCCCTTCAGGAGGATGCCATTCGGACTATGCAATGCGCCTGCCACATTCCAAAGGTGCATGATGGCTATTTTCACCGACATGGTGGAAGACATTATGGAGGTGTTCATGGATGATTTCTCGGTGGTAGGGAATTCATTCGATGAATGCCTTGCCAATCTGACAAGAGTGCTGAAACGGTGCATGGAAACAAACTTAGTGCTAAACTGGGAGAAGTGCCATTTTATGGTACAAGAAGGTATAGTATTGGGGCACCGGGTTTCAAGCAAAGGCATTGAGGTAGACCGTGCTAAAGTTGATGTCATTGCAAAGTTGCCTCCACCAACATCCGTCAAGGCCATAAGAAGCTTTCTTGGACACGCCGGTTTTTACCAGAGGTTCATCAAAGACTTCTCCAAAATATCAAACCCTCTCTGTAAGTTACTTGAAAAAGATCATGTTTTTTCTGATGAATGCAGGATTGCTTTTGAGGAACCGAAGAAGAGGTTGGTCACAACACCCATCATCATTGCCCCTGACTGGGAGCAACCTTTTGAGCTAATGTGTGATGTAAGTGACTATGCAGTGGGGGCAGTGCTGGGCCAAAGGAAAGACAAGCTGATGAACCCAATATACTATGCAAGTAGAACTCTGAGTAAAGCACAGCTAAACTACACAGTGACGGAAAAGGAGATGCTTGCGGTCGTGTTCGCATTCGACAAATTCCGGTCCTCTCTCTTAGGATCAAAGGTAATCGTATACATAGACCATGCAGCTTTAAGATATTTAATTGATAAAAAGGACTCTAAGACGCGCCTGATTCGTTGGGTGTTGCTTCTCCAAATAAGGGATAGGAAAGGTACTGAAAATCAAGTCGCTGACCATTTGTCAAGACTTGAAGGAGCTAAAATTGTCAAAGAGAGTGGGGAAATTCTGGAAACCTTTCCAGACGAGCAGCTGCTCACCACCACTCTCATTGAAACACCATGGTATGCTGATTATGCTAATTACCTAGCCAGTGGTATTGTTCCTCACGACCTCTCATCGGTCTAGAGGAAAAGATTTTTTCATGAAAGTCAGCTTTATTATTGGGATGAACCATACTTGTTTAGGATATGTCTTGATAAAATGATTCAGAGATGCATCCCCGAGATAGAATAATCTTCTATTTTGTAGGCATGTCACGCTTCAGCATATGGCGGTCACTTTGGAGGAATACGTACAGCCGCCAAAATACTTGAGGCTGGTTTCTATTGGCCAACGATGTTTAAAGATGCACACTTTTGGGTTAAAGTTTGCAACGAATGTCAACGCATCGGGAACATCTCCCGATGTCATGAAATGCTAATGAACCCAATCCAACAAGTTGAAGTGTTCGATGTCTGGGGAATAGATTTCATGGGGCCCTTTATTAGCTCATACGACAATAAGTACATACTTGTTGCAGTTGACTACATGTCCAAATGGGTGGAAGCTGCAGCATTACCCACCAATGATGTTAAGGTGGTGGTGGGGTTTTTGAAGAAAAATATTTTCACCCGGTTCGGGACTCCAAGGGCTATCATCAGTGACAGGGGCACACACTTTTGCAACCGAGCTTTTGAAAAATTATTGGCCAAGTATGATGTTAAACACCGTGTGGCCACTTCATTTCACCCGCAGTCTAGCGGGCAAGTTGAGGTCTCCAATAGGGAGATAAAAAGTGTACTGACTAAAACAGTGAACGCCATGAGGACCGACTGGTCCAGAAAGCTTAATGACGCACTATGGGCTTATAGAACAGCATTCAAGACACCAATTGGCATGTATCCATACAAATTGGTGTTTGGGAAAGCTTGTCACCTACCGGTTGAATTAGAGCACAAAGCTTGGTGGGCAGTGAAACAATTGAATCTCAACTTGGATGAAGCAGGTAAAGCAAGGCTAACTGGGTTGCATGAAATAGAAGAATTTCGGTATCTGGCGTTTGAAAGTACTAGATTATATAAAGAGAGAATGAAGCGGATTCATGATCAAAATATCATTAAGCGGAACTTCAAAAGCGGGGACAAAGTACTACTATACAATTCAAGATTACGATTGTTCCCAGGTAAATTGAAATCAAGGTGGTCAGGACCCTTCAAGGTAATTGAGGCATTTGAGTCAGGAGTTGTGGAAATTCAAACTATGGATGGATCACGTACATTCAAGGTAAACGGACAGCGGTTGAAACCTTACATAGGCCTGGATGACATGGAGGACAAGGCAGAATTGCGGTTGGATGAACCTGAAAGGTCTAGCGAGCCTTAAAATGCGCTAAGTTGAGTCGTGCCGCGACGTTAAATCAGGCGCTACGTGGGAGGCAACCCACAAACATGTTGTAAGTATTTTTATTTTAGTAGTATTTAATAAAATAAAATAAGAAAAAAAAACAAAATTTTTGCTGAACAACTGAGGAAAATTTCAGAGAGGGGCACTGTCCGCTGTCCATCCGCGACCGCGGATGAACCGCAGAAAAATGACCTCTCTGAATTTTCTCTGTTCGTGGTCCATTCGCGGCCGCGAACCAACCGCGAAAAAATACCCCTTCTGAATCGCGACTGTTCGCGGTCCATCCGCGGCCGCGAATGAATCGCGAACAATCGCGGCCAGTTCCGCGGTTAGTTAAAAATAATGTTTTTTTTCCTTCCCCCCCCTCTTTAAACCCTAACAAACCATCCCCTCTTTCCCATATCCCAATTTAGCCACGCCCTCTCAAAACGCTCTCTCTCTCTAACTTCAAATCCTCTCCCTTCTCTCTACAAAACCCAACCCCTTCTTCCCTAAATCATCCCCTTCTTCCACCTCCATTGTTATAACTTGTAAGTTTCTCTATTTTTTTGTTTTTATTCTAGTTTTTGATTGTTTATTTTATAGAAGTAATTAGTTAATGTTAGTATAGGGTAAATTCATGAATATTACTTGGTTTCTTGTTGTACATTAAATTTTTCCATGAATTTCTTCTAAGGAACCTTGTTATATGACTGAAGTTGGGTAATGAATGTGTTGTTGAGTCTTCAATTGTGTTTATGATGCTAATTTTATGATTTGGAGACCCAATAGTATTTTAACCATATATGTTGGTTGGTTATCCAAGTTGGGCACATTATCCTTGATCATAATTGATTAGTGTAGTTTTAGGAGACATAATGCCCAACTCATGAATTGGTTATTGAGTATTTTATTAGGGATGGATTAAGTCAATTGGGTAATGTTAGAACTGTTCAAATAACTATGTATGGGGTGCTTGAATAGGCATGTGTAAAATAGTTAGATAAAGAAACTAAATATAGGAGTATGAGGTGATTACACGAAAAATGGTCAATTGTGATATCTCACGGATGGCGAAGTCTGAGTAGCCTTCCGATGACTAACGATTTACAAAATATTTGGCTATCTTATTTGTGCAGGATCATGGCCCCAAAGAGAGCTCGACATGGTGCTAGCTCATCTAGGCAACCGATTTATGATGAGTCTAGGTTTGCTTGCGAAGATGCGGAGAATGGATTTCACATTAAAGCGGCCAAGAAGTGGCTCCAAGAGGTAGAAGTTGACCGGATAGCTATCCGCTTGGAGAAGCCGGAAATATATGATGATATTCGGAGGCGCGAGATGGAGTTCCTCTTTGACTCACCTCATAATGTGAACAAGATGCTTGTCCGGGAATTCTACGCTAATGCTCCTTACGCTATGGTCAGACGAGTATTCGTCAGAGGTAAGCATGTTGATGCCCATATTCCTACTATTAGGCAGATACTTAGACTGCCCATGCACACTAGTGATGTCGACTAATACCATGATAGGCCAGGTGTCACATGGGACATGCTAATTGAGGCCTTATGTGTAGACGGCATCCCGGTGTGGATTAGAAATAAGACTCTGCACTCTAACTGCTTTACACATACAGCTAAATGTTGTTTCTCTATAATTTGCAACCGTATCTTGCCCTCGAGCAACACCATGTATGCTAACTTTAATAGGGCACTTTTGACTTGGTGTTTTGCAACACATCGGGATGTTGATATCGCCCGTGTAGTTAGTGATGAGATGATGTTGAGGGGATCCCTCACTGCCAAGGGTTTTTATTACCCATCTCTTGTCACTACACTGTGTCTCCTCCATCAAACCCCAGAAACTGCAACTGATGGTGAGCTACTACAAAAAGCTCCATTTAGAGTTGCTCAAATTCGGGTTCGACGAGACACAACCCCAATTGACTTGGATGAGGAGGACGATCCTGTACCGGTTGCCCAGGGCCACGCACTCCACGGATTCAGCCGGACCTTCCAGGCCTGCTCCTCGTGGAGCAAGTATGTCTAGGTCCGAGTCCACACGACCTATGCTTAGGTCCATGGAGAAGGAGGTTGCTGATCCGCGCACATCCGTTGATGGCTTGCACACACGGCTAGACACCATGTCTACAAGGCAAGCCCGATCAGAAAACAGGTTTATGGAATGGTTTAGAGCACTTAGACGAGCATGCCATGTAGACCCATCCACAGTCTCCGACTCCGAGTGAGTCTCAGGTAAGTTTTCTTGCCCTTCTTGTGCTTTAATTTTTATTTATGTCATGGGGACATGACATATTTTTAAGTGTGGGGTGGGTGACGTATCTTGTACATGATGTATATATTAGTTGTAGTAGTAAATATAAAATAATAAAAACAAAAAAAAATCATAAAATTTTAAAAATCAAAAAATATGAGTAGAGGACTCTTCCTGATGACGGACTATTTAGGACACGTACTCTTGAGGTAAGTAGTCCACGTAGGAATTTTTTCTTTCTTTTATTTTCTTTTTATAGGTAGTGTATCATCTCCCCCTTGGTTTTTCTTTTGACCACGGTTCTTTTCCAAGGGTTTTTATTTGAACCGAGTTAGGTAGATTTTTTCTTTTCTTAGGATTAGAGGTAAAAGGGCAACATGTAACCCCGAATATGCACATTAGCAAAAGCGTAAATTGAACTTGAGAATGTATCTTCTAGGCTTGACTGTAGAATCTCAATATGCCTTAAACTGCACAATAATGCTTGCGTGAACATCGATAGGACTTTGTAGATAAACTGGATTCCAAATGAGTTGCATGCCATGTGTGTGTGAGGTTTTACTTATATTGTATGCTTTACATGATGCCTAGAACTTGCCCTGTGTGTTTGCAAAGTGAAATAGAATTTGTTTGGTTGTAGAAAGGATAGATGCATTTCTTTGTGTAACCCCATATACCAATAGACATGAATTCACCCGTACATTATATCTTAGTTAACCCCTTTGAGCTTAAGCCTATTCTTTGATAACCCTTGAATGTTCGTCAAATATGTATAATGTTCTACTTTACCTCCTAGAAGCACTTGTATTGTAATGAATATGCAAAAGTTTAAGTGTGGGGGTGAAGGGAAATTGAAAAAGGGAAAATCAAGAATTAGTGATAGAAAATAGTGGACTGGTCCAAAAATAATGTTGCAAAGCAATGAGACAAAGAGCTATATCAATGAATATGTAAAAATTAGAAAGGCCAGTTACATCAATAAAATAAAAGTGGGGGTTAAAAGTAAAGAAAGGTGAAGGAATTTTTATGGGAGACATAAGGAAGTAAACAAAAAGGGAAGATGTGAAAAAGAAAAGAAAAGTGCTTAGGGAGGCTAGTCACTATAACCAAAAGTATCCTACCCGTCCCATAGCCTACATTACAACCCTTAAAGACCTCTTGATCTATGATTGAATAACTCGATTAGTGGAATATTACACTAGGGGCAAGCCTAGGGTGTGTCTGTATTCATATAAATGTTCTTTGTTGAGAGTGAGTAAATTTTTCCGATATTTATAAGTTCCATGTCCTTGAATTGTTAATGTGTGGGAACTTCTCTCAATAAATTTTGTGAGAGCATGTAATTCAAGAAGAAGAAGGTAAATTTGCAAGTTTTTGGTAATAAGTAGAGTAAGTAATAATGTGCGGGCATGAGAGTTTGTGGTTAGGTAAAGATTGTGCATATCTTAGGTTGTTCATGTATAATAGCTTTTGTGACATATTTTGGTGGGAGACAATTTTTTTTTAAAATTGGCCTAAAGTGTGATTAAGGTTGCTCGAGGACGAGCAAAGGTTTAAGTGTGGGGTATTGATAATAGGTGAATTTGACTATAATTATGCCCTAAATAATCACACTTTGTTATGGTATTTATGTTGTTTATGAGGACAAAATGCTTTGATTAGTGTTGATTGTGTGTTATAGGTACATGTGATGCAATGGATGCTAAGAAGAGCTATTTTGAAGTCATATGTTGATGAAAAGGCCAAGAGAAGAGCTAAATGGAAAAGAGCTGGAAGAAGCAGTTAAAATTCCGCAGCACTGTTCCTCCGCGGTTCTTTCGCGGTCGCGGATGAACCGCGAATAATTATTCTTTCTGAAGTTTTACTATTCGCGGTCGGCTCGCGGCTGCGAACCAACCGTGGAAGCCGGCGCCTAGTTCTCCTAATTGGATTCAAACTTAGTTTTTTTAGCCTAAAACCTCTATATAAACTCCTAGTTTTCCCAATAGAGGCATGTTGTCTTTATTTCAATACTTTTGCAAGATATTTAGTAAGAGAGAATCCTCTCAACTCCTTTTATTTTATATCAATTATTTCTTTATAATTTCAATAATTATTCTTGTTTCTTCAAGCATGAGTAGCTAAATCCTTTTCTAAGGCTTTGATGGAACCTATTGAGTGATGAACTTATCGTTTATGTGATTACAAATTGTGACTTAGATTTCTATTTGTTCAACTTCATTCTTATTGTTGTTAATTGGTAGAGCTCCCAATTAGCGGTGCCTATTTAGTGTGCATAACTTGGAAAAGAGTGCAGATTTTGGTATATTGTTGAACAACACCACACCTAGGTTATTAGAGGAATCTATAATCTTAGGCGTAAAGACGGGGTTAGTAATAACGAAGTCTTGGGTGCAATCTTAAGTGAACTATTCAAATTAAAGACGGGGTTAGGAATAACGAAGTCTTGGGTGCAATCTTAAGTGAACTATTCAAATTAAAGCTAGCTTGGGTAGCTCGGGAGAGTGCACTAGTAAATTATTGTAATTGCTCGGGAGAGGGTTATGATACACATAGCGTTCATGATTGATAGAATATATTAACAATTTGTATGAGCATAATGATAAGGGATTCCATCAATAGGGGAAATCAATACCTTAGTCTTTCTCCATATTATTTACTCAACATTCAATTCTTTCTTTTAAGCATTCTTAATTCTTCCAAGTAGTTATTCGAAATCCATAGACAAATATACTCTAAATTTTGGGAACTTGATTCGGAAGTACTCTTGGGTTGTGAAAGTTGTGATTGGTAGGTTAATTCCCTGTGGGATCGATCTTGGACTTATTAGACCAGGTTATATTGACTGCGACCGTTGCTTGGACGTGAATGAGCTTGTCACTACTTCGCCTGGATAGGCCAGGCACTTACTAGCTCATGGGGTCGGATTGTGCTGATACTACACTTCTGTGCGTTCTTGCACAAGTCCAAGTTTTGAGCAGGAGTAGCAGCAACAGTAGAGTATTCGTGGGAGTCGAGCATTCCGAGACTGAGGTAGCTTGCAGGCATCTGCAGGCCCGGCGTCTCTTCCACTTACTTATATTATTTGCTGTGGTCTCATTGTTCCGAGACAAACAAATATATATTATTTTCTTTCAGACCTTTATGTGTAGTATTCAGTAGTAGTTCGTGAGTTGGTGACTCCACGTCTTGGGTAGAGGATTTCATTAGAGTTTTATCTCGATATTATTTATCCCTATTTTGAAAGTTTTCCGCACTTATTAAATTAATTTTATTTCTCTTGTTGTAAATACGAGTATAAAATAATGATAGGAACAGGATAATGTTGAATGTAGTGGCTAGCCTAGCTACCACGAGTAGGCGCCATCACGATCCCGGTGTTGGGGGAAAATCCGGGTTGTGACAAGTTGGTATTAGAGCTCTAGGTTACATAGGTCTCACCGCTCACGAACAAGCTTAGTAGAGTTTGAGAGGTAGGTACGGAGATGTCTGTACTTGTTCTCTAGAGTCTATTGAGATAGGAAAGAGTCTCTCATTTGTTCCTTCTTGTCGTGCGATTTCTTCCTCAAATACCGATTGGATTTCTACTTTGTCCTTTCGCAGATGGTAAGGACACGCGCTTCTTCGTCTGCTGATCAGCAGCCTGAGCCCCTGGCAGCTCCCGTGAGGGGCAGGGGCCGAGGCCATATGTAGGCCATGGTAGGGGTAGAGCTCAACCCCCGGTAGCTATTCCAGAGGTGGATCCTCATATTGAGACTGGCGAGGAGGTTCCAGTCCCAGCAGCTCCAGTGGGCCCAGCTCAGGTCCCAGGAGAGGCCTTATTTACCCCGGATCTTCGGGAGGCTTTGGTCAGGATAGCGGGTTTTATGGACAGTGTTGCCAGAGTAGGCTTATTACCAGCTGCACCAGCCGCTTCTCAGGCTAGAGGAGGGGCCCAGACTCCTATTACACGTACTTCGGAGCTAGTAGCTCCCCAATCTTAGGCACCAGTGGTTCAGCCAGCTGTGGCCACTCAGTCAGGTACCACAGCTCAGGCCGGAGATGGAGTGTCCATGACTTTGATTCTTTATGGCGACTTGATTGGTTCTCCAAGCTGTTTACCACTACTTTCAGCGGTTCCACATCAGAGAATGCTCAAGATTTTCTATTCAGTTGCCACGAGATTCTCAAGACTATGGGGATAGTGCAATCCAATGGAGTGGACTTCTATACCTTCAGGGTTTCAGGATCCGCCAAGACTTGGTGGAGGGATTACTGTTTGACTCGACCAGAAGGGTCCCCGCCTTTATCATGGGATCAGTTTGCAGAGTTATTTCTGGAGAAGTTTCTCCCTATTACTCAGCGGGATGCACTTCGGAGGCAGTTTGAGCACCTCCAGCAGGGTACTATGACTGTCACTCAGTATGAGACAAGATTTGTTGATCTGGCACGTCATGCGGTTGTGATACTCCCCACAGAGCGGGAGATGGTCCGCATGTTTATTGATGGGATTAATCAGACGATTAGACTTCAGATGGCTATGGGAGTTAGGAGTGATATATCTTTTCAGGAGGCAGCTAATGCAGCTCGAAGAGTTGAGATGGCTCTTGCTCAAGGAGGTGGTTATCCTTCAGACAAAAGGCCTCATCATTTTGGCAGATTTAATGGTTCTTCTTCTGGAATCATGGAATCTTTTGATAGGGGCCAGTCTTCCAGACCTTTTCATTCAGCCCTTCAGGCTTCACAAGGTGGACCAGGTGATCGTAGGTTTCGTGAGCAGTATTCAGATCAACTTCCCATTAGTACTAGTCTAGCCTCTTCAGAGTGTTCGTGGGGGCCATTCAGGTCGTCAGGGCCAGCAGCCCCATCAGCCTAAATGTTGCTACGGTTGTGGTAACCCAAGTCATCTTATCAGGTTTTGCCCTCGAGCGATGGGCAACACTCAGCAGCGGGGCCCTCGTCCCATAATTTAGGCCCCAGCTAACCCTCAGCCTGCCGAGCTAGCCAGAGGTGGGGGTAGAGATCGTAGAGGTGGAGGCCGAGATCGTAGAGGTGAAGACCATCTAGCCAGAGGTAGAGGTCAGCTAGTGGATGACTGTCCCAGAGATGTAGCTCAGAGGGGAGGTGCCGATCCTCGATTTTATGCTTTACCAGCCAGGCCAGAGGCAGAGGCATCAGATGCTGTGATTACAGGTACCATTCTTGTTTATGACAGAGGTGCTTCAGTATTATTTGACCCTGGGTCTACATATTCATATGTGTCTTCCTACTTTGCACCGTATCTGGCCGTGCCTAGCTATGCTCTAGATATTCCTGTTTATGTGTCTACACTAGTGGGTGACTCTATTGTAGTCGACCGGGTGCATCATTCGTGCGTAGTTATTTTTTGGGGTCTTGAGACCCGTGTTGATCTGTTGCTATTAGACATGGTGGATTTCAATGTCATATTGGGCATGGGCTGGTTGTCCCCATACCATGCTGTCTTAGACTGTCATGCCAAGACCGTGACCTTGGCCTTGCCAGAATCACCCCAACTAGATTGGAGAGGAACCTCAAGCCACTCCGTTCGCACTGTTATTTCCTATGTTAAGGCTCGACGCATGGTCGAGAAGGGGTGTCTAGCTTATTTGGCGTATGTTCGTGATTCCAGTGCAGAAGTTCCTCCTATTGATTCAGTTCCTATTGTACGGGAGTTTCTCGAGGTTTTCCCTTCAGACCTGCCGGGCATGCCACCCGAAAGGGATATTGACTTCTGTATTGATCTGGCACCGGACACTTAGCCCATCTCTATTCCACCATATCGTATGGCCCCGCTGGAGTTAAAAGAGTTAAAAGATCAGTTGCAAGACCTTCTAGAAAAGGGCTTTATCAGGCCTAGTGTTTCCCCCTGGGGAGCACCCGTGTTATTTGTGAAGAAGAAGGATGGCTCGATGCGAATATGTATTGATTACCGGCAATTAAACAAACTGACGGTAAAGAAAAAGTATCCATTGCCGAGGATTGATGATTTGTTTGACCAGCTCAAAGGAGTGAGGGTGTTCTCAAAAATAGACCTGAGGTCGGGCTACCATCAGCTGAAGATCAGGGCGGCTGACATTCCTAAGACAATCTTTCGCACTAGATAAGGGCATTATGAATTCTTGGTTATGTCCTTCGGGTTGAACAATGCCCCAGCAGCGTTCATGGAGTTGATGAATCGGGTATTTAGGCCTTATTTAGATCTGTTCGTGATAGTCTTTATAGATGACATCCTGGTATATTCCCGCAACCAGGAAGAGCACGAGCAGCACCTCAGATTGGTTCTTCAGACTCTGAAGGATAATCAGCTATATGCCAAATTTTTGAAATGTGAGTTCTAGTTGAGTTCGGTAGCATTTCTGGGTCACATTGTATCAGTGGAAGGTATTCAGGTGGACCCAAAGAAGATTGAGGTAGTCCAGAATTGGCCTCGACCAACTTCAGTGACTAAGATCCGGAGTTTCTTGGGGTTAGCAGGTTACTACCGTCGATTTGTAGAGGAGTTTTCTTCTATTTCAGCCCTGATGACCAGGTTGACCCAGAAGGGTGCCCAATTCCAGTGGTAAGAGGAGTGTGAGGCGAGCTTTCAGAAGCTCAAGATAGCCTTGACTACAGCACCAATGCTGATACTACCTACAGGTGCAGGGCCTTACATAGTTTATTGTGATGCATCCCGTACAGGGCTTGGAGCGGTATTGATGCAGGATGGTAAGGTTATTGCTTATGCTTCGAGACAGTTGATAATACATCAGAAGACTTATCCAATTCATGATCTTGCGTTGGCAGCAGTGGTGCATGCCTTAAAAATTTGGAGGCAATATCTTTATGGTCTGACGTGTGAGGTGTACACGGATCATAAAAGCCTTCAGTACTTATTCAAGAAAAAGGAGTTGAATTTACGACATCGGAGGTGGTTAGAGTTGTTCAAGGACTATGATGTCACTATCCTATATCACCCAAGTAAGGCCAATGTGGTGGCTGATGCATTGAGTAGAAAGTCTGCCAGCATGGGTTGTCTCGCATTCATTCCAGTCAGTCAGAGACCATTTGCTCTAGATGTCCAGGCCTTAGCCAACCAGTTTGTGAGATTAGACATTTCTGAGCTTAGCAGAGTGTTAGACTGCACGGTCACTCGTTCATCTCTATTAGAGCGAATCCGTGAGAGGCAGTTTGATGATCCTCATTTGCGTGACTTGAGAGATACTGTACAACGGGGAGATTCCACGAAGGTAACTCTAGGTGATGACGGAGTATTGAGATTGCAGGGTCGAGTTTGTATGCCTAATGTTGAGGGGATTCGAGAGTTGATCTTAGCGGAGGCCCACAGTTCGCGGTATTCTATTCACCCGGGCACCGTGATGATGTATCAGGATTTACGGTAGCATTATTGGTGGCGTAGGATGAAGAAAGACATCGTTGCGTATGTTGCTCGGTGTCTAAATTTTCAGCAGGTGAAATATGAGCACCAGAGGCCTGGTGGTGTATTCCAAATAATCGAAATTCCCGAGTGGAAATGGGAGCGGATCACTATGGACTTCATTACTGGATTTCCTTTGACTCGGAGGAAATTTGATGCTATTTGGGTCATTGTTGATAGGCTGACCAAGTTAGCACACTTCATTCCAATATCTGTCTCTTACTCATTGGAGAGGTTAGCAGAGATTTACATCAGGGAGATTGTTCTTCTTCATGGGGTGCCGATATCTATTATCTCAGATCGGGGTATGCAGTTTACCTCGCGGTTCTTGAGTGCGGTCCAGCAGGAGTTAGGTACCCAGGTTAAGTTGTGTACATCTTTTCATCCTCAGAAGGACGATCAGTTCGAGAGGACTATTCAGATTCTAGAGGACATGCTCCGAGCCTGTGTCATTGATTTTGGAGGCTCGTGGGACCAGTTTCTGCCATTAGCAGAGTTCGCTTACAACAACAGCTACCATTCTAGCATTCAGATGGTTCCGTACGAGGCGTTGTATGGTAGGCGATATCGATCTCTAGTCGGATGGTTTGAGCCGGGAGAGGCTCGATTGTTGGGTACGGACTTAGTTCAGGAGGCCTTGGATAAGGTCAAGACTATCCAGGAGAGATTGCGTTTAGCTCAGTCCAGACAGAAGACTTATGCGGATCGTAAGGTTCGAGATGTAGATTTCATGGTTGGTGAGCGGGTATTGCTCCGAGTTTCGCCTATGAAGGGCGTGATGAGGTTCGGGAAGAAGGGCAAAGTCAGCCCTAGGTATATTGGTCCATTGGAGATTCTGGACCGAGTGGGAGGGGTGGCTTACAAACTAGCTCTGCCACCTAGTTTATCAGCCGTTCATCCAGCTTTTCATGTATCTATGCTTTGGAGGTACCACGGCGATCCCACACATGTGTTAGACTTCAGTACTGTCCAATTGGACAATGATTTACCCTACGAGGAGGAGCCGGTGGCCATTCTAGACCGGCAGGTTCGACAGTTGAGGTCGAAGAGTTATCCTTCTGTGCGTGTTCAGTGGAGAGGTCATCCTCCTGAGGCATCGACCTGGGAGTCCGAGTCTGATATGCGGAGCCGCTACCCATATTTTTTCCCCGACTCAGGTACTTCCTTCTCTTGTCCGTTCGAGGATGAACGGTTGTTTTAGAGGTGGAGGATGTGACGACCCAAAGGGTCATCACCTGTTTTCCTCACTTGTTCCGCACTTCCGAGGCCTTGAAAACCTCACTTTATGTTGCCTCGATTTACGTGCATGATCCGGGCATGTAGCCGGAAAGATTTTGTGATAGAATATGTGAATTCTATGAGAAATTTGAAGAAAAATGATATTAATATTGATATAGTTGACTTCGGTCAACATTTTTGGTAAACGGACCCGGACCCAAGATCGGACGGTCCCGGAAGGTCCATAGGAAAATATGGGACTCGGGCATGTGTCCGGAGTCGAATTCTGAGGCCTAGAGCATAAGTTATGAATTTTTCTATTAAATTGTTTTGCTAAAATTACTAAAGGAAAATGAATTAAAAGACCTTGGTATCGGGCTCGTATTTTGGTTCCAACGCCCGGTACAAGTCTTAAATATTATATATGTGCTTTCTACAAAGTTTGGTGACATTTGGATGTTGTTTGATGTGTTTTGGACCTTGAGTTCCAAATTTGAAAGTTATGAAACTAAAAGAATGATAATCATGAACTTGAGGCTTGATTTGATGGAAACGATGTTATATTGGCGATGTGATTGCACGAAAAAGTTTGTAATGTGTTTTTGATGTTGTGTACATGTTTGGTTTGGAGCCCTGGGGGCTCGGGTAAAGATTTGATAGGTTGTTGGAGCAATTTCTGAAAATAACACAGCTGTTTTTTCACCCAGCTGGTATCTTCGCAAATGCGAAGAATTCATCGCAAATGCGAAGGTGGCAGGCCAAAGCTGGGTTCGCAAATGCGAACAATGGATCGCAAATGCGATGAGGTCCAGGAAATCCTTGGGTTCGCAAATGCAAACTAAACCTCGCAAATGCGAGGCCTTCGGAAGATCAGTCCATGTTCGCAAATGCGAACATATTGTCGCAAATGCGATAATCCCGGTGACCCAGCCCAGTTCACAAATGCGAAGCTTTTGTCGCAAATGCGAGAGCCACAGACCCCAGACCTGATGTGTTCGCAATTGCGAACAAATGTTCGCAATTGCGATATCCGCAGCTTGTGCAAATTTATACTTATACGAATTTTTAAGCTCTTTTCTTCATTCTTTCAAAACCCCACACACCACACACGAACCCTTAAGAGCAAATTCACTCCAAAGCACTTGTAATTCACTTTTTACTCAATTCTTTCAATTCCTAACAGCATTAAACATGTTTTTTAGGAGAAATCAAAGGTTTTCATGGTAGAAATTCTTGTTTTTGGGTAGAACATAGGGTTTTCATGAATTGGGGAATTGGACCTCGAATTGAGGTCCGATTTTGAAACAAATCATATATTTGAACTCGTGAGGGAATGGGTAACCGGATTTTGGTCCGGACCCCGAGTTCTGACCATGTGGGATCAGGGGCATTTTGGTAAATTTTGGGGTAAACTTTGAGAAAACCATTTTTAGCATCCAAACTAAGTTATATAGTATTTATTAATGTAATGGAATCAATTGTGATTTGATTCGAGCAAGTTGAGAGCGGAAATTCGAGGTAAAGCTATAGTGGAAGGATAATTTGGACTTCAAGGTTAGAGGTAAGTGTTTGATCTATCCTAGCTTGAGGGAATAGGATTATGTGATATGTGCTATGTGATCGAGTGCGGTGTATGGGCTGGGCAGACGAGCATCCATACACTAGCATCTAGCATGACCGTGAGTCGTTGTTGATACTTGTTGTGAGATGTTTTAAAGATGAATTATTGAACCCTTGCCGGGTTGTGGAATTGTACACTGTTTTCCCTTGCCCACTTATTGTAAAGTGAGATATTATTTTCCCTTACCGGGACCTTGTTGTGATGATTGTTGTGTCCCTTGCCGGAACAGGTTCATGATTATTGTTTTTCATTCTTTGCCCTTAACTGTGATTGTTATTTGGGTGAGGAAGAGTGATAATGCACGAAGGGTGATGCCGTGCCTTGTTTATTGATTTTGCACGAAGGTTAATGCCGTGCCTTATATTATTGATTATGCACGAAGGGTAATGCCGTGCCTTGTTATTGACTATGCACGAAGGATCATGCCGCGCCTTGTGATATTGATTATGCACGAAGGGTAATGCTGTGCCTTGATATTGAACTATGCATGAAGGATCATGCCGTGCCATGGATGTGAGGATGAGAGTAAAAGCATGAAGGGTGTTGCCGTGCACTTTTGTTTGCTTATTTGGTGTGGATGAGAGTAAAAGAACGAAGGGTGATGCTGTGCACTTTTATTTGATTATTTGGTGAGGATGAGAGTAAAAGCACGAAGGGTGATGCCGTGCAACTATTTGCTATTTTCTGGTTTGATATTAACTGTTTCTATTATACTCTGATTTCCATTATTGATTTAATAATTGTTGTTAACTGTTGAGTTTCCCCTCTTATGATATTTCTTGTTGAATTTGTTACTTAATATTTCTTGTTATCTTGTGGTGTACATATATATATATAGAACTGCACAGGTTTATGTGAGTGTCTGGTCCTAGGCTTGTCACTACTTCGCCGGGATAGGCCAGGCACTTACCAGCACATGGGGTTGGATTGTGCTGATACTGCACTTCTGTGCGTTCTTTCACAGGTCCAGGTTTTGAGCAGGAGCAGCAGCAGCAGTAGAGTATTCGTGAGAGTCGAGCATTCCGAGACTGAGTTAGCTTGCAGGCGTCCGCAGGCCCGACGTCTCTTTCACTTACTTATATTATTTGCTGTGGTCTCATTGTTCCGAGACAGATATATATATATGTTATTTTCTTTCAGACCTTTATGTGTAGTATTCAATAGTAGTTCGTGAGCTGGTGACTCCACGTCTTGGGTAGAGGATTTCATTAGAGTTTTATCTCGATATTATTTATCTCTATTTTGAAAGTTTTCTACATTTATTAAATTAATGTTATTTCTCTTGTTGATAAATATGAGTATAAAATAATGATAAGAATAGGATAATGTTGAATTCTAGTGGCTTGCCTAGCTACCACGAGTAGGCGCCATCACGATCCCGATGTTGGGGAAAAATCCAGGTCGTGACACTGTCACGCCCCAAATCGAGGGACATGACCGGTGCCTGACCGGGTTGCCCCAGTCAAGCGGACCTGGGTGCCTTTCATTCCCACGCGTTACCCCTGTGATGACTGTTTCTCATTAACCAAATATCTAACCAATTATAACTGATTTTACAGTATACAAAGATAAACACGTGATTGATTTACTAACAAGTTCATAATTTATTTTTACAACGCCCCATACATATACATAAGACTGGAGTCCCACAGTTTACATGTCTACAGAGCCTCTAGGATACAAAAAGAGAAATACAATACTTGCCGGTAACAAGGCTCCGGCTATACCTTACAAAACCAAAATGAAATCTAAACCGAGTGGCATGAACCACACAAGGCCCCGAGGAAGAAAGGGGCTCACCAAAACGGGCAGTGGAAGGAGAAGGATACTACCGCCGATGAGCTGAAGTGCCTGCTACTGATCCACCTACAATCATAACACGAATGTAGCGTCCCCGGCAAAAGGGACGTCAGTACACTTGAATTGTATTGGTATGTATGGACAAACTTTGTCCCAAGTAAACTCAAGCCATTAAATTACATAAACAATTAATTAAGCCAGCCAACCATGTTTCCACATTTTCCTCATTTCAAATAATGCTCACACAAAGCACTTTCTACAATCAACCAATTTAACAATAACCAATCAATCACGTAAAGCACAAGTAGTCAAACAAAGGGGCAATCAGTGCCCCACAGGTTGCAAACTCTCCTGTTGTCTCCTTTCACAATTTCACATTATTGATTTATGTATCAATTTTCAATAGCGATTTCGATCGCTTTCCATCCTTATTGCCCCTGACCACCCTTATTACCTCGGCCACCCTTATCACCCCAACCCACACCTTATTTCACCACGTTGCGGCGCGCAACACGACCCCGCCTTACAGTTGAAAACACAACAATTTCAAACAGCAGATAAGGTACTACACACAATTTCAACAAGTTCAAATAGCAACTTACACATTGGTTCATGTTCTCAATTTTTTTCCCAATTCAATATCACAACCATGTTACAATATTTCCACAATTCAAGTGCTTCATCTATTTCCACAATAAACCAATTCTCAAGTGTTTCGTTTGTTTTCCACAAGGTGCCATATAGGCCATCATAGTCATTATTCACAATTCTTTTGCCAATTTAAACTCTCATTTTACATAACTCATAGCCCAACAACAAACTTTGAATATCCAACAACAACATCAAGAATTTCACACAATTTGTCAATTTAACATGAAACAAACAAACTCCACACATATAGGCGATTTCACAAGAATCAAAATTAGCCATACATACCTGGTGATGAGTTTTTCCTCCTACTTTATGCTTACCCAAGATATCCTACTCTTGCCAACCTTGTTCTTGAAGACTCTTACTTCTACTCACTTCTTTTTACTAGAAATCAAGTTCAATAATCATGCATGAGTGTAAAAATTCTATTGTCAAAAGCTATTATATGCAAACCTCTCTTTACCCAATTAAAACTGAAAATCAAAGAAAATAGTTAGGGTTTTTACCTTGAAAATATTGGGGAAGTTGAATCCTTGCCCTAGAATCCCTTGGAATTAAGTAGTTGGAACAATCTTTGAAGATGAAGAACTTCTCTCTCTAAAAACCCTCTCTTCTCTCTCTAATTTTGGTGAGATGATATGATAAAATGAAGAAGAAAGGTGTTATATTAAAGAAGAGATCGGGTCAAAATGTTACAAAAATCGGGGCCGGGGTCAATTATGCGGTGCACTATGCGACCGCAGAATCAACATGCGGTCCGCATAGTGACCGCAGAATTGCCCCAAATTTTATACAGGTTCTGTTAAGGAATGCGGTCACTATGCGGACCGCATGTTGATTCTGCGGTCGCAAAAGTGCACCGCAGATTGACATGCGATCGCATATCGACCGCACATTGGACACAATTTTGGGCAACTCTCTGGAACGATTTGCGGTCAGAATGCGGTCCGCATGTTGATTCTGCGGTCGCATTCTTGACCGCATATTTGACACTTTTTCGGAAAAATTATTTCTCTACATTTTTGAAACTTAAATCACTACAAAGGGTCCGAACCGCGGCGAGCAAGCTCGCCGCGAAGAATTCTACACATTCCTAACACATCATTCGGACCATGACACCACATCTACTAGGTTTTATGCACAAAAATTTTACGGGGCCTTACATCCTCCCCCTTAAGATCATTCGTCCTCGAATGAGGATTTTGAAATAAATGAGTTGGTTTTGAAAGACATGATATGCAACCATCAAAATTTTGACTAACTCTTATATTTTAGAAAAAATTTCGCCAGAGTTTCCTTTGTATTATGGACATATCCACCTGTCAGAGGGCCCCCGAAACACATTACCAAACAACAATACACAAATACAACACCTTTCACAACTGGTATACACTTTCTTACCTCAACGAATGCACATAACTAGTCACTTCAATGAATTTTCACCTTATTTAACCATTTTAACACACCATGTACACTTAACAAACCATTATCAATCTACACTTACTATTAGTTGTTTATTAAACACGTAAATCTTTATAAGGCTCTCATTTATCAAGAAAGGCTCAAATGACCCAAACGTGACAACACATTAAATTCATTACAAAATGAAGGAGACTTTACTAATACTAAGAGGGAAACAACTTAGGCAAGATGACAGTTACTAGGAGTAGAAGGGTCACCTAATTTCTTCTAGGCTTGATCAAACAAATGGGGGTACTTTTCTTTCATCTCTTTTTCTGCTTCCCATGTGGCCTCCTCAACTTGTTGACTTCGCCACAATACTTTAACAGAGAGGCAACTTCCTTATTTCTCAACTTACGGACTTGCCTATCAAGAATGGCAACCGGAACTTCTTCATATGACAAATTTTCATTAACCTCTATAGCTTCGACTGGCATGATGGTGGATGGATCTCCAATCACTTTCTTCAACATGGACACATGGAATACCGGATGCACTGATGACATCTCGGGAGGCAACTCTAGCCTATAAGCAACTTGACCAATCCTTTGAACGATCCGATATGGCCCGACATACCTAGGACTCAATTTCCCTTTCTTTCCGAATCGCATGACTCCCTTCATAGGAGATACCCTCAAGAACACCCAATCATCGACTTGAAACTCCAAATCCCTTCGACGAACGTCTGCATAGGACTTTTGACGACTCTGTGCTGTTTTCATTCTCTCCTGAATAACCTTGACCTTTTCCATAGCTTCGTATACCATATCTGGCCCTAGCAATTTCGCTTCACCTACCTCAAACCACCCGATTGGCGATCTACATCTTCTCCCGTATAATGCCTCAAACGGGGCCATCTGAATGCTAGCATGATAGCTGTTATTGTAAGCAAATTCTATCGGTGGCAAGTGTTCATCCCAATTACCTTTAAAATCTAAGACACAAGCCCGCAACATATCTTCAAGCGTATGAATGGTCCGCTCGGCCTGTCCATCGGTCTGTGGATGGAAAGCTGTGCTGAGATTCACCCGAGTTCCCAAACCTTGCTGAAACTTCTTCCAAAAGTTAGCGGTGAACTGAGCCCCGCGATCTGAGATGATAGAAAGTGGAGTGCCATGAAGCCTTACTATCTCTTTGATGTACAATCTTGCATATTGCTCCGCAGTATCAGTGGACTTGACAGGCAGGAAGTGAGCTGATTTGGTGAGTCGATCCACTATCACCCATATTGAGTCAAACTTACGCCGAGTGCGAGGTAACCCTACCACGAAATCCATATTGATCATCTCCCATTTCCACCTTGGTATTTCTATAAGCTGAGTTAATCCACCGGGTCGTTGATGCTCGGCCTTCACTTGTTGACAGTTCGGACATTTAGCTACAAAGCTTGCCACATCCCTTTTCATACCGTTCCACCAATAAATCTCCTTGAGATCGTGATACATTTTCGTTGAACCGGGGTGCACAGAATACCTGGAAGTATGAGCCTCTGCCATCACTCTTTCCCGAAGCTCGTCTACATCCGGAACACATAGCCTATCTTGACACCGCAATACACCATCTTCGCTGCTGAGTACAAATGTTGAGGTCTTGTCATTCATGACTGCTTCCTTCACCCGAACCAATGCTGGATCCATGAACTGTTTTTCCTTGATTTCCGCGACCAATGATGATTCTGCTTCATTATGCACCAAGATATCCCCCTCGTCTGACGCCGAGATACGAACCCCCAAACTGGCTAATTGGTAAACCTCTCGAGCCAGGGGTCTCTGATCCATACCCAAATGAGCCAAACTACCCATGGATTTTCGACTAAGAGCGTCGGCTACCACATTTGCCTTCCCTGGATGGTACAATATGTCCATATCATAGTCCTTGAGTAATTCTAACCACCGCCGCTGTCTCGGATTTAGCTCCTTCTGCTTGAACAAATACTGGAGGCTCTTGTGGTCTGAAAACACATCTACATGAACTCCATAAAGATAGTGCCGCCATATTTTCAAGGCAAACACAACAGCTGCAAGTTCCAAATCATGCGTCGGATAATTCTTCTCATGGTTCTTGAGTTGTCTGGAAGCATAAGCTATAACCTTTCCGTGCTGCATCAATACACATCCCAAACCGACTGTGGAGGCATCACAATAGACTACAAATCCCTCTGTGCCTTTTGGCAAGGCCAATACTGGTGCCGAGGTCAATCTTGACTTCAATTCTTGGAAACTTTTCTCACATGCTTCGGACCACTGGAACTTAACCGCTTTCTGCGTCAATTTAGTCAATGGGGAGGCGAGGGTTGAGAATCCCTCTACAAACCTCCGATAGTACCCTGCCAGACCCAAAAAGCTGCGAATCTCTGTCGGGGTCGTGGGTCTAGGCCAATCTTTCACTGCCGCAATCTTCCGAGGATCCACCATAATTCCCTCACTGGAAATAACATGCCCTAGAAAAGCTACGGACTCCAACCAAAACTCACATTTTGAGAACTTGGCATACAATTGATGCTGAAGAAGGGTCTGCAATGCTGCTCTGAGGTGAATGGCATGATCTTCTCTGCTCCGAGAGTAGAT
Organism: Nicotiana noctiflora; assembly: GCA_032618575.1. Taxonomy (NCBI): domain Eukaryota; kingdom Viridiplantae; phylum Streptophyta; class Magnoliopsida; order Solanales; family Solanaceae; genus Nicotiana; species Nicotiana noctiflora. Next base: position 200,494 of record JASVEL010001258.1, on the reverse strand, counting down.
GAGGATGTCGTCAATGAATACAATCACAAAGGAATCTAGGAATGGCTTGAAAACCCGATTCATAAGATCCATGAAAGCTGCTGGGGCATTGGTTAGCCCAAAAGACATGACCAAAAACTCAAAGTGACCATAACGAGTTCGAAAGGCGGTTTTAGGAATATCCTGCTCCCTGATTTTTAACTGGTGGTACCCAGACCGTAAATCAATCTTTGAGAAGAACCTCGCTCCCTGCAATTGGTCAAACAGATCATCCACTCGAGGCAGTGGATATTTATTCTTGATGGTGACTTTGTTGAGCTGCCGATAATCAATACACATTCGAAGTGACCCATCCTTCTTTCTGACAAAGAGAACCGGAGCACCCCACGGCGACACACTCGGTCGTATGAACCCTTTCTCTAATAAATCCCTCGGCTGCTCCTTTAACTCCCTTAACTCTGCTGGCGCCATTCTGTATGGTGGAATGGATATTGGCTGAGTATCTGGCATTACATCGATCCCGAAATCAATCTCCCTATCCGGCGGGATGCCTGGAAGCTCATCTGGAAACACTTCAGGAAATTCATTCACAATTGGCACGGACTCGAGGATAGGCACATCCGAGGTGGTGTCCGTTACCCGAACCAGGTGATAGATACACCCCTTCTTAATCATCTTCGAAGCCTTAAGGTAGGAAATAAACCTACCCCTTGGCACTACACCATTTCCTCTCCATTCAATGATTGGCTCGTTAGGGAACTCGAGCCTCATAACTCTCGTTCGACAGTCAAGTTTGGCAAAGCACGAATAGAGCCAATCCATCCCCATAATTACATCAAAATCTACCATCCCAAGCTCAATAAGGTCGGTTGTGGTATCACGACCACCCACCGTAACAACACAATTCCTATAGACTCGTGAGGCTTGTAATAGAATCACCAATAGGTGTCGACACAGAGAACGGCTCATGAAGCTGTTCGGGTTCTATCCCAAAACTTGAAGCAATGAATGGAGTAACATAAGACAAGGAGGACCCTGGATCAATAAGGGCATAGCAATCAATAGTATGAACAGACATGATACCTGTAACAACATCTGGAGAAGCCTCGGCATTTTGGCGACCACTCAATGCATAGAATCGGCTAGGTCCACCCCTACCCTGAGCTCCACCCCTAGCTGCACCACGCCCTGCTGCTGCTGGAGTACGCGCCGATGATGTAGCAGCTGAAGAACCGGATGACTGAGCAGATCCCCTACCTATACCCTGGCGGGGTGCACGGCAGTCCCGCTGAATGTGACCTCTCACCCCGCACCCGAAACACACTGGAAGGTCAAGGTAGCAAGTTTATGTATGAAATCTCCCACACTTGGGGCATGTAGGTCTCCCCTGCTGCTGGGATCTCACCCCAGGATGACCAGACTGACGAGACCTCCTGCTGTCTGAACCAGGTCTCGAGTAACTGCCCTGCTGATGACTGTGCACGGATGGCGGTGCACTCGCGGAGGACCGAGCATATGACTGGGATGGCCCTGATGACCCCTTCCTTGGAAGTGATCTCCCTGAACGACCCATTGACCGGGCCCTGCTGCTACTTTCTCTTTCTGCACGAATCTTCAATTTCCTGGCCTCTGTGGCCCGAGCAAACCCCACAATCCTCCCATAGTTCATGTCTGAGTGCAAAGCTGCTGTGGCGGCCTCATTCACCACCAAAGGGCTAAGACCCTGAACAAACCGTCGAACCCGGGCATCCATGGTCGACACTAAATGAGGAGCATACTTGGACAACCTTACGAACTCCATGTGATACTCCCAAACACTCATACTGCCCTGTTTGAGAACCTCGAACTCAGTGGCACGGGCTGCCATTGCCTCCGCAGGTAAGAAGTGGTCCATAAATGCATCCACGAACTCATCCCATCTGGCCGGAGGGCTCCCTTCCTCACGGGAATCCTCCCACATTTCGAACCATGAACGTGCCGCTCCCTTCGGCCTGTAAGAGGCCAACTCTACCCCCTCTATATCTGTAGCCTTCATCACTCTGAGGGTCTTGTATATCTCATCAAGGAATTCCTGTGGGTCAGCCTCTGGATCGGTGCCTGAAAATTCTGGAGGGGCCAATCGCAAGAATTGATGGACTATGGAGCCAAAGGAATCTCCCTGTCCGCTGGAGGATGCAGGGGCATCATGGGATCTCTGGGCCTGGGCAGCCACTAACTGTGTTAACATATGGATGGCTCCCCTAAGATCTTCATTAGAGATACCAGAGCCCGAAGCGGGAACTGTATCTGAGTCAGGAACACTGGCAGGAGGAATGGTGGCATCCTCTGCCGCAGCTGGAATAGGGACACTTGGGTTTTGAACAGGTGGGCCAGGCAAATTAGGGACTGGTGGGTCATTCTCTCCCACGGCATCGGGTACATGATTAACAGCTGCACTTGGGCCGGCATTGGCCCTAAGGCCGAGTCTAGCCTTCTTCTTAGGTGCCATATTCTGAAAATTTGGGAACAAGGCACGAATTAGACACGGATATTTCCACATTGCACTTTACCGCACGATATAGATTAACAAAGAAGTAGGTAAATTCCTAAATGCCCGTGTAGCCCCCTACTTATATGATGTGGTCGACAACACACCTATAAGAAGGGCACTACTAGACACGGCTCCGAGACATCCTAGGACACTTTAAAACCTTAAGCTCGGATACCAAGTTTGTCACGCCCCAAATCGAGGGACATGACCGGCGCCTGACCGGGTTGCCCCAGTCAAGCGGACCTGGGTGCCTTTCATTCCCACGCGTTACCCCTGTGATGACTGTTTCTCATTAACCAAATATCTAACCAATTATAACTGATTTTACAGTATACAAAGATAAACACGTGATTGATTTACTAACAAGTTCATAATTTATTTTTACAACGCCCCATACATATACATAAGACTGGAGTCCCACAGTTTACATGTCTACAGAGCCTCTAGGATACAAAAAGAAAAATACAATACTTGCCGGTAACAAGGCTCCGGCTATACCTTACAAAACCAAAATGAAATCTAAACCGAGTGGCATGAACCACACAAGGCCCCGAGGAAGAAAGGGGCTCACCAAAACGGGCGGTGGAAGGAGAAGGATACTACTGCCGATGAGCTGAAGTGCCTGCTACTGATCCACCTACAATCATAACACGAATGTAGCGTCCCCGGCAAAAGGGACGTCAGTACACTTGAATTGTATTGGTATGTATGGACAAACTTTGTCCCAAGTAAACTCAAGCCATTAAATTACATAAACAATTAATTAAGCCAGCCAACCATGTTTCCACATTTTCCTCATTTCAAATAATGCTCACACAAAGCACTTTCTACAATCAACCAATTTAACAATAACCAATCAATCACGTAAAGCACAAGTAGTCAAACAAAGGGGCAATCAGTGCCCCACAGGTTGCAAACTCTCCTGTTGTCTCCTTTCACAATTTCACATTATTGATTTATGTATCAATTTTCAATAGCGATTTCGATCGCTTTCCATCCTTATTGCCCCTGACCACCCTTATTACCTCGGCCACCCTTATCACCCCAACCCACACCTTATTTCACCACGTTGCGGCGCGCGACACGACCCCGCCTTACAGTTGAAAACACAACAATTTCAAACAGCAGATAAGGTACTACACACAATTTCAACAAGTTCAAATAGCAACTTACACATTGGTTCATGTTCTCAATTTTTTTCCCAATTCAATATCACAACCATGTTACAATATTTCCACAATTCAAGTGCTTCATCTATTTCCACAATAAACCAATTCTCAAGTGTTTCGTTTGTTTTCCACAAGGTGCCATATAGGCCATCATAGTCATTATTCACAATTCTTTTGCCAATTTAAACTCTCATTTTACATAACTCATAGCCCAACAACAAACTTTGAATATCCAACAACAACATCAAGAATTTCACACAATTTGTCAATTTAACATGAAACAAACAAACTTCACACATATAGGCGATTTCACAAGAATCAAAATTAGCCATACATACCTGGTGATGAGTTTTTCCTCCTACTTTATGCTTACCCAAGATATCCTACTCTTGCCAACCTTGTTCTTGAAGACTCTTACTTCTACTCACTTCTTTTTACTAGAAATCAAGTTCAATAATCATGCATGAGTGTAAAAATTCTATTGTCAAAAGCTATTATATGCAAACCTCTCTTTACCCAATTAAAACTGAAAATCAAAGAAAATAGTTAGGGTTTTTACCTTGAAAATATTGGGGAAGTTGAATCCTTGCCCTAGAATCCCTTGGAATTAAGTAGTTGGAACAATCTTTGAAGATGAAGAACTCCTCTCTCTAAAAACCCTCTCTTCTCTCCCTAATTTTGGTGAGGTGATATGATAAAATGAAGAAGAAAGGTGTTATATTAAAGAAGAGATCGGGTCAAAATGTTACAAAAATCCGGGCCGGGGTCAAATATGCGGTCACTATGCGACCGCAGAATCAACATGCGGTCCGCATAGTGACCGCAGAATGGCTCAAAAAATTACGCAGGTTCTGTTAAGACATGCGGTCACTATGCGGACCGCATGTTGATTCTGCGGTCGCAAAAGTGCACCGCAGATTGACATGCGATCGCATATCGACCGCACATTGGACACAATTTTGGGCAACTCTCTGGAACGATTTGCGGTCAGAATGCGGTCCGCATGTTGATTCTGCGGTCGCATTCTTGACCGCATATTTGACACTTTTTCGGAAAAATTATTTCTCTACATTTTTGAAACTTAAATCACTACAAAGGGTCCGAACCGCGGCGAGCAAGCTCGCCGCGAAGAATTCTACACATTCCTAACACATCATTCGGACCATGACACCACATCTACTAGGTTTTATGCACAAAAATTTTACGGGGCCTTACAGACACTAACATCTATGTGCTTGGTCCTTTTATGATGAACAAGGTTCTTTGTCATACTTATAGCACTAGTGTTATCACAGAATATTGGTATGCATCCCACTTTGTCACGACTCGGATTTCCCACTATCGGGAGTCATGATGGCGCCTACTAGTGGAAGCTAGTCAAGCCAATTCTTACTTACATTTCCATTAGTTACAACTCTCTTTTTAGGACTTTAAATAAAATTATGAATTAACAGCGAAATAAAGAAAATTTAGCGGAAGACTTAGCAAACTTTAATAAATACGATATAGAAAACCCAAGCATGATACACTACCCAAGACTGGTGTCATAATACTCACGAACTACTAAGAATAATACATATAATCATTTAAAAGAAATATAAGCTGTTTATCTCGAATACATGAGATAACAGAATAAAAAATATATATAATTTCCACCTTGTTGATGATCTAGTGGTGCTACCCGAAGACTTAAATGAATAGCCATTGCTTGTTAAGAACAACCGAGATCCAATGAGAATTTGCCCGTACCTTCTGGTAGAGGAGACAATGGGTCCTGCGGACGCCTGCAAGGCTACCTCGAAGTCTTAGTAGTCGGAATGTCCAAAATCGTGCTACTACCGCTGCTGCTGCCCGTAACCTGTATCTGCGCAAAAAGAGCGCAGAGTGTAGTATCAGCACAACCGACCTCATGTGCTGGTAAGTGCCTGGCCTATCCCAGTGAAGTAGTGATGAGACTAGGATCAAACACCCACATAAACCTGTACAGTTGGGATATATACATATACAAAAGCAGGAAAACATTAACGAACATTTATAAGGAAAGAATCTGCCTTGAATTAGCAACCAATAATTTATAATATTAGAAATAATCTGAACAATGGAACAAGACTTACTTTCATGTCTCAATTCATTTTCATTTCATATCTTGTGGTAGGCGTACCACTCGCTCCCAGATTTAATAATAGGCTACCGACAACTATGGCCAATGCCAAGATTCAAATAACTTTGTGGTCGGCGTGCCACACAATCCCATTTTCTTATTATATAAGTGGTCGGCGTGCCACAAGATTCCATTTCTTTAATATATAAGTGGTCGGCATACCACACGATCCCAATACTTTAATATATTAGTGGTCGGCGTGCCACACAATCCCAATTCTTTAATATATAATATCGGCATTGAACTAATAATCTCTGATTAACAATATGTACATAAATTTATTACCGGTATTAAACGAATAGTCTTCAATTTCAACAACATTTATATTACCGGTGTAAAATAATTAAATAATTTCCTTTCATATAATCACAACCATTTAAGACCCACGGTCATACTCGACCCACAACGTATAGATACTCGTCACCATGCCTATACGTCAGACTCCACACATAACAATTAACACATAAACTCAATTCCTATTCCCTCATGCTAAGATAGAACAAACACATACCTTGAATGTTTACGAATAATTCAATCCATAGAAATGCCTTTTCCTTTCGAATTTAGCTCCAATCCAATCGTATTTATAAACAATTGATTTAATATCATCAATACTACTTAACAAACTAGTTCATATGGACAAATATAATTTTTACAACAATTTGCCCGGAATAGTAAAAATCGACCCCGGGTCCACATGATCGAAACTCAAGGTTCGAACCAAAATAAATTCACCCAATCATCCATGAGTTCAAATATATAATTTTTTCTAAAACCGGACCTCAAATTGAGGTCAAAATCCCAATTTTTATGAAAACTTAAGTTCTACCCAAAACCCCCATTTTTACCCAGGAAAAACCTTAAATTTAAGATGAAAACATGATAGATGATGTTAAAGATTGAAGAAATTGAGTAAAAGTTGACTTACAAATGGGTTGGAGGAGAGGAAGCTCTTGAAAAATCGCCAAAGGATGTTTTGGGTTGTGAAAATATGAAAAATGAAGTTAAAATCATCAAATTCTGGATTTACAGGTCTCTGTGTTCGCATTTGCGAACAGGGGTTCGCAATTGCGAACCTCGACCAACCATGGGATTTCCGAAATAAAATTCGCAATTTTGAAGATAGGCCAAAGACTGGGAGGTTCACATTTGCGAACATCTCTTCGCATTTGCGAACATTAGGCTAAAAGGGGGGTATTCGCATTTGCGAACATTTCTTCGCATTTGCGAATTCTGGGCTAAAATGAAGGACTTCGCATTTGCGAACATTTCTTCGCATATGCGAACTCTGGGAAAAAATGAAGGTGTTCGCATTTGCGAAGCCTGCAGGTCAGGTACTGACACCAACTCTATAACATGAAAAATTGAACTCGTGGCCTATCCAAAATTCACCTGAGCCCTCGGGGCTCCAAATATTTACACTGACTTAAAAATATCATACGAACTTGCTCGCGTGATCGAGTTGCCAAAATAACATCAAAATCAATGAATTGAGCCTTAAAGCTCAAGAATTCTTTCAAAATTTCATAACTTCCAAAATTTCCAATTTAAGGCCAAAACAGGTCAAACGACGTCCGTTTTCAACCAAACTTTACAAGTAGCGCTTAACCAATATATATGACTTGTTCCAGGTGTCATAACCAAAATACGAGCCCGATACCATTACTTTTTAATCAAATTTCAGTTTCATTTTCCTTAAACATTTTTAGAAAACAATTTAACAGAAAAATTCTTTTACCGGGGTTCTAGACCTCGGATTTCGATTCCGGGCATAACCCGAGTTCCATATTTTTCTATGGATTTTCTGAGACCGTCAAATCACGAGTCCGAGTCCATTTACCAAAAATGTTGACCAAAGTCAACCATATCAATATTAATATCAAAATTCTTCAAAATTTTCACATATTTGATATATTTTAACATAAAAATTTTCTAGCTTCGCGCCCGGACTGCGAGCGCAAATCAAGGCAAATATAAATGAGGTTTTCAAGGCTTTAGAAGCTCGAAATGATTGAGAAAACAAGTGATGACCCATTTGGGTCGTCACATTCTCCACCTATAAAATAACCATTCTTTCTCGAACGGACAAAAGAAAGAAGTACCCGAGTCAGAGAATAGATGAGGATATTGGCTCCGCATGTTAGACTCGAACTACCTGGTCGATGCCTCAGAAGGCTGACCCCTCCACTGAACTCACACGGAAGGAAAACTCTTCGACCTCAACTTTTGAACCTGCTGATCTAGAATAGCTATCGGCTCCTCCTCATAAGATAGATCCTTGTCCAATTGGACAGTGCTGAAATCTAACACGTGCGATGGATCGCTGTGATATTTTCGGAACATGGATACATGAAACACTAGATGTACAGCTTACAAGATAGGTGGCAAGGCAAATGCCACCTCTACCACACGATCAAGAATCTCAAATGGGCTAATAAACCTAGGGCAAAGTTTGCCCTTCTTTCCAAATCTCATCACGCCCTTCATAGGCGACAGTCGGAGCAATACCCGCTCCCCAACCATGAAAGCTATATCTCAAACCTTATGATCTGCATAGCTCTTTTGCCTAGACTGAGCCATGCGAAGCCTATCTTGAATGATCTTGACCTTATCTAAAGCCTCCTGAACTAGATCCGTACCCAACAACCGAGCTTCTCGTGGTTCAAACCATCCAACCGGAGAACGACACTACGTACCATACAAGGCTTCATAAGGAGCCATCTTAATGCTCGATTGATAGATATTATTATAAGCAAACTCTGCCAAAGGCAGGAACTGATCCCACGAACATCCAAAATCAATAGCACACGCTCAAAGCATATCTTCCAATATCTGAATAGTCCTCTCGGACTGACCGTCTGTCCGGGGATGAAAGGATGTATTTAGCTGGACTTGGGTGCCCAACTCTCATTGAATTGCCTTCCAAAAATGTGAGGTAAACTGAGTATCTTGATTTGAAATAATAGAGATATGCACACCATGAAGGCGAACAATCTCCCTGATATAAATCCCAGCTAATTTCTTGGATGAATAGGTAGTGGCAACCAGAATACAATGAGTTGACTTGGTCAGCCTATCAACAATAACCGAAACATCATCAAACTTCTTTCGAGTCATCGAAAGTCCAGAAACGAAGTCCATAGTGATCCGCTCCCACTTCCATTCAGGAAGCTCAATTCTCTAAAATAAACCGCCGGGTCTCTGATTTTCATATTTAACCTGCTGACAATTCAGACACTGTGCTACATATGATACAATATCCTTTTTCATTCTACGACACCAATAATGTTGCAACAAATCTTGATATATCTTTGCTGCGCCTGGATGAATAGAATACCGCGAACTGTGAGCTTCTTCTAAAATCAATTCTCTAAGCCCATCAACATTTGGCACAAAAATGCGCCCTTGCGTCCTCAGAATCCCATCAGCATCTATGGTGACCTGCTTGGCACCTCCTCGCTGAACCGTGTCTTTAAGGTCACATAAATAAGAATCATTATATTGTTGATCGCGAATACGCTCCAATAATGAAGAGTGAGTGACCGTGCAAGCTAGCACTCGACTAGGTTCAGAAATATCCAACCTCACAAATCGGTAGGCTAAGGACTGAACATCCAAAGCAAGCGGCCTCTGATTCACTGGAATATAAGCAAGACTGCCCATACTGGTTGACTTCCTACTCAAACCGTCGGCCACCACATTTGCTTTTCTTGGATGATATAAAATGGTGACATCATAATCTTTCAGCAATTCTAGCCATCTCCTCTTCCTCAAATTCAACTCCTTCTGTTTGAACAAATATTGAAGACTCTTATGATCGGTGTATACTTCAAATGCCACACCATACAAATAATGCCTCCGGATCTTCAATGCGTGAACAATTGCCACCAAATCTAGATAATGAACTGGATAGTTCTTTTTATGAATCTTCAACTGCCTCGAAGCATAGGCAATAACCTTGCCATCCTGCATTAACACTGTAACAAGCCCAATACGGGAAGCATCATAATAAACAATATAAGGTCCCGTACCTGTAGCTAAAACCAATACCGGTGCTGTGGTCAAGGCTGTCTTGAGCTTCTGAAAGATCGCTTCACATTTATCTGACCATTTGAATTGAACACCTTTTTGTGTCAATCTGGTCAGTGGGGTTGCAATAGATGAAAACCCCTCGACGAATCGATGATAATAACCCGCTAACCCCAAGAAACTCTGAATTTCTGTGGCTGATGTCGGTCTAGGCCAGTTCTTGACTACCACAGTCTTCTTTGGATCAACCTGAATACCTGCTGCCGTCACAATATGACCCAGGAATGCAACTGAACTTATCCCAAATTCACACTTTGAAAGTTTTGCATATAGTTGGCTATTTTTTAGAGTATGAAAAGCCACTCTGAGATGTTGCGCATTCTCCCCCTGATTGTGGGAATATATTAATATATCATCAATGAAGACTATTACAAACAAGTCTAAATAAAGCCGGAACACCCGATTCATCAATTCCATAAAAACTACTAGGGCATTTGTCAACCCAAAAGACATGACTAGAAATTCATAATGTCCGTACCGAGTGAGGAATGCTGTCATAGGGACATCAGATGCCCTAATCTTCAGCTGATGATAGCCAGATCTCAAGTCTATCTTCGAAAAGACCTTGGCACCCTGAAGCTGATCAAATAAATCATCAATTCGCGGGAGTGGATATTTACTTTTTATAGTCACCTTGTTCAACTGCCGATTGTCAATGCACATTCTCATCGAACCATCCTTTTTCTTTACAAATAATACCGGCGTACCCCACGGCGAAACACTTGGTCTAATGAAACCCTTTTCAAGTAAATCCTGCAACTGCTCCTTCAATTCATTTAACTCTGGTGGAGCCATACGATATGTGGGAATAGAAATGGGCTGAGTGCCTGGAGCCAAGTCAATGCAAAAATCAATATCCATATCGGGTGGCATACCCGGTATGTCTGAAGGAAACACTTCAGGAAATTCATGAACGACGGGCAAAGAGTCAATAGAAGGAACCTCAGCAATGGAATCACGGACATAGGCTAAATAAGCCAAACACCCTTTTCCAACCATATGCTGAGCCTTAACATAAGAAATAACATTGCGGCTAGTATAACCTGGAATTCCTTTCCACTCTATACATGGCAAATTCGGTAGAGCTAAAGTCACAGTCTTAGCATGGACATCTAAAATAGCATGATATGGAGATAGCCAGTCCATGGCTAACATAATATAGAAGTCCACCATATTTAAGATCAGTAAATCAGCACGGGTCTCAAGACCCTTAATCACTACAATACATGACTGATAAACTCAACCAACCACAATAGAATCGCCTACTCATGTAGACACATGAACAGGAACACCTAGTGGATCACTAGGCTGAAACAAGTACAGTGCAAAATAGGAAGACACGTACGAACATGTAGACCCAGGGTCAAATAATGCTGATGCCTCTCTATCACAAACCAACCTAATACCTGTAATGACGGCATCTGAGGACTCAGCCTCTGGTCTGGCATGAAGTGCATAACATCGGGGTTGGGCCACACAAACCTGAGCAGTATCTCTGGAATGATCAGCTACTGGCCGGTCTCTACTTCTATCGGTCTAAGCTCCACCTCTATGACCTCTGCCTCTACCTCTATGTCCTCTACGCCCATCTCTAGCTGGCTGGGCAGGCTGTAGGGAACCGGGGCTTGAACCATAGCATGAGAATCCTGCTGCTGAGAGCTGTCAGAAGCTCGAGAGAAATACCTTGCAATATGCCTAATGTCACCGCACGTAAAACAAGCACTCGGGTGCTGAGAATAGCAAAGTGGTGGTGCAGTAATAGGCTGCTGATCAGAATAGTGTGGTTGAGGATTACGACCACTAGAAGCATCATGAGAAACTTGAAGAGCTGACTGATAAGGCCTAGGAGGATGACCTCTACCGTAAGAATCTCTACCTCCAGACGAGGTACCACTGAATCTACCCGAATTACGGGGTCTCTTTTCCGATCCATGACCTGCTCCCAGTGACAGAGCCATCTCGATCCAGCAGGCTGCATTAGCCGCCTCCTAAAAAGTGATTTCTGTCCCGTCTCCCATAGTCATCTGCAGTCGAATCGACTGATTCAAGCCATCAATAAATCTTCTTACCCTTTCCCGATAAGTGGGAAGTATAACAATGGAATGATGATCTAGGTCCACAAACCTAGTCTCGTACTGCAACAGACATAGAACCCTGATGAAGATGCTCAAATTGCCTGCGCAGAGCCTGCCTCTGAGTTGCTGGAAGGAACTTTTCCAAGAACAACTCTGCAAATTGACCCCAAGTCAAAGATGATGATCCTGCTAGCCTAGATAGACAATAATTTCTCCACCAAGTCTTGGCAGAACCAGATAATCAAAAAGTAGCAAAATCCACACCATTAGTCTCCAGAATGCCCATAGTATGGAGAACCTCGTGGCAGCTATATAGGATATCATGGGGATCCACCGAAGGAGTGCCACTGAATGTGATAGTGAATAGCTTGGTAAACCTATCCAACCTCCATAATGCGCCAGCAGACATAGCTGTACCATCACTAGCCTGGGTCCCTATGACCGACTAAACTGCCTCAGTAGGGCTGAATCACAAGAACCTGAGCCTGGGGAATTACTGGCTCCGGAGTGTGCATAGCAAGAGTCTGATTACCTCATCCAGCCTGAGAAGTGGCTGGTGCTACTGGTAGTAAACCTTCTCTGGTGATATTGTCCATAAAACCTGCTATCCGGACTAAAGCATCCAGAAGATCCGGTGTAAACATAATCCCTCCTGGGACCTGAGTTGGGCCCACTGGAACTGCTAGGTCTGGAACCTCCTCCTCGATATGAACCTAAGGTTCTGCCACTTGTGCTGCTGCTCGGGGCTGAGCTCTGCTCTTACCTCGGCCTCTAGGATGGCCTCGACCTTGGCCTCTTCCCCTAGTGGGAGCTGTTGCTGCTGGGACCTCGGGCTGCTGGTTAGTAGATGAGAAAGCGAGTGTTCTTTCCATCTGCGGAAGAACATAGTAGAAATTCAATTAGCATTTGAAAAATCAAAGTCGCACGACTGGAAATAATAAAGGGAAGATTTTCCTAACTCTGTAGCGTCTGGGGGATAAATACAGACGTCTCCGTACCGATCCTCAGACTATACTAAGGTTGTTCATGAGTTGTGAGACCTGTGCAACCTAGAGCTCTGATACCAACTTGTCACGACCTGGATTTTCCACCATCGGGAGTCATGATGGCGCCTACTAGTGGAAGCTAGGCAAGCCAATTCATACTTACATTTCCATTAGTTACAACTCTCTTTTTAAGACTTTAAATAATATTATGAATTTACAGCAAAATAAAGAAAATTTGGCGGAAGACTTAGCAAACTTTAATAAATACGATACAAAAAACTCAAGCATGATACACTACCCAAGACTGGTGTCACAATACTCACGAACTTTTAAGAATAATACATATAATCGTCTGAAAGAAATATAGGTTGTTTATCTCGAATACATGAGATAACAAAATAAAAAATATAGATAGAGGAGACAACGGGTCCTGCGGACGCCTGCAAGGCTACCTCGAAGTCTTAGTAGTCGGAATATCCACAATCGTGCTACTACCACTACTGCTGCCCGTAGCCTGTATCTGCGCAAAAAGAGCGCAAAGTGTAGTATCAGCACAACCGACCCCATGTGCTGGTAAGTGCCTGGCCTATCCCGGCGAACTAGTGACGAGACTAGGATCAGACAACCACATAAACCTGTACAATTGGGATATATACATATACAATAGTAGGAAAACATTAACGAACATTTATAAGGAAAGAATCTGCCCTAAATTAGCAACCAATAATTTATAATATCAGAAATAATCTGAACAATGGAACAAAACTTACTTTCATGTCTCAATTCATTTTCATTTCATATCTTGTGGTAGGCGTACCACTTTCTCCCAGATTTAATAATAGGCTACCGGAAACTATGGCCAATGCCAAGATTCAAATAACTTTGTGGTCGGTGTGCCACACGATCCCATTTTCTTATTATATAAGTGGTCGGCATGCCACACGATTCCATTTCTTTAATATATAAGTGGTCGGCATACCACACGATCCCCATTCTTTAATATATAAGAGGTTGGCGTGCCACACAATCCCAATTCTTTAAAATATAATACCGGCATTGAACCAATAATCTCTGATTAACAATATGTACATAAATGTATTACCGGTATTAAACCAATAGTCTTCAATTTCAACAGTATTTTTATTACCGGTGTAAAACCAATAAATAATTTCCTTTCATATAATCACATAGGATTAATAGGAATTTAATCCATTTAAGACCCACGATCATACTCGACCCCCAACGTATAGATACTCGTCACCGTGCCTATACGTCAGACTCCACACATAACAATTAACACATAAACTCAATTCCTATTCCCTCAAGCTAGGATAGAACAACGACTTACCTCAAAAGTTTACAAACAAATCAATCTGTAGCAATGCCTTTTCCTTTTTAATTTCGCTCCAATCCAATCGTATCTATAAACAATTGATTAAATATCATCAATACTACCTAACAAACTAGTTCATATGGCTAAATATAATTTTTACAACATTCTGCCCGGAACAGTAAAAATTGACCCCGGGCCTACATGATCGAAACTCGAGGTTCGAACCAAAATAAATTCACCCAATCATCCACGAGTTCAAATATATAATTTGTTCTAAAATCGGACCTCAAATTGAGGTCAAAATCCCAATTTTTATGAAAACCTAACTTCTACCCAAAACCCTGCAAAACCTTAAATTTAAGATGAAAACATGATAGATGATGTTAAAGATTGAAGAAATTGAGTAAAAGTTGACTTACAAATGGTTTTGAGGAGAGGAAGTTCTTTAAAAATCGCTGAAGGATGTTTTGGGTTGTGAAAATATGAAAAATGAAGTTAAAATCGTCAAATTCGGGATTTACAGGTCTCTGTGTTCGCATTTGAGAACAGTGGTTCGCAATTGCGAACCCCGACCAACCATAGGATTTGCGAAATAAACTTCGTAATTGCGAAGATAGGCCAAAGACTGGGAGGTTAGCATTTGCAAACATCTCTTCGCATTTGCGAACATTAGGCTAAAAGGGGGGTGTTCGCATTTGAGAACATTTCTTCGCATTTGCGAACTCTGGGCTAAAATGAAGGAGTTCGCATTTGCGAACATTTCTTCGCATTTGCGAACTCTGGGCAAAAATGAAGGTGTTCGCATTTGCGAACATTTCTTCGCATTTGCGAAGCTTGTAGGTCAGGTACTGATAGCAACTCTATAACATGAAAAATTGAACTCATGGCCTATCCAAAATTGACCCGAGCCCTCGGGGCTCCAAACCAAATATGTACACTGACTTAAAAACATCATACGAACTTTCTCGCGCGATCAAATCTCCAAAATACATCAAAATCAATGAATTGAGCCTTAAAACTCAAGAATTCTTTCAAAATTTCATAACTTCCAAAATTTCAAATTGAAGGCCAAAACACGTCAAACGACGTCCGTATTCAACCAAACATTACAGGAAGCGCTTAACCAATATATATGACTTGTACCGGGTGTTGGAACCAAAATTCGAGCCCGATACCATTACTTTTTAATCATATTTCATTTTCAATTTCCTTAAACATTTTCAGAAAACAATTTAACAGAAAAATTCTTTTACCGGGATTCTATACCTCGAATTTCGATTCCGGGCATACGCACGAGTTCCATATTTTTCTACGGATTTTCTGAGATAGTCAAATCACAGATCCGGGTCTGTTTACCAAAAATGTTGACCAAAGTTAACCATATCAATATTAATATCAAGATTCTTAAAATTTTTCACATATTTCATATATTTCAACATAAAAATTTTCCAGCTTTGCGCCCGGACTGCGCGCGCAAATTGGGGCAACTATAAATGAGTTTTTCAAGACCTCAGAAGCTCGAAATGATTGAGAAAACAAGTGATGACCCCTTTGGGTCGTCACACATTTCTATACCAAAGTCTACTAATTATTGCTTGATCCATAGTAGTTGAGCACAACAAGAAGCTGCAGCCACATACTCAGCTTCAACAGTAGATAGAGCTACTGAATTTTGTTTCTTGGTAGACCATGATACAAGACATGAACCAAGAAAGTGAGCCATACCTAAGGTGTTTTTTTATCCACTAGGAAACCTACATAGTCAACATCAGCATATCCTATTAGATCGAAATTACTAGCTTTAGGGTGACATAGGCACAACTCAGTAGTCCCCTTCAGATATCTCAATATTCTCTTAACAGTAGTTAAGTGGGACTCTTTCGGATTAGCTTGAAAACGAGCACAAAGTCATACACGGACAACAATGTCAGGTCTGCTGGAAGTAAGATAAAAGAGTGAACCAATCATACCCCTATACAATTTTTAATCAACTGATGAACCATGTTCATCATCATCTAATTTAGTGGCAGTAGCAACAGGTGTATCTATTTCCTTAAGAGTCCTCCATTTTAAACTTCTTGATTAGTTCCTTTGTATACTTCTGCTAATGAATCATGGTTCCATTTTGGCTTTGTTTGATCTACAAGCCTTGGAAGAAATTTAGTCACCCATCATACTCATTTCAAACTCACTTCCCATTAATTTTGCAAAGTTCTTACTCAACCTATCTGTAGTGGCCCCAAATATTATGTCATCAACATATATTTGTACAACAAGAAGATCTTTACCTTTTTCCCTTAGGAACAAAGTGCTGTCAATTGTACCTCTTTTGTACCCATGCTCCAGTAGGAATTTTGATAGTTATTCATACCACGTGCTTGGGGCCTATTTAAGACCATATAGTGCTTTGTCCGACTTGTACACATGCTCAGGACATTCCTTGCTTTAAAATCCTGGAGGTTATTTCACAAACACTTCCTCCTTGAGGTAACCATTCAAGAAGGCACTTTTGACATCCATCTAATGGAGAGTGAATTCCATATGTGCTGCAAAGGGAATGAGAAGCCTGATTGCCTCTAATCTTGCAACTGGATCAAATGTCTCATCATAGTCTATTGCTTCCTCTTGGCCATAGCCTTGAACTACCAATCTTGCCTTGTTCCTAGTGACAGTTCCATCTTCATCAAGTTTGTTCCTAAAGACCCATTTTGTACCAATGACTGATCTATCCTTGGGTCTAGGAACTAGGTGCCAAACTTGACTTCTTTCAAACTGATTTAGCTCATCCTACATTGCATTTACCCATCTGCATCTTGCAAGGCCTCAGAAATATTTTTAGGTTCCATGATAGATAGGAAAGCATCAAAGGCACACAAATTCTTTAATTGTGATTTGGTTTTGACTCCAGAAGTTGGATCAGTGAGAATGTTCTCAATGGGATGAGAAATTTGATACTTGTGAGGTTTTACAACCAACTGTCTCCTACTGGATGTTTCAACAATTTGATGAGGAACAGGTTCATAAGCAAGATCTTTTAAGGGGTTTATTCCAATTCCTTTTTGATTTCTTCCCCCTGTCAGGTTGCCCTGTAAGGCTAAACCTGTTTCATCATATGTTCCTTCTGAATGTAGCACTTTGACTTGATCTGATGATTCATCCAGATCTTTGACTAGTCCAATGGCTTTATCTTCTTGTTCCCGTCTCTTAGAAAGAATGTTAGTTTCATAAAATACTACATGCACACTTTCTTCTACAACCAATGTTCTTTTATTAATAACTTTATAAGCTTTACTATGTGAAGAATAACCTAGGAATACTCCCTCATCACTTCTGGGATCAAACATTCCTAAAGAGTCTTTTCCATTATTGTGCACATAGCAGTTGCAACCAAAGGCCCTAAGATGGGATATGTTTGGTTTTCTCCGTTTAAGTAACTCATATGAGTCTTCTCTACTAGTGGTCGGGTCATGGATCTATTTATGATGTAGCATGCAATGTTTACAGCCTCTGCCCAGAAACTATGAGGTAATTTTCTAGATAATAATATTGTTGTTGCCATATCCTCAAGACTTCTATTTTTCCTTTCAACTACACAATTTTGTTGTGGAGTCCTAGGGGCAGTTAAACTACGATATATGCCATTTTCATCATAAAATCAACAAACTTAAAGTTTTCAAACTCAGTTCCATGATCAGACCTAATGGATGCAAGTTGATTTCCTAATTATTTTTGAGTTTTCCTAACAAATGCAGAGAACATGTCAAATGTTTCATCTTTTGAGGTTAGAAATAAAACCCAGGTGAATTTGGAATAGTCATCAACTAGAACCATTATATATCTCTTTCCACCTACTCATGGTTCTCATTGAACCACATAGATCCATATGAACCAGTTCCAACGTCTTGGACGTACTCACATTTTCTTGGTTTTAAAGTATGAGCTTACCTGCTTCCCCCTTGCACATGCCTCACAAACTTTGTCTTCCTTGAACTTGATGTTAGGTAAACCTACAACCAAGTCCTTGGAGACTAATTTGTTTAGCTGATTCAAACTAGCATGACCAAGTCTTTTTTGCCATAAGAGGGGATCATTAACCAACACACTTAAGCATGTGAGTTCATTTTCTGAAAGAGTTGACAAATCTACAATATAAATATTGTTAACTCTTTTTCCCTGCAAAATAATTTTGTTAGTGATAAGATTAATCATAAAGAATTTGGAGGTAAAAGCTACAAGGTTACCTTTGTCACACAGTTGTGATACACTTATTAGGCTATATTTCAAACCATCTATCAGGTAGACATTCTCTATTCAATGAGAATCAATCTTGCCTACCTTACCAACTCCAATGATCTCATCTTTCTTTCCATTACCAAAGGAGACATTACCTCCTTTTAAATTCTCAAGCGAAACGAACTGGTCCTTGTCCCCAGTCATATGTTTTGAGTAGCCACTATCCATATACCATATTTGGCTCCTCCCTTTCACTTGCACCTATAAAATGAAATTAAAGGTCAGTCTTAGGAACCCAAACTAGTTTGGGTACCTTTGATAGGCAAAAGGATGAATTAAATTCCTTTTTGCCCATCGAGGCAAATTAATCTTTTCTTTAACAAAAAATTTGTTCCTTTGACTAGCCTTCTCTTTAGCATCTCATTCGTATTTGTAATAGGCAGTCATGCCACAGTATGTGCAGATTTTATTTTCAGGAAGAATGAGGTACTTTCTTTTTGGATTCCATTTAGGTGCTTGAATTCTTTAGCCAAGTCCTCTTTTGTTACTGCTATTATGCTCTTGCAGCCAAGAGAGAGCATAAGATGCTTTATTCCACTTGCAAGTTCTATCTAGTTCATGTTTTACCTTTCCTAGATCTTCTTTTAAGATTTTGATGAACTCATCCTTTTTATATATTTCATACTTCATTTTTCCTAAATTTTCTTCTAGGGTAAGATATGTGTGATCATCTTTCTTCTTTCATGTTCCTAGTTTCAGTTTCAGATTTTTAGATCTAAGTTCGAGGAAACTATTGTCAAGTTCAAGAACCTGGTTCTTCAACTCAACATTTTTGTTATCACTCTCATTTTCCCTAGAATCTAGACTTTTACATTTAGCTTTTAAAATCACACATTCCTTAGACAGAACTTCCTACTCATTATTAAGAATCTCAGACTCATCAATGAAATCAGTTAAGAGTTCAGCTAGCCTTTCTTTAGACAAGAATTTGATCTTGTCCTTGAGATGAAGAATACTTACCTCTTATTTATCCTCTGATTCTCCAATAGCCATTAGAGATTTCTCCTCCTCATGCTCACCTTCAGAGTCCTCATCTGATGTTTCTCCCCAAGCAACAACCATAACCTTAGTTGAACCTTTGTTTCTTTTTTGGTTGAACCTATTTTTTCATCCTGTCCCTTCTTTCAGATCTTTCCTCTTCCACTCAATCTCCCATTGAGGATAGTTTTTGATCATGTGATTAGTTTTCCCACACTTGTAGCAGTCCGCATTGGTCTATTTCTCCGGAGCTCTGGTTTTGTTGAAGTTTGTACTTCTTGAAGCACCCTTTCCTCTCATCAGATACTTTTTGAAATCCCTGGTGATCATGGCTACTTCATCATCTTCCAAATCTACACCTTCAGTGATTATGAGAGCTAAGCTTCTCTCCTTTTTCGGGGTATCCATCTTCATTATTTGTTTTCTAATTTCATAGGCAGTTAAATTCCCAATTAGTTCATCCAGCCTGAGGGTTGCAATATTCTTGGATTCTTGAATGGTAGTGATCTTGCTTTCCCAAGTGATTGGCAAAACTCTTATCAGAATCTTTTCAACCTTGTCTTTTTCAAGTTTGGTCCTTCCAAGAGATTCAAGCACATTAGTTAGCGTGGTGAATCTGGTGTACATCTCCTGGATAGTTTCTCCTTCCTTCATAGTGAAATTTTCATATTGAGAGTACAAAAGAGTTCTTCTTGATCTTTTTACTTGAGGTCCTTCATGAGCCACTTGGAGAGTGTCCCATATTTCTTTAGCTATTACTCATCTGGTCCTAGACCACAAACTAGTCATTTCTTGGCTTTAGCATTTTTCCTCAGATCCTCAGCAATACAATCGACCCTTATTTTTTGCACATCAATTCCTTCTGCATTTTTCTTAGTAGTAGCTAGGGGACCATCAGTGACTATTGTGAGCACGTGATTTTTGCCCCAAGAAATTAATTCCATAATAAAAATACAAAAAATGATTTTTGATTGAAATTCGTTTGATTACTATATAGAAAATATCGGTGTTTGTTTTAATTGTTGAAATAAAGTGAAAGAAATTTGAAATGAAATACAAAATGAAATTAATTGGAAAATATGAAAGAATATAAGGTAATTACTAGGAAATTGTAAAATCAAGTAAAAAATACAAAATTTTAAAATCAAAGAAAAACACATTAGCATAAATATACAAGGAAAATAAGTCTAAAATACAAAGGAAAATACAGAAATTAAATAAATAAATACAATTAAAAAATACAAAAATAGGTAAATACAGGGAAATACAAAATACAAAGTGTATTTGTGCCAAATACACGGAAAATTTAACCCAAAAATAATACCCACAGGCCAGGCCGAAAATTAAAAGACCGGCCAGTCTCACAATAAAACCAAACGACGCCGTATCACTAACCAAATCAGGGCCGTTGATATAATCAATCAACAGACCAAATAAGGCAGTTTGCATGTGAATCAAACGATGCCATGTGAAGAAACAATCAGGGCCGTTCAATTCATTAATCTAACGGACGAGACCAGATCCACAATTAAACCAAACGACGACGCTTAATTAAACAAATCATAGCCGTCTAAAAATTTAATCTAACGGATAGGATGAAAGTTTCATTAAAACCATACACTATCATTTAGAGGCCAAATTGATCTTGGCCGTTCATCTCAGTTAATCCAAAGGCTAATAACCAACTACCTAAGATTAATATATATCTCCCTTCCCCCTTGTTCAATTCAGATCATTAGACGCACAATCTCACCAATGCAAACCCTAGCCAGCGACCACCAAAACTTTAAATCAACCTTCCACCTTAACACTCCAGAACCACTATGAAATGATCTTTCACCCCATTCTAGTCCCATAGCTCGAATCAAAGCCAAACGTTTCGAATATTAAAAAGTGTCTCGCCGGAACCCTACCCCGGCGGACACCCAAAACTAAATCCGTTCAAAACCATCATCAGGGTCTCCAAATACCCTCTCTCACACTCAAATTATCTTCCAAGAGTCTCCCTGGAAGATCTATCATCAAAGAGACTCCAAGTCTCTAAAACACAAGAAAACCAAGAAAAGAAGAAAGAAAAGAAGAAAGAAAGAAGAAAAGAAAGAAAGAAAAGAAAAAGAAAGGAAAAGAAGAAACCCCTAAAAAAAGCTAAGTACCCTGAACCCACCTTTGTTATGTGCTTCTGTGTTCTTATCTGTTAAAAACTTGGATCTGTTGCATGTTCAGAAAAATCTCTGTACATATTTAAAATTGATTGAGTACCCTGAACCCATCTCTGTTCTATGCTTTGCTCTTCTGTGTTCTTATTAGTAAAAACCTGAATATATTACATGTGTATGCGTGAAATCGATTAAGTGTTCTTAGTTCAGATTATAACTATCTGTAAATCGCATGCTGTTAGTTATTTTATGCTTTTGTTCAATAGATCCTGTCTCGACTAGGGTTTTGATTAATTAGGATTCAACCATTATCAACTTGTCTCTCTGAGTTCTGATTAATTTTAAACTTAGTTGTAATTGGGGCTACATGTGCAAGACTACATAAAATTGGCTATTATTGCAATGCGATTCATATGTTAGTTTCTTCTGTACTTCTGATTTGTTACTTCTGTACTTCTGAATACTTAGTTACATTTAGGTTATATGTGCAAAATGTTTATTGTGGCTATTATTGCAACATAGTTGAGTCTTTAATTTGTAAAGTCATTGGTTGCTATCTTTGTAAGAGTGGTTAATTCTGAAAAGGTTACTTAGTTCTGAACTGGCTAAAATATAAAATAGGATCTCAAGGGTTATATTTTAAATATTGTTAATTACCTAGGCCTTAAACAAACGTAATGGGAAGTCGGGTAAATACTGTTGAGTGTAAGGGGTAAAAGGGGAATGTGAATTTGTATTTCTAAGGACTATATAGAGGTAATAGGGGTATAAATGACATCAAGGCCTGGTTTTATTGAAAATATTTGAATAATAAGGGGTAAACTAGGCATAGTTAAAAGGTAAATGTGTAATAAACCTTAGCAAGTGGTGGCAACTAGGTCAATTCCGCCCAACAGAACAATAAAGAATAGCCTAGAACCTTCTAGCAGGGGTTCAAGTGCATTTTTCGTTAAATTACCCTATACTTAACTGATTTTATTGAAAAAGATTTGGGGTGGTAAATAGGAATAACTAATTCAAAATCCCTTCCAATACGCTCTATAAATAGGTTGTCTTAGGCCTGAATTAAGGGTTCAGAAAAATTTATATACTGAAATACATTAATACATACTGAAGTATTGTTATTGTTCAATTGCTGTTCATTCGAGTGGCATTCTGGAACTTCTGTGTGCTATTCTTCACTGGTTTTAATCGAGTTCGCTGTGTTTTTCCTATTTTCTTGGTTGAATTTGCTGGGTTCTCTATCCCAAAATCTTACCCATTGATGTGATAATTTGCTCTACTTCTGTTGATATTTGGTTGCTACTATCACTGATTTTCCTTCTTCTCAACCTTAGAATTTGATCAGGTACATTTCTACTTCCTGAAGATGTAATTGAAACGTGATGAAGGAATATAAATTGTTGATTAATTTTGTTTGAAGCTGTATTTCTGTTTTTTTTATTATAGCTGTAAATACCTAGATTTCATGTAATTTTCTAGGAATTGGGTTGTAATAAGGATTGGACTGCATGAATTCAATTTAAAGTTATAGTAGTTGCATATAAAGTATGAAATAAGTTTAATAAGTTAGTTAAAATGATCACCTAAATCTGCAACTAAAACCGGTTTATACTTGGTCGATTCACTTAGATTTATACCTGTTCTGAAAATTAGACATGTAATACTAGTACTTAGATATTTTTTAATTAAGCTCTGAACCAGAATCAATTAATTCTAAAAACCAATGAGTAGCTGAGTTCTAAATCATGTTAATGTCTTAGCATTGTTGAAACTGGGCTAGCTATGAAATCCGTGTTCAGATTTAAATGTATGGTGTAAAACAGAGGTCAAAGTATGAATAAAATTCAATTTTCAATTTGAATGAGTTTTGGTTGAAGAATTAGAATACTTTTTCTATTTAAATAAAAACAATTAAGTAATTCTGCGATTAGTGGCTCAACCAGTAAATAACTTGTAGATCAAATTCTGCCAATCTAGTAGCTAAACATGCAACAAGTTGATTAAGCTATCGTTAACATTCTTAGTTAATCGCTGATATTGAAACCAGTAGCGTTCAAATATAAACTGGTGTTAGCAGGCATAGTTAATTTCTGATTCTGATTGATATGTGTATATCTATGTTAGTTATTTCAAGAATGATTAAACCTGCTTCAGATGTAAGTGATTTGGGCCTAGCCATGAATACAGGCCCAGATCTAATTTATATGGCATTCATGCCTTTGGATAAAAATGGAAGTGTTAGCTGGGCTCCAGATGTCCAGTTGCATCTTGGTGCAATACTGTGAGATAGCCTGGATTCCAGGCCCAACAATGTATAAAGGGCCAGAACCCAAACAGAGGGTTGTATAAAAATGAAGTAAATCGTTCATAAACAGCTATATTAGGGGAAAAACCATGTTAGAAAATATAGTATACAAATAAGCTTAACCTTTAAAAATGAAAAAGGACGAGCCTCGTCACAAGATGAAAATGCACGGGGCCCCCAAATAATAACTAAAATTCTGGATTGGAAAGGACCGTTTAGCAAATTCCACGGTCTTTCCCAAATCAACAAGATGTAGATACCTTAGGGAACGATTTATAATAAATATACATTCCTAATAGGGGTGCACATTTATGTGACCCAAATCAAAATCCCGGCGAAGTTGAAATGCACTAAAGTCACAAGCGTACTGGTACGGTGTGACTCGAAATGTGTTTTCACGACGTCGTAATTATTTATGAAAATAACAAAGCGGAACACTAATAAAAGCATGAAAATCAAGAATACAAAAATTAGATAAAAACAAAAACCCAGTTGAGCGGCCGTGCTAGAACCACGGAATCTGGGACTGCCTAACACCTTCTCTCGGGTTAACAGAATTCCTTATCCGGATTTTTGATTCGCAGACTGTAACAGAGTCATAATTTTCTCGATTCGGGATTAAACCAGTGACTTGGGACACCATTATTTTCCCAAGTGGCGACTCTGAAATTTAATAGATAAATCTCGTTCCGACTGTCCTTTCAAGTGGAAAAACTCCTTACCTTTTATTATGAAATCCCTTCTCGGGGTGTAGTATTAATAAGAGGTATAAGTAAAAAGGAGGTGTGACAGCTCAAGCGACTCTGCTGGGGATAAGAAACCCAGAACTTCGGTTCAGGGTTTAAGAATTCGAGCTGAGATAAATTGCTGTTTTTGTTTATATCTGATTTCGCTATATGTTTTTGATCAATGTGCTATATGTTTACCGCTTTGATATTACGTGAACTGTATATTAAAAATTGTGCCGAAAACCCTTCTCTTCTTGCTCCCGAGATGTGCTTACTGGTTGAGACTCCCCTTTCTGTTAGTGTCAATACAAAAAATAAGAAAAAAGAGGCGTGAAAAGTTACAAAGCCGGACGATCCCGCGGGTCCCCGGTACGTAGCCCCCTCCTCGATCCGAGTTGTCCGTTCGGGTACACAGTCTAGTACCATTGAAATAAGGATACTGAGCCGAGAATTATGATGATTATTTGCATCATATCTGACTTAGGAGACTCAACACAGGGGTTGGGTCCGTCAAGGACAGGTAGCCCAGATGTAAAAAGCCTAGCATGATTAAGTGTTGCATTTATTTGTCTTAGGCTATTATGCTGATCGGTTAAAGAAAATTGAGGGAAAGAAAAGAGAAAAAATAGTAATTGTCGATTTTAGAGGAAAATAAATACTAATGAAACTCTGTCAAAATTTTGAGAAAATTATCAAAAATAGTTCGAATAATTTAGTTTTGTCGATAAAAAATAGTTGGTCTAAAAATAATTTGACCGAACTACGCTGGTTTGATTCTCACCACTAGGCGAGATACGTAGGCAACCCATGACAGGTCCAACCACCCCTTTTCAAAAATAGCTAAAAAAAATCAATTTTTTAATTTTTAATAAATCAAAGTGATGCCGTTTTTAAAAATAGCCGAATGTTCCGAAAGGATGCCAGAAGGCTATTTGCGCAAAAATGGCCGCTTTTGAAGCCATTTCCCTTAAATAATAAGTATAGCCTTGAAATCATCGGACGAGGTATTGAAAGTCTAAGTTCACAAATAGGGATTGTCTTTGAAGAAAAATCATGAAAAAATTTTCTTGGAAAGATATTTTGTTTTTAGAGTCAAATAATATGAGTTTAAATCACCTTTAATAAATGTGTAGGAAGAGCACAATGCAAAACAAACCTTTTTCACTAATGAATAAGATCCCTTTGGAGTTACGATTATGGTGGAATGATTTGGGCCAAAATGGACAAGATTGGGTCAAGAAATATTTGAAAGATCTTACTGGGCTACTAGATATTATACCTCTAGGCGACATTATTCGAGCCTTAGTTGCTTGCTGGGATCCCGCACACAACGTGCTCTATTTTTCGTACTTTGAGCTCACTCCGACACTGGAAGAGATTGCGCTAACTTCATTGGAAAGGGTGAGGTCCCCTTAAAAGACAAATATCCGGTTGCTCCAAGAGCCATCACTGTACACAGATTCCTCGACTCTTTGAAAATAGCCAGAAATGTTCACAATGAAGATTTGGTCCATGGGTTTTCACTATGAACTTTATATACCGCAAATAAGGTCACGTTGGAGGATTTAATGTTCCAAAAAACAAACTCTGCAGCAAAGCAAACCGGGATAAATGGGAGGAACATATGCGCTTTGCCTTCATGGTAGCCTTTCTGGGGTTAATAATATTTCCAAGGAAAGACGGGAACATCGACATTAGAGTTGTCGGGATTGCCATTACCCTCCTTATACAGGACAACAGTACTTTGGCGCCAATGATAGTGGCCGATATCTTTCGTGCTCTCACATCCTGCAAAGTGGGGGAAGATTTCTTTGAGGGGTGTAATCTACTACTACAGATGTGGATGATCGAGCATTTATATCATCACCCTCAGTTTTTGAGTTATGGATCATCTGAAAAGACTTGTATTGAAGAATTCTACACGAGGACAAATAAGGCCAAGTTGCAAAAAGGGTCAAAAGGTTGGATTCACATACTTCCGATCACTTACTGCTAGTCAGATAGAATGGGCATTTGGATGGTTGCCCATCAATGAAATCATATACATGCTAGTAGAAGGATCATATTTTCTTTTAATGGGCCTCAAAATTGTCCAACCTTATGCGCCGTATCGAGTTTTACGGCAACTCGGAAGATATCAAATTGTGCCAAAAAGATGGGGATCTCAGCCTTCAAGCGATAGATATTAGTCCCGATGGGCAATTTCCTGAGGCAAAAGTCCGACAAATATGGAATGAGTGCCATTGTTTGAGAGTGGACACTTGTGTAAGGGAAAGGGCTAGAGGTGAAGTGTCACCTGGTTATTCCGCATGGTGCCAGAGAGATTTTGAGCATGAAAGAATGACGAAAGGACCTCACATTCAAGAATTTGCTGAGCTATCAAAGGAGCAATGGGATTGGTTGGCCAAGGAGAATGAATACCGAGCCAAAATCAGTATGTTGGAAAAACAAGTTCAGGACCTCAAATTCGAAAGCAGCTTATAAGCAGCGGCCGATGATGGTTAAAAGAAACAACTGATTAAAGAAAATGAAGCATTAAAGGCTCAGATGTTGAAAATGGGAGCAGTAACCGAAACAACAGTTCGACATTACCGGGATGAAAAGTTAATTGATAATTTGCGGCGAAAGGTGAACGACTACAGCTTTGATCTAGATAAATCCGAGAAGGAATTAATTGGTGTTCAGAAACAATTGGCCAGGAATGCTGAAGAAAGGGCTCGGATGATCTAACACCTAAAAGATGAACATAATGTTGAAGTTGCTCGGCTAAGGAAAAAAATTGTCATGGCCGAGGTCAAAAGTAGCAAACAAGCGAAAGAATTTGACATAGAAAGAGAGCACTGCTACATGGCCATGGCTCGGTTAGAAATGAAGCTACAGCAAGTTCAAAAGAAGAGTTAGCAGACCTTGGATGCTCGTGCCGAACAGATAGGGAGGTTGCTGCAAGAGAAAGGAATTATCATGGAAAGAATTGTCAACATTGCTCACTATATTACACGGAAGTGCCAGCTGCGCTAGGATATGAGCCAGTCCACATTTGTCGCAGCAACAATGATCTTTGTGAAACAAGTAATGGTAGACTTGGATAAACTCCAAAGGGGATAAGCATATAGGCCCGCGGCAAGACCGAACGATGTCTCGCGAGCACAAGGAGCTTTAATGTATTCATAAGACATGCATTTTCTGTATTTTTATTTCCGCATTTAGAAGGTTGTAGTACAACATCATCTTTTGTAATCAATGATTGAGTATCAATGAAATTGAAAATCCAAAAATTGTCATTATTTTTCATTACATGCAAATGCTTGTGCGATAGGCAAACATATAGGATCTAAAAAACAAAAAGAGAAAGGAAAAAATGATAATGAAAAAATAATGAAAAAGAGAGAACATGGGTGGAAACAAAGGAAAGAAAAGGAAAAGCCGAAAAAGGAAAAGAAAATTGGCGGGTCAATAGAAAGAACAAGTGTCGGGATGACGTATATTGCCAGGTAAAAGTTGTCTTTTTGAAATTTGTGATGTTCATCTATTATGATCTAACTACTAACAAGTTTTGTCGTTGATGAGTGTCAGATAAAGCAGTTAGCAACTAGCATTCTGGCACATCACAACTACAACACTCGTTCTAAAAGCATGACAAAAGTAATTACCCAAGAAATTGAGCCGACAATCATGGACCCCGTGCAAGAGGAGGAAGTAGTAGATGTGAACATGAAGGAAAAAATGTTTAAGCTTAAACAACAGATGTCAGAAATGTATCAGGCTTGGTCAAGGGGACAACCCTTACTTACCTGTCCAGCCAACCCCACATATATTCCTCAATCAGTCCCAAACCAAGATCCACCCACAATGAACTCATCTTCTGCATACCCTACATACCCACCCTATTACGCCACCACATCACAAGCACCACCCTCAATTCCTAAACAAGATCTACCACCACCACCCCAGGCTCCTCCAGTGTATGTGGCACCACCACCAGCCACTTTACACAAATCCTCTACTGAGTCAATATTTCATATCCAGGATAATCATTACTACCTTCCAGAACCCACCTTAAGACAACATGATTCTTATACCCTACTAATCGATATGACGGAAGAGGAGAAACCCGTTAGAAATCCTGAGCAGGAGGAGATGGCCAAGAAAATGAAGAATCTTGAGCAATCGTTTTGTAATATGCAGGGTTTAGAAGGTCAGGTTAGTGTGGCATACAAGGACTTGTGTTTGTTCCCCGAAGTACAACTACTAGCGGGGTTTAAATTGCTGAAATTTGACATGTATGATGGCCATGGTGATCCAGTGGCCCATCTGAGAGGATATTGCAGCAAAATGCATGGAGCTGGGGGAAAAGATGAACTACTCATGGCTTATTTTAGCCAAAGTCTCAGCAGCTCAGCACTTGAGTGGCACACTCGTCAAGATCATACCCGATGGTTCATTTGGGATGATTTGGCTCAATCACTAGCGAATCATTTCCAATATAATCTGGAAATCATCCCGGACAGGTTGTCATTGACCAAAATGGAAAAGAAGCCCGGAGAGAGTTTTCGGGAGTATGGTTTCATGTGGAGAGAACAGGCAGTTCGTGCGGATCCAGCAATGAAAAAAGAAGAAATGGTAGATTGTTTCTTACAAGCTTTAGAGCCGACATACTACGGGCATCTGGTGTCTGCAATCGGAAAGACCTTCAATGGGGTGGTAAAGATGGGAAGCTTTGGTGAAGAAGGATTGAAAACAAATAAAATCATGAGTTATTCCGCCATTAAGGCCACAAATCAAGTAATTCAGACGGGGACATGAGGAGCAATTGGGAAGAAAAAAAAAAGAAGTGGTAGTTATAGAGGGAAAGTCTTGGTCCCGGAGCCCCAACCCATATCACCATCAGCCTCGCCCATATCAACTTTACCCACCAACACCGTATAGCCTATGTCAACATTATTACCCTCCGACTGGTCCCCAGTTTTCCGTCCATCACGCCCAATCCTACCCGCCACCTCCTCCTTCATGGCGAACCACATCACCTCAGAATGTCTACCATGCCCAAAATACATACCCACCACCAAAAACTTACAGAAATCCTAATAGAACCAGTTTTCGTCCCGACCCTGAAGTCGAAAACGACAGGGCTCAAAGAAAGAAAACATTCACTCCTTTGGGCGAATCATATACCAGCCTCTTCCACCGATTAAGACAAATGGGGATACTGAACCTTATAGAACCTAAAAGTCCCAACCCTCTACCGAGAAACTTGGATCAATCCATCCATTGTGAATATTGTTCAGGGTCACCTGGATATGACACGGAGAAATGTTGGCACCTAAAATTTGCAATACAAGAACTCATTGACTCCAAAAGAATTGAGGTACAAGCCCCTAAGGCTCCCAACATAACACAAAATCCTTTGCCTGTGCACCATGAGACACATATGATAGAGCTCGTACAAGGAGAAAGCTGCAAAAAGCCCTCTCAGACTGTGATGACGATCAAAGCAAACAGTAAGACAAAGAAGAAATTTGGGAGTGAGAAAGTATCATTTGAGCCACATGTAAGTCAGCCAGCAGTGGTAGTCGAACCTGAACCTATAAAAGTGATAGTACCTGGGGTGAAGCCCATATTTACTGTGAAAGGGGCACATATAGAACCTGTTGTTATCAAGCCAGTCGTTCAGATGCCGATAGTGAACATTAAAGCCGTACCTTGCAATTATGACAAGGTAACTATCATGTACAAAGGCAAAGAAGTCAACCTGGTCAGGGAGATGTTTTTCTCCCGACGAATTGAGAAAGGCGAAAGTTGTGAAAGAAAATCCGGCTCATGTAAAGAAAGCAGTTACTGAAGAAGAAGCCGAGGAATTCCTAAAGAAAATGAAAGCCCAAGGTTATTCCATAGTTGAACAGTTGAGGAAGACACCAACTCAAATATCTTTGCTATCTCTGTTGATTCATTCTAATGAACACCGAAGGACGTTAATGAAGATCCTGAATGAAGCTCATGTACCATAAAAGATCACAGTGTGTCATTTGGAAAAGATCACAAACAAAATCTTTGAGTCAAATAGGATAACATTCTCAGATAATGAACTTCCATTGGAAAGGACAGAGCACAACAATGCGCTATATCTTACAGTGAAGTACGAGGAATCAGTGGTGACCCGTGTCCTGGTCGATAATGGGTCAAGTGCCAATATTTGTCCTTTATCTACTCTGGGCAAACTAAAGATTGATCATGAAAGAATTCATAGAAACAACATATGTGTGAGAGAATTTGACGGAGGAGGGAAGAACACTGTTGGAGATATCATATTCGAACTCACCATCGGACCAGTGGAATTCACCATGGTTTCAAGTGTTGGACGTTTCCGTGTCCAATAATCTCCTATTAGGACGTCCATGGATCCATGCTGCCAAAGCGGTGCCTTCTTCACTCCATCAAATGGTGAAGTTTGAATGGGATCAATAAGAGATAGTAGTGCATGGTGAAGATAATGTTTGCAATACCATCACGCCATTCGAAGAAGTCGAGGGTGACAAAGGTCCTTGGGTGTACCAAGTGATGGACACTATGTTTGTGAATAAGATATCTGAAGGTGAAAGCATCCCACTACCCAAAGTAGCCCCTATGGCAGTCATGGTTGCTAAGGAAATGTTAAAAAATGGGCTCTCTCTGGGAAAAGGTCTAGGAGTTGCTTTGCAAGGAATAACACAACCAGTTTATCTTCTGGGTAGTACTAATACTTTCGGCATGGGTTTTAAGCCAACCATCGCCGACGTACAAAGAGCCAAAAGATTGAAAAAGAAAGGATGGGCCCTCCCCAAACCTATCCCAAAACTTTCCTATTCCTTCGTCAAGCCTGGTACACAAAGACGTCCGGCGACGATCGTGCCGGGCCATGCAGAGATAAGGCCAGATAAAGAGCTGTTAGAAAGATTTGAGAGGTTGTGTGAAGGTGTGAATATGATAGAGGCAGCCGAGGGAACAAGTAAGATAGAAGTTCAGTTTGTTGGACCCCAGATCAGGCTAAATAACTGGGAAGCTACTCCTCTTCCAATCAGAAGGGAGTTGTGGTAGTTAGCTTTAATGTTCCATTCCTAAATCTGTCTTGTTTCAAAAATTGCAATCCTATGTCCTGTCTAGTCAGATGTACCCAAACCTTGTTACCTTTCAAAGTTTAATGAAATGCAATTTCTTTCTTCCTCTATTTTGTAGCCTTATTTTATTTTTCTTATCTTTTTCTTGTATAGTCCAGTTTTTGCTAATTTCAATGATGTGTCATGCATTAATGATTCTCGGTCCAGTCTTGATAGCCAGATAGTTATACAAGAAATTGAACATGATAATGAAGTGGAATATGTGGATGAGGAAGATTTGGAGGAAATTAGTAAGGATTTGAGCCACTATAAAGAGAAACTCAAACCAAACCTAAATGAGACGGAGTCTATTAATTTGGGAGATGAGGAGAATATTCGGGAAACAAAGATTAGTGTGCACTTGGAAGCCTCATTCAGAGAGGACTTGATCAAGTTATTACATGAGTATAAAGATATATTTGCCTGGTCCTACGATGATATGCCAGGGCTCAGTACTGATTTGGTGGTACATAAGTTTCCCACTTATCTGAAATGCCAGCCTGTTAAGCAGAAGTTGACAAAGTTCAAAATAGATATCAGTGTGAAAATAAAAGAAGAAGTCAACAAGCAATTTGAGGCAAAGGTCATACGGTTCACCAAGTACCCCACATGGTTAGCCAATGTTGTACCTGTTCCAAAGAAAGATGGAAATACTAGAGTGTGTGTTGATTATCGAGACCCTAATAAAGTAAGTCCAAATGATGATTTTCCATTGCCAAACATCCACATATTAATTGACAATTGGGCCAAGAATGAGAATGGTTCTTTTGTGGATTGTTATGCGGGTTATCATCAGATCTTAATGGACGAAGAAGATACAGAAACGACAGACTTTATCACACCTTGGGGAACATATCGCTACAAAGTAATGCCATTTACGTTGAAAAATGATGGAGCTACATATATGAGAGAAATAACCACTATGTTTCATAACATGATACATCGAGATATTAAAATGTATCTGGATGATGTTATTATTAAATCCAAAAAGCAGCGCAATCATGTCCAAGACTTGAGGAAGTTCTTCCAGTGGCTGCGGAGATATAATCTCAAGTTCAATTCAGCAAAATATGCTTTTGGAGTACCATCAGGAAAGTTATTAGGGTTCGTGGTAAGCCGGCATGGTATTGAACTGGACCCGTCAAAGATAAAGGCAATTTAGAACTTGCCTCCGCCAAAGAGTAAGAAAGAGGTGATGAGTTTGTTGGGCAGGTTGAATTATATTAGCAGATTTATTACTCAGCTGACATCAACCTGTGAGCCTATTTTCAAATTATTGAAGAAAGATGTAGCGGTGAACTGGACTGATGAAGGTGAAGACGTATTTGACAAAATCAAAGAATATCTAGCGAATCCCCCTATGTTAGTTCCTCCAGAACCTGGGAGGCCCTTGATTTTTTATTTGACCGTGTTGGATAACTGTGTACAGGGGTAGCACGATGAAACGGGAAAGAAGGAGCAAGCAATATACTATATCAGCAAAATTTTACATCTTACGAGGTAAAATATACGCAGTTGGAAAGGACATGTTGTGATTTAACATGGGTTGCAAAGAAGTTGAAACATTACCTGTTGGCTTACACCACTTAACTCATATCTCGTTTGGATCCCCTAAAGTACATTTTCTAGAAGCCTATGCCTACAGGAAGGCTCGCTAAATGGAAAATTCTGCTTACGGAGTTTGATATTGTTTATGTAACTCGCACTGCAATGAAAGAAGAAGCAGTCGCTGATCATTTAGCAGAAAATCTGGTCGATGATGAGTATGAACCACTGAAGACATATTTTCCTGATGAGGAGACGATGAATATTGAAGAATTGGAACAAGAGGAAAAGTCGGGTGGGAAATTATACTTTGATGGGGTTGTGAATAGCAATGGAGTCGGAATTGGAGCAGTGCTCATTTCATAAATGGGTCAGCATTATCCTGTTACCGCTCAACTCCGCTTTTTCTGTACTAATAATATGACCGAATATGAAGCATGTATATTGGGATTAATAATGGCAATAGACATGTGTGTTCAAGAGATTTTGGTCATGGGTGACTCGGATCTCTTGATACATCAAATTCAGGGAGAATGGGAGACAAGGGATTTGAAGCTTATACCGTATCGACAATGTCTACATGAACTATGTCAAAGGTTTCAATCCATAGAGTTCAAGCATATCCCAAGAATGCATAATGAAGTTGCAGATGCCCTGGCCACACCGTCGTCCATGCTGCACCATCCAGATAAAGCTTATATAGATCCATTGCAAATACAAGTGCATGATCAGAATGCTTATTGTTTTACGGTAGAAGAGGAACTTGATGGAGAACCATGGTTCCATGACATCAAAGAATATTTGAGGATGAGGGTGTACCCGGTGCAAGCTACGGGAGATCAGAAAAGGGCTATAAGATGACTAGCAAGTGGATTTTTCTTCAGCGGAGGGATTGTATACAAGAGAACCCTGAATTTTGGTTTACTAAGATGTATAGATGCACAACAGGCTGCTACAATCATGACTGAGATACATGCAGGAAATTACGAACCTCACATGAGTGGATATTTTTTTTGTCCAAGAAAATACTAAGAGATGGGTATTATTGGCTCACTATGGAGCGAGATTGCATCAGATATGTATGAAAATGCTATCAATGCCAGATACATGGGGACTTGATTCATTCCCCGCCATATGAGTTGCATACAATGTCAGCACCGTGGCCTTTTGTCGCTTGGGGCATAGATGTCATCGGTCTGATAGAACCCACAGCATCTAATGGGCACATGTTTATTCTGGTAGCCATTGATTATTTCACTAAATGGGTGGAGGCGAAGACATTCAAAGCAGTAACAAAGAAGGAAGTAGTGGATTTCGTACATACAAACATCATTTGCCGCTTCGGAATTCCCAAGGTGATTATTACAAATAATGGAGCCATTCTTAACAGTCATCTCATGGTGGAAACATGTCAGAAATTTAAAATCGTGCATCGTAATTCTACACCTTATCGGCATAAAGCAAATGGAGCAGTTGAAGCTGCAAATAAGAAAATTAAGAAAATCCTTCCAAAAATGGTAGAGGAGTTGAGGCAATGGAATAAAGAAGTACCATTTGCTCTAATGGGTTATCACACTACTGTGCGTACTTCAATTGGTGCAACACCTTACTCATTGATGTACGGAACGGAGGCAATGATAGCTGCAGAAATTGAAATACCCTCCCTCTGAATTATAGCTGAGGCTGAAATTGATGATGATGAATGGGTAAGGGCGCAGTTAGAGCAATTAAGCTTGATCGACGAGAAAAGATTGGCAGCAGTATGTCACAAACAGCTGTACCTACAAAGGATGGCCAGTGCATATAAGAAGAAAGTACGTCCACGAAAATTCGAGGTTGGACAATTGGTGTTGAGACGTATTTTACCACACTAGGCAGTAGCAAAAGGAAAGTTTGCGCCTAATTGGCAAGGGCCATATATGGTATCTCGAGTGTTGTTCAATGGAGCTTTATAT
This sequence comes from Nicotiana noctiflora, assembly GCA_032618575.1. Lineage (NCBI taxonomy): Eukaryota > Viridiplantae > Streptophyta > Magnoliopsida > Solanales > Solanaceae > Nicotiana > Nicotiana noctiflora. The sequence continues at coordinate 165,079 of JASVEL010001258.1, read as the reverse complement.
CTGACAGATGTAGAAGGGAAATGGGTGGAGACTGCCATTAACTCTGATGCAGTCAAGAGATATTACATATAATTCATTTCATGTATACAATTCATTTGTCATATTTTTGAAATTGAAATGATAAAGGCATTTTATTTCTCTATCCAAACACTTGACCGATTGCTACCCCTTTTGAGCCTTATTATATTGTTCTTTCATACCCCACTCTCAGAATCAATGATGAAGCCAAAAATAAATGATGAAATGAAAAGACAGAAAATAAAAAAGAGAAGATTGAAAAAAAAAGATACGTGAAAAAAAAGAGAAAAAGAAAGAAAAAAGGTATATACAAAAGAAGAAAATCAGGAAAAAGTCAAAACAATGATGTGATCTTATGATTTGAACTACGTCTGACTTGATCCCGAAAGGGTACGTAGGCAGCCTCAATGAGGTTCAGTCACGACAGAAATAAAATCCAAGTTTCCCCAAAATTGAAACTGGAGCAGAAGTTATGTTTTTATGATTCCGAGAGTTGTAATTGTTGAAACCAAGCTGTAAAATTGAGCCTTTATACCCTTCTTTCTAAACCCATCCAAAAGCCACATTACGGTCCAAAGGAAAGACCTTCTTATTAATTTAAAGGAAATGATAATGCAATGAGAATAAAGGAAAACATATCATGGACAATACCCGAAAGTTTGAAAATATAAAAACAAAATAAAAATGAGAGAGTCTTATTGGTGAAAACCCTCACAGGCACCATAAGGCGAATGTGAGTTGAGAGACCTAAAATGAGAGAGTCTTGTTGGTGAAAACCCTAACGGGCACCATAAGGCGACACAAGTCTGAAAGAAAATAAAATGAGAAAGTCTTATTGGTGAAAACTTTAACGGGAACGATAAGGCGAAAGTGAGGAATGATTTGGTGTGATGAAAGTGGAAAGTCAAGTAAGGTTTGGGTTGATGAAAGGAGAAGTCAAAGTCAGCAAGGATTTGGTTGGACAGACTGGGTCGGATATCCAAATGCATGGCGTGGTCAAAGGAATCAGCCTTCCTACCTTGATAAGTTTTGTCTTTTACTTCAAAATAATCCCTACCCCTAAATTCAGGGTCATTGCATTTCATTTATTTATTGTTTACAAGACATTGCCAGTAAAAAGCTAATTACCAGCTTCTCATGTTAAATGGCACAATGATACTGGGTCTTTCAAAGGACAGGAAAATAGAATAACACATGGCAATCATATAGCCAAAGGGAATAATAGAGAAGGAGAAACAAAATGGGATTACAATGGAAGAATTGGGAAAACAATCAGGAAAATACGGCAAAGCAATACAAATCAAGATGAGGCAGATAGAAGAAGCAAGGCCAACAAGAATGCCAATTGCTAACCATCATTTTATAACTAACAAGTTGTTCGCTGATTAAGACAGGGACAAAAGATTCAAATTCTTACTAATCACTTTAAAGTGAATGTGACCAATATGGGAGAAACAATCAAAGGAAGTACCAATGAAGGAAGGAATGCACGACGGAAGAATCAATAATCAGGAACCTACCCAAACAACGAGGGAGGTATTTCCTTTTATTTTTAAAGCTACACCCAGTTATCAAACTGAGGGAAGACTTTTCTGCATTTTTTATTTTTGCATTCAAGCACCCATCTGGATAACAAGGGAATATTTTTCTGCATTTTTAATTTTTGCACTCAGGCGCCCACCTGGATAACAAAGGAATATTTTTCTGCATTTTAATTTTCGCACTCAGGCGCCCACCTAGATAACAAGGAAATATTTTTCTGCACTTTTAATTTTTGCACTCAGGCGCCCACCTGGATAATAAGGGAATATTTTTCTGCATTTTTTAATTTTTGCACTCAGGCGCCCACCTGGATAACAAGGGAATACTTTTCTGCATTTTTTATTTTTGCACTCAGGCGCCCACCTGGATAACAATGGAATATTTTTCTGCATTTTTTATTTTTGCACTCAAGCGCCCACCTGGATAACAAGGGAATATTTTTCTGCATTTTTACTTTTTGCACTCATGCGCCCACCTGGATAACAAGGGAATATTTTCTGCACTTTTAATTTTTGCATTCAGGCGCCCACCTGAATAACAAAGGAATACTTTTCTGCTCTTTGAATTTTTGCACTCAGCCACCCACCTGGATAACAAGGAAATATTTTCTGCACTTTTAATTTTTGCACTTAGGCGCCCACCTGGATAAGAAGGGAATATTTTTCTGCATTTTTAATTTTTGCACTCAGGCGCCCACCTGGATAAGAAGGGAATATTTTTTGCATTTTTAATTTTTGCACTCAGGCGCCCACCTGGATAACAAGGGAATATTTTTTTGCATTTTTAATTTTTTCACTCAGGCGCCCATCGGTATAACAAGGAATACTTTTCGCAAAAATGAAAATTTTCGTTTATTTAAGAATTAATAGCATGATAGATTATAAGTCCCATACTGGGGCAGAAAATGTTTTTCTTTATTTTTGTAGTAAGTAGGCGCCCACCTGGAGAACAAGGGAATACATTTTGAAGTTATACAAGCAGAATAAAGCAATATGTTTGAAGCAAATTGCAAGCAAGAAGGTTCATCGAGGAATGGAAGATGCAAATGAAAGAACAAGAAGCAAGTGGAAGATATAGATAGGATTTTTGTAAAACATAGAACTTAGTTTAGCTTTTTCTTTTTACCATGGTGTAATAAGGAGATTAGCGGGCAACAATGAAAGCAACATCAGCAGAGCAACGACTTTCTGGTTGTTTCAAACTACCAGACATTCCCGAACTACACTAACCTGATTCTTGTATAGCCTAGGATATGTAGGCAATCTTTGAAGCCGGATGCAGCCAAAACTTTCAAAAAATGCTTCATACGGAATATGCAAGTGGGCAAAAATCCCTCATTACTGCTCACTTGTCTTTGCACTGAAACTCTTCGTGTTCCCGAGCAAAGAGGGGCAACTGTGAGCACGTGATTTTTGGCCCAAGAAATTAATTCCAAAATAAAAATACAAAAAATAATTTTTGATTGAAATTGGTTTGAGTAATATATAAAAAATATCAGTGTTTCTTATAATTGTTGAAATAGAGTGAAGGAAATTTGAAATGAAATACAAAATGAAATTAATTGGAAAATATCAAAAAATATAAGGTTATTACTAGGAAATTGGAAAATCAATGAAAAAATACAAAATTTGAAAATCAAAGAAAAATACATTAGCATAAATATACAAGGAAAATAAGTCTAAAATACAAAGGAAAATACAGAAATTAAATAAATAAATACAATTAAAAAATAGAAAATAGGTAAATACAGGGAAATACAAAATACGAAGTGTATTTAGGCCAGATACACAGAAAAATTAGCCCAAAAACAATACCCACAGACTAGGCCCAAAATTAAAACACCGGCCAGTCTCATGATAAAACCAAACGATTCCGTATAACTAACCAAATCAGGGTCGTTGATATAATCAATCAACGGACCAAATAAGGTGGTTGCCATGTGAATCAAACGACGCCGTGTGAAGAAACAATCTGGGCCGTTCATTTCATCAATCTAACGGACGAGACCAGAGCCACAATTAAATCAAACGATGATGCTTAATTAAACAAATCATAGCCGTCTAAAAATCTAATCTAACAGATAGGATGAAAGTTTCATTAAAACCGTACGCTGTCGTTTAAAGGCCAAATTGATCTTGGCCATTCATCTCAGTTAATCCAACGGCTAATAACCAACGACCTAAGATTAGTATATATCTCCATTCCCTCTTGTTCAATTCAGATCATTACACACACAATCTCTCCAATGCAAACCCTAGCCGGCGACCACAAAAACTATGAATCAACCTTCCACCTTAACACCCCAGAACCACTATGAAACGATCTTTCACCCCATCCTATTCCCATATCTTGAATCAAAGCCAAATGTTTCAAATATGAAAAAGTGTCTCGCCGCAACCCTACTCCGGCGGACACCCAAAACTAAATCCGTTTAAAACCATCATCAGGGTCTCCAAATTCCCCCTCTCACACTCAAATCAACTTCCAAGAGTCTGCCTGGAAGATCTATTGTCAAAGAGACTCCAAGTCTCTAAAACACTGGAAAACCAAGAAAAGAAGAAAGAAAATAAGAAATAAAGAAGAAAGAAAGAAGAAAATAAAGAAAGAAAAGTAAAATAACGGAAAAGAAGAAACCCCTGAAAAAAGCTAAGTATCTTGAACCCACCTTTGTTCTGTGCTTCTGTGTTCTTATCTGTTAAAAACTTGGATCTTTTGCATGTTTAGAAAAATCTCTGTACATGTTTAAAATAGATTGAGTACCCTGAACCAACCTCTATTTTGTGCTTTGCTCTTCTGTGTTCTTATTTCTACAAACCTAAATCTATTGCATGTGTATGCCTGAAATAGATTAAGTGTTCTTAGTTCTGATTTAACTATTTGTAAATTGCATGATGTTAGTTGTTTTATGCTCTTGTTCAATAGATCCTATCTCGACTAGGGTTTTGATTAATTAGGATTCAACCATTATCAACTTGTCGCTCTGAGCTCTAATTAATTTGAAAGTTAGTTGTAATTGGGGCTATATGTGCAAGACTACATAAAACTGGCTATTATTGCAATGCAATTCAAATGTTTGTTTCTTCTGAACTTCTGAATACTTAGTTACATTTAGGTTATATGTGCAAAATGTTTATTGTGGCTATTATTGCAACACAATTGAGTCTTTGATTTGTAAAGTCATTGGTGGCTATCTTTGTAAGAGTGGTTAATTCTGAAAAGGTTACTTAGTTATGAACTGGCTAAAATATAAAGTAGGGTCTCAGGGGTTATATTTTAAATATTGTTAATTACACAGGTCTTAAACTAACCTAATGGGAAGTCGGGTAAATACTGTTTAGTGTAAGGGGTAAAAGGGGAATGTGAATTGTATTTATGAGGATTATATAGAGGTAATAGGGGTATAAATGACATTAAGGCCTGGTTTTATTGAAAATATTTGAATAATAAAGGATAAACTAGGCATAGTTAAAAGGAAAATGTGTAATAAACCTTAGCAAGTGAGGGCAACTAGTTAATTCCGCCCAATAGAACAATAAAGAATAGCTTAGAACATTCTAGCAGGGGCTCAAGTGCATTTTTCGTTAAATTACCCTATACTTAACTGATTTAATTGAAAAAGAGTTGGGGTGGGAAATAGGAATAACTAATTCAGAATTTTCTCCAAATTCGCTCTATAAATAGGCTTTCTTAGGCTGAGATTAAGGGTTCAGAAAATTTTATATACTGAAATACATTAATACATACTGAAATATTGTTATTGTTCAATTGATGTCCGTTCGAGTGGTATTCTGGAACTTCTGTGTGCTGTTCTTCACTGGATTTAATCGAGTTCGCTGTGTTTTTCCTATTTGCTTAGTTGAATTTGTTGGGTTCTCTATTCTAAAATCTTTCCTATTGTTGTGATAATTTGCTCTACTGCTGTTGATATTTGGTTGCTGCTGTCACTGATTTTCCTTCTTCTAAACCTTAGAACTTACTATTTCTCATTTGATCAGGTACATTTCTACTTCCTGAAGACGTAATTGAAACATGTTGACGGAATAAAAATTGTTGATTAATTTTGTTTGAAGCTTTATTTATGTTTTTTTATTGTAGCTGTAAATACATAGATTTCATGTAATTTTCTAGGAATTGGGTTGTAATAAGGATTGGACTGCACAAATTCAATTTAAAGTTATAGTAGTACCATATAAAGTATGAAATAAGTTTAATAGGTTAGTTAAAATGATCACCTAAATCTGCAACTAAAACAGGTTTATACTTGGTCGATTCACTAAGATTTATACTTGTTCTGAAAATTAGACATGTATTTCTAGTACTTAGATATTTTGTTAATTAAGCTCCGAATCAGAATCAATTAATTCGAAAAGGCATGAGTAGCTGAGTTTTAAATCATGTTAATGTCTTAGCATTGCTGAAACTTGGCTAGCTATGAAATCTGTGTTTAGGTTTAAATGTATGGTGTAAAATAGAGGTCAAAGTATGAATAAAATTCAATTTGCAATTCGAATGAGTTTTAGTTGAAGTATTAGAATACGTTTTCCAGTTAAATAAAAATAATAAAGTAATTTTGCGATTAGTGGCTCAACCAGTAAATAACTTGTAGATCAAATTCTGGCAATCTAGTAGCTAAACATGCGACAAGTTGATTAAGCTATCGTTGACATTCTTAGTTAATTGCTGATATTGAAACTAGTAGCGTTCAAATATAAACTGGTATTAGCATGGATAGTTGATTTCTGATACTGATTGATATGTGTATATCTCTGTTAGTTATATCAAGAATGATTAAACTTGCTTCAGATGTAAGTGATTTGGGCCTAGCCATGAATATAGGCCCAGATATAATTGATATGGCATTCATGCCTTTGGATAAAAATGGAAGTGTTAGTTGGGCTCCAGATGTTCAGTTGCACCTTGGTGCAATACTGTGAGATAGCCTGGATTTCAGGCCCAATAATGTATAAAGGGCCTGAACCCAAATAGCGGGTGGTATAAAAATGATGTAAATCGTTCAAAAACAGCTATATCAGGGGAAAACCATGTTAGAAAATATAGTATACAAATAAGCTTAACCTTTAAAAATGAAAAGGGACGAGCCTTGTCACAAGATGAAAACGCACGGGCCCCCCCAAATAATAACTAAAATTCTAGATTCAAAAGGTCCGTTTAGCAAATTCCACGGTGTTTTCCAAATCAACAAGATGTAGATATCTTAGGGCATGATTTATAATAAATATACATTACTAATATGAGTGCACGTTTATGTGACCCAAATCCAAATCCCGGCGAAGTTGAAATGCACTAAAGTCACATGCGTATTGGTACGGTGTGACTCGAAATACATTTTCACGACGTCGCAATTCTTTATAAAAATGACAAAGCGGAACACTAATAAAATCATGAAAATGAAGCATACAAAAATCAGATAAAAACAAAAACAATAGTTGAGCGACCGTGCTAGAACCACGGAATCCGGGAGTGCCTAACACCTTCTCTCTAGTTAACAAAATTCCTTATCCGGATTTCTGATTCGTAGACTGTAACAGAAACATAATTTTCTCGGTTCGGGATTTAACTGGTGACTTGGGACACCATTATTTTCCCAAGTGGCAACTCTGAAATTTAATAAATAAATCCCGTTCCAACTGTCCTTCAAGTGGAAAAACTCCTTCCCTTATATTATTATATCCATTCTCGGGGTGTAGTATTAATAAGCGGTATAAGTAAAAAGGAGGTGTGACAGCTATATCCCAATGTTCATAGTCTTCCCCTATGATATGATCTCTTATTCTGTTCTTCCACCAAGAGTAATACAAACCATTGAAAAGCGGGGGTCTTGCAGTGGATTGCCCTTCCCACTTCCCAGGTGGTGCACTCATTTTGATCTTCTCCTAAGGTGTTAGCCTCTTCAAGGATAACCTTCTCTAATACCAATTGATGTTCCAAACGTCAATACCACACAATAAGGGGGTGATTTGTGTGGTACCTAATTTTTGCACTAGAAGAACCTGGATCTTCTGGGTGTTCTAACTTATACTGTTTGCAAAATTAAAATACAGAAGATAAAGAACGTAGATATTTTTACGTGGAAAACACCTAGCTCAAAATGTGAAAAATCCACGACCTACTACTCTGTAGGATTTTCCCAAACTTCCACTAAACTTCAATGAGCCAAAAACAACATTTACAAAACACTTTGTAAACCTAAGGATTAACTCTAATCCCAGTGTAGCACACAACCTCAACTATTGCGACACTTTCAAGTTAACTCTAACTTGAATACTCAATGCACCTAATACAATTGCTTCTAATAAAGCTGAAAGGTACAAAAACACCTAATACAATTGAACTGGAAATAAAGAAAGACACATAACACTCTTTTATGGAGCTGGTTCTTCAATTTTGTTCATGTAGTTTCTGGTTTGCACATTTGAATCACACACGAACTGCTTGCAAAAAGCCTTGCTATTTTGCTCCCAATTCACGTTTAACTTCTGCGTTTTTGTGCAACCACCTGTAAAAGAGAACAATCGTTATATTTATAGAGTTAGTAATCAGAGTTTAGTAAGAACTCAAATTGTGGAACCTTTATCAATTTGAGTCCAAGAACAACTCTAACTCCCAATCCATATTCTTATCCAGATGTAATTCTCTTTTTCATAAGGAGATTTCAACTCCTTATCCTATATTCAATCTTTTCGATCAACTCAGAAGTTACTTATCAAGATATATCTGCTTGACCCCAATGGCGTATCCTCTTCACGTGCACCTCATGTGTATGGGCCATAATAATTGTATCACCTAAGATGAACATGGTCCTTCACTGAGTTCGTTTGTCAGTCTTCTAAACTTCAACTTATCTTGGGCCAACAGTGGACTTCCTACTCAATGCATCAGCCACTACATTAGATCTCCCCGGGTGGTACAAAATAGTAACATGATAATCCTTCAATAGCTCCAACCACCTCCGCTGCCTCAAGTTTAACTCCTTCTGCTTGAACAAGTATTGCAGACTCTTGTGATCAGTGTACACCTCACACGTCACACCATATAAGTAATGCCTCAAAATCTTCAAAGCATGAACAATGACTGCCAACTCTAGATCATGGATCAGGTAATTCTTCTCGTGGATCTTCAATTGCCTTGAAGCATAAACAATGACTCTGCTATCCTGCAACAATACCGCACCAAGCCAAATACAGGAAGCATCACAATAAACTATATAAGGCCCTGAGCCTGTGGGCAGAACCAATATCGATGCCATAGTCAGAGCTGTCTTGAGCTTCTGAAAGCTTACCTCACACTCATCTGACCATCTAAACTGGGCACCCTTCTAGGTCAATTTTGTCATCGGGGCTGCTATGGATGCAAATTCCACCACGAACCGACGCTAATAACCTATTAACCCCAAGAAACTTTGAATCTCAGTAGCTGAAGCTGGTCGAGGCTAATTCTTGACTGCCTTAATCTTCTTTGGGTCCACCTGAATACCCTCTATCGATACGACATGACCCAGAAATGCAACCGAACTCAACCAGAACTCGCACTTCAAGAACTTAACATATAACTGACTATCCTTCAGAGTCTAAAGAACCATACTGAGATGTTGCTCGTGCTCCTTCTAGCTGTAGGAGCACACCAGAATATCATCAATAAAGACTATCACGAACAAGTCTAGATAAGGCTTGAACATTCGGTTCGTCAACTCTATAAATGCTGCTGGGGCATTGGTCAACCCAAATGACATGATCAAAACTTCATAATGCCCATACCGAGTGCGAAATGCTGTCTTAGGGGCATAAGACACCTTAATCCTCAGCTGATGGTAGCCATATCTTAGGTCTATGTTTGAAAACACCTTCGCACCTCGAAGTTGGTCAATCAAATCATCAATCCTCGGTAGTGGAAACTTGTTCTTAATTGTCACCTTGTTCAATTTCCAGTAATCAATGCACATCCTCATCGACCCATCATGTTTTTTCACAAACTACACTGGCGCACCTCCTCAAGGAGAAACACTAGGCCTGATAAAACCCTTCTCTAGCAAATCTTGCAACTGGTCCATTAACTTCTTCAACTCTGGCAGGGCCATGCGATACGACAGAATAGAAATGGGCTGCGTGCCTAGGGCCAGATCAATACAGAAATTAATATCCCTATCGGGCGGCATACCCGGCAGGTCTGAGGGGAAAACCTCGAGGAACTCCAGAACAATAAGAACAGATTCAATAGAGGGAACCTCAGTGCTAAAATCGCGAACATATGCCAAGTAAGCTAAACACCCCTTCTCGACCATACGTCGAGCCTTCACATATGAAATAACATTGCGGGTGGCATGTCCTGGGGTCACTCTCCACTCGAATCGGGGAAAATATGGCAAGGCTAAGGTTACAGTCTTGGCGTAACAATCCAAGATAGCATGATACAGGGACAACCAATCCATCCCTAATATAACGTCGAAATCCACCATGTCTAAGAGCAATAAATAAACAAGGGTCTCAAGACCCTCAAAAACTACCACCCATGAATGATGGACTCGGTTGACCACTATAGAATCACCCACCACTGTAGATACATAAACCGGGATATCCAAGGCATCACTAGGCTTAGTCAGGTATGGTGCAAAATAGGATGACACATAGGAATACGTAGACCTAGGGTCAAATAGCGCTGAAGCATCCCTATCATAGAGAATATTACATGTAATCACATCTGAAGACTCAACCTCTAGCTTGGTTAGAAGAGCATAGCATCGGGGCTGGGCCCCACCTCCCCGAACCATATCTCTAGGATGATCAACTGATGACTGACCTCTACCTCTAGCTGTCAGAGCTCTACCTTTATGATCCCTACCTCTACCTCTAGGGCCTCTACCCCTACCTTTTGTTGGTTGGGCAGCATATCGATCACCTGACGCCTGAATCATAGGACAAGGACCCTGTTGCTGAGAGCTGTCAGAAGCTCGAGGGAAATACCTAGAAATATGTCTCGTGTCGCCACGAGTGTAACAAGCCCTTGGCAGTTGAGAATAATAGAGTGGTGGTGCACTGATAGGTGCTGATGGTGAACTGAAGAACTGCTGGTCAGAAGACTTCGGCTGAGAGCCACGACCACTTGAAGTACCATGTGAGACCTGAAGGGCTAATTGAAAGGACCTCAGAGGGTGGCCCCTGTCACACCTCCCTTTTTACTACCTGTGAGCACATGATTTTTGCACTAGGTAAATAAATTCCAAAATTAAAATAAAATAATATTTTTGAGTGTAATTGAATGTTTTGTTTGAAACTAGATACACTTTGTGTATTTGAATAATTAGAAATTAGAAAAATTTAAAAAAAAATAGGTTAAATACTTGCATTAAGTAATTAAAAAGAAAATTAAAAAAATATATAGCTTTAATTAAGCGGAAATTAAGGGAATATAGTAGAAAATAGCAAAAAACAAATGTATGAAAAATTGGGAAAAATAGGAAATTAAAAGAGATTGAGTAATTGGAAAAGAGTATAAAAATAGGAAATAAATTACAACAATAAAGTACATAAAAAATAATTAAAATATCAGAAAAATACAAAAAATATATAGGTATAATTACATTGGGCCAAAAAAATTCCAAATTAGTGGCCAAAACACCCAAGCCCAAAAGTCCGGTCCAGTTCATTAAGCGACAAGTGATCTCAGCCGTTCATCAGGCCAAATCCAACGGTTGAGATAATTGGCTGGAATTAATTAGTTAATTAAATAAAAAGGATTGATCTGAGCCGTTCGTGTTAAACTGATCTGACGAAAGAGACCATTGGTCTCATTAGCAACAAGGCGACGTCGTTTATGTAACGCCCATGACAGCCGTTGATCTTCATCAATTCAACGACCCAGATCACCTCAACCTCCACGACTATAAAAGGCATTAGTCTATTGAAGACCAGCCATTTTGCAAACATCCTAACCCTAGCCGCCCAAAATCCCTTCTCTCACCCTTCATCTTCTTCTTCACCTCACTCTGAAACCACGCCGGCCATGGAGGCCACCACCTCCCATGGTGGTCTCCGGCCACACCCCACACCCCAAGACCACCTTTTTCATCTTCTTCACCTCAAACACGACCCAGAACTCCGAAAACCCTAAAAAACCTCCCCTGCTCTTGATTGTCCGGTCATCGGAATCTACCTCCGGTGACCACAATCTATGAGAAATCACCCCAAATTAACACCAAAGAACCACCTCGACCTGATCTATCCCCCTACAACCTTGGCTTCACTCGAATCTACCCGATCCTGTCGAATATCCAAAAGAAAGTCGCCGGAACCCTAACGCCGGCGACTCAAACCTAGTTTCTTACAAAGATCTTGCCTTTACCCTTCCAAATACCCCAAAAAAGAGTGAAATGGGGGCTGGTTTTTCAATAGAGAAATTCAAAGTAAAAATATAGTAATAGCAAATAGTTTTTCCTGCATTTTTCGAGTGAGAATATCTGGTTTAGCTGCCTGTCTCTGTGGTTTTCTTGCTCGAGTCCTGCTTGGTTCTATTATCTGCATTGTTGCTGTGGTTTTCTGCTCGTTTGGGATTCATCTTCACTGTTGCATTGTTGTTTGAGTATGTTGCTGATTATTTGCTCTTAATCCCCCTAGAACTCATCGGCTTCACTTTGTTGATCCAGGTACAATTTCTGTTCAAACGAAGCTGTAATGATAAATTGATGAATGAAAAATGAAGTTCAAGTGCTAATAATCTTTTGTTTTTGTATTTTCAGTTTATTCTTTTTCGTTTATAGTTTAGTATGGCTTGATCTGAATTTTATATAATGTAGTATGTATAAGTAGAGAAAAACACAACAAAAAATAGTGTAATAGCTAGTATATTAGTGGTAGAATAGTCATAGTAGTAGATCACTTAGTTAAATAGGTAAAACTTTTAAAACAAGGTCGGATGACACTAACATGAATCGATAATAGTATGTTCGAACAACTCACGTAGATAATCTGATCTGGAAAGTGATAGCTAGATTAGTGTAAGTTAAAAGAGAAACAACTAAAACGAAGTGACAATTCAATTAAGACCGGATTTGTGGTATCAACAGAAGTTTAGTTCATGGTAAGATCAGTAGTTAATCACATCTGTGAATCAGAGTGTAGATACAAATAAAATCAAAACAAAAGGAAGAACAGTTGAAAGAAACAATGAGTAATTCGCAACTGGGTTTGAGACATTGAATGAGTGCAAATTGAAGTGAATCCAGTAGTACTATCGTGCATATATGCATCACTGAATCATTTGACCTTATATACTCAGGTCCTCATTAAGTAAGTAGTCGAATTATTTAAATCATTCTTTCATATGGATAAACCATCTGCTCTCAATTACTTGGTTAAATAACTTTCAACTTTAGTGTCTATCAACCCTTAAGAAAAGTTGAAGTGTAGAAGTAGTCAGATTTCGTATGCATCGAGTTATTTAGTTTAAGGTTAACATGAATCGTATTGTACAGTGATTTTCATCTTCTGATAAATAAAATAAAAGTGATTTGATTTCGTTCTTTATTTTGAGTATCTCTTTTGCTATGAATTCAGCATCTTTATCTTTGTTATTGTTCCAATTTGATTTGGGCCGAGTGTATAGCATGGGCCTGAATTATCACACGAAGTTGAACAAACGCCTGAAGAAAGCCTAGGTTTCTAAGACCCGGGCAGGCCCTGCGCTTGTTTAAATGAGGGTGCAGAGGCCCAGGCCCAGGCCCAATAAAGGCAATGACAATGTCCTGGGCCCAATTCTAAAATAATAAGCTGGAATATAACTAAGGGAAAAACACTATAGAAAATATAGTTAAAAATAGGGTTGAACTATTAAAATCAAAATCGGGATGAGCCTCACATGACACCAAAGGATGTGATGACCCAAAGGGTCATCACAAGCGTTCCTCATTTGTTCTACACTTCCAAGGCTTTGAAAACCTCATTCTATATTGCCTCGATTTACGTGCACGATCCGGGCATGTAGCCGGAAAGATTTTTGTGATAGAAAACATGAATTCTATGAGAAATTTGAAGAAAAATGTTATTAATATTGATATAGTTGACTTCGGTCAACATTTTTGGTAAATGGACCCAGACCCGAGAACGGACAGCCTCGGATGGTCCGTAGGAAAATATGGGACTTGGAAATGCGTCCGGAGTCGAATTCTGAGGCCTAGAGCCTAAGTTATGAATTTTTCTGTCAAATTGTTTTTGCTATAATTATTAAAGGAAAATGAACTAAATGACCATAGTATCGGGCTCGTATTTTGGTTCCGATACCCGGTACAAGTCATAAATGTTATACATGTGCTTTCTGCAAATTTTGGTGACATTTGGATGTCGTTTGATATGTTTTGGACCTTGAGTTCCAAGTTTGAAAGCTTTGAAAACCAAAATATGAAAATCATGAACTTGAGGCTTGATTTGATGAAAACAATGTTATATTGGCGATGTGATCACACGAACAAGTTTGTAATGTGTTTTTGGTGTTGTGTACATGGTTGGTTTGGAGCCCGGGGGGCTCGGGTGAAGATTTGATAGGCCGTTGGATCAATTTCTGAATTTTTAACACAACTGGTTTTTCACCCATCTGTTGGCTTTGCAAATGCGAAGATTTTCTCGCAAATGCGAGAAATCCCAGGTTGGCCTTGGTTCGCAAATGCGAACCAATCTTCGGAAATGCGAAGATGGCAGGGGAGTGAAGAGGTTCGCAAATGCGAACAATACCTCGCAAATGCGTGGCCTTCAGTAAAAGGTCCAGCTTCGCAAATGCGACTAAAATGTCGCAAATGCGAAGGCCCCAGCAGTCAGCTTAGTTCACAAATGTGAACTTAATGTCGCAAATGCGATGCTGACAGCTTTCAAGCCTGCTATGTTCGCAAATGCGAACAAAAGTTCGCGTTTGCGATATCCGCAGCTGTACAATATTATACTTAAACAAATTTTAAAGCTCATTCGTCATTCTTTCAAAAACCCACACACCACACACGACCTCTCAAGTGAAAATTCACTCCAAACCAATTGTAAGTCACTTTTTACTTAATTCTTTCAATTCCTAACAACATTAAACATGTTTTTCAATAGAAATCAAAGGTTTTCATGGTAAAAATTCATGTTCTTGGGTAAAACCTGGGGTTTTCATGAATTGGGCAATTGGACCTTGAATTGGGGTCCGATTTTGAAACAAATCATATATTTGAACTCGTGGGGGAATGGGTAACCGGAATTTGGTCCGAACCCTGAGTTCTGACCACGTGGGTCAGGGGCGTTTTGGGAAATGTTGGGGTAAACTTTGAGAAAACCACTTTTAAGCATTCAAACCAAGTTATTTAATATTTATTAATGTAATGGAACCAATTGTGATTAGATTCGAGCTAGTTGAAAGTGGAATTTCGGGGAAAAAGCTATAATTGAAGAGTAATTTGGACTTCAAGGCTAGAGGTAAGTGTTTATTTTATCCTAGCTTGAGGGAATAGGATTATGTGCTATGTGCTTTTTGATCGAGTGCGGTGTATGGGCTGTGGTGACGGGCATATATGAAGATAAATTGTTGAACCCTTGCCGGGTTGTAGAATTGCTATTGTTCTCCCTTGCCGGGACTTGTTGTGAAGGGAGATATTGATTTCCCTTGCCGGGACTTTGTTGTAATAATTATTGTGTCCCTTGCCTGGACGATTCATAATTTATTGTTTTCATTCTCTGCCCTTAACTGTGATTGTTATTTGGGTGATGAAGAGTGAAAATGCACGAAGGGTGATGCCGTGCCTTGATTTATTGATTATGCACGAAGGTTAATGTCGTGCCTTGTTATTGATTATGCACGAAGGTTAATGCCGTGCCATGTTATTGATTATGCAGGAAGGATCATGACGTGCCTTGTTATTGAACCATGTACGAAGGATCATGCCGTGCCTTGTTATTGAACCATGTACGAAGGATCATGACATGTGAGGTGTACACTGATCACAAAAGCCTACAGTACTTGTTCAAGCAAAAGGAGTTGAATCTACGACAGCGAAGGTGGTTAGAGTTGCTGAAAGACTATGATGTTACTATCCTATATCACCCAGGTAAGGCCAATGAACAGCAGATGCATTGAGTAGAAAGTCTGCCAGCATGGGTAGTCTTGCATTCATTCCAGTCAGTCAGAGACCATTTGATCTAGATGTCCAGGCCTTAGCCAACCGGTTCGTGGGATTAGACATTTCTGAGCCTAGCAGGGTGTTAGCCTGCACGGTCGCTCGTTCTTCTCTATTAGAACGCATCCGTGAGAGGCAATTTGATGATCCTCATTTGTGTGACTTTAGAGATACAGTACAGCGGGGAGGTGCCATGAAGGTAAATCTAGATGATAATGGGGTATTAAAATTGGAGGGTCGAGTTTGTGTGCCCAATGTTGAAGGGATTCGAGAGTTGATCTTAGCGGAGGCCCACAGTTCATGGTATTCTATTCCACCAGGCGCCGCGAAGATGTACCAGGACTTACGGTAGCACTATTGGTGGCGCAGGATGAAGAAAGATATCGTTGCGTATGTAGCTCGGTGTCTAAATTGTCAGCAGGTAAAATATGAGTACCAGAGGCCTGGTGGTGTATTCTAGAGGATTGAAATTCCCGAGTGGAAATGGGAGCAGATCACTATGGATTCATTACTGGACTTCCTTTGACTCGAAGGAAATTTGGTGCTATTTGGGTCATTATTGATAGGCTGACCAAGTCAGCACACTTCATTCTAGTATCTGTCTCCTACTCATCGGAGAGGTTAGCAGAGATTTACATCAGAGAGATTGTTCGACTTCATGGGGTGCCGATATCTATTATCTCTGATCGGGGTACGCAGTTTACCTCGCGGTTCTGGAGAGCGGTCCAGTAAGAGTTAGGCACCCAGGTTCAGCTGAGTACAGCTTTTCATCCTCAGACGGATGGTCAGTCCGAGAGGACTATTCAGATTCTAGAGGACATGCTTCGAGCCTCTATCATTGATTTCGGAGGCTCATGGGACCAGTGTCGGCCATTAGCAGAGTTCGCCTACAATAACAGCTACCAGTCTAGTATCCAGATGGCCCCATATTAGGCATTGTATGGTAGGCGATGTCGATCTCCAGTCGGATGGTTTGAGCCGGGGGAGGCTCGGTTGTTGGGTACAGACTTAGTTCGGGAGGCCTTGGATAAGGTCAAGACTATCCAGGAGAGATTGCGTTCAGCCCAGTCCAGACAAAAGACTTATGCGGATCGTAAGGTTTGAGATGTAGATTTCATGGTTGGTGAGCGAGTGTTGCTCCGAGTGTCGCCTATGAAGGGCGTGATGAGGTTCGGGAAGAAGGCAAGCTCAGCCCTAGGTATATTGGCCCATTTGAGATTCTATACCGAGTGGGAGGGGTGGCTTACAGACTAGCTCTGCCGCCTAGCTTATCAGCCGTCCATACAGTTTTTAATGTATCTATGCTTCGGAGATACCACGGCGATCCCACACATGTGTTAGACTTCAGTACGGTCCAATTGGAAAATGATCTATCCTACAAGGAGGAGCCGGTGGCTATTCTAGACCGGCATGTTCGATAGTTTAGGTCAAAGAGTTATCCTTCTGTGCGTGTTCAGTGGGGAGGTCAGCCTCCTGAGGCATCGACCTGGGAGTCCGAGTCTGATATGCGGAGCCGCTACCCACATTTGTTCCCCAACTCAGGTACTTCCTTCTCTTGTCCGTTCGAGGACGAACAGTTGTTTTAGAGGTGGAGGATGTGACGACCCAAAGGGTCATTACCTGCGTTCCTCATTTGTTCTACACTTCTGAGGCTTTGAAAACCTCATTCTATGTTGCCTCGATTTACGTGCACGATCCGGACATGTAGCCGGAAAGATTTTTGTGATAGAAAACATGAATTCTATGAGAAATTTGAAGAAAAATGATATTAATATTGATATAGTTGACTTCGGTCAATATTTTTGGTAAACAGACCCGGACTCGAGAACGGACTGCCCCGGAAGGTCCGTAGGAAATTTTGGGACTTGGACATGCGTCCGCTGTCGAATTCTGAGGCCTGGAGCCCAAGTTATGAATTTTTCTGTGAAATTGTTTTTGCTATAATTATTAAAGGAAAATGAACTAAATGACCATGGTATCGGGCTCATATTTTGGTTCCGATACCCGGTACAAGTCTTAAATGTTATATATGTGCTTTCTGCAAATTTTGGTGACATTTGGATGTCGTTTGATATATTTTGGACCTTGAGTTCCAAGTTTGAAAGTTTTGAAAACCAAAGTATGAAAATCATGAACTTGAGGCTTGATTTGATGAAAATGATGTTATATTGGCGATGTGATCGCACGAACAAGTTTGTAATGTATTTTTGGTGTTGTGTACATGTTTGGTTTGGAGCCCGGGGGCTCGGGTGAAGATTTGATAGGTCGTTGGATCAATTTCTGAATTTTTAACACTGCTGGTTTTTCACCCAGCTGTTGGCTTCGCAAATGTGAAGATTTTCTCGCAAATGCGAGAAATCCCAGGCTGGCCTTGGTTCGCAAATGCGAACCAATCTTCGCAAATGCAAAGATGGCAGGGGAGTGAAGAGGCTCGCAAATGCGAACAATACCTCGCAAATGCGAGGACTTCAGTAAAAGGTCCAGCATCGTAAATGCGACTAAAATATCGCAAATGCGAAGGCCCCAACAGTCAGCTTAGTTCTCAAATGCGAACTTAAGGTTGTAAATGTGATGCTGACAGACCCCAAGCCCGCTATGTTCGCATATGCGAACTAAAGTTCGCATTTGCGATATCCCCAGCTGTGCAATTTAATACTTAAACGAATTTTAAATCTCATTCATCATTCTTTCAAAAACCCACACACCACACACAACCTCTCAAGTGCAAATTCATTCCAAAGCAATTGTAAGTCACGTTTTACTTAATTCTTTCAATTCCTAACAACATTAAACATGTTTTTCAATAGAAATCAAAGGTTTTCATGGTAGAAATTCATGTTCTTGGGTAAAACCTGGGGTTTTCATGAATTGGGCAATTGGACCTCGAATTGGGGTCCGATTTTGAAACAAATCATACATTTGAACTCGTGGGGGAATGGATAACCGGTATTTGGTCCGAACCCCGAGTTTCGACCACGTGGGCTAGGGGCATTTTGGGAAATTTTGGGTAAACTTTGAGAAAACCACTTTTAAGCATTCAAACCAAGTTATTTAATATTTATTAATGTAATGGAACCAATTGTGATTAGATTCGAGCTAGTTGAAAGCGAAATTTCGGGGAAAAAGCTATAATTGAAGAGTAATTTGGACTTCAAGGCTAGAGGTAAGTGTTTGTTCTATCCTAGCTTGAGGGAATAGGATTATGTGCTATGTGCTATGTGATCGAGTGCGGTGTATGGGCGGTAGTGACGAGCATCCATACACTGGCGTCTTGCATGACCGTTAGTCATTATTAATACTTGTTATGAGACATATATGAAGATAAATTGTTGAACCCTTGCCGGGTTGTAGAATTGCTATTCTTCTCCCTTGCCGGGACTTGTTGTGAAGTGAGATATTGATTGCCCTTGCCGGGACTTTGTTGTAATGATTATTGTGTTCCTTGCCGGGACGGTTTATGATTTATTGTTTTCATTCTCTTCCCTTAACTGTGATTGTTATTTGAGTGAGGAAGAGTAATAATGCACGAAGGTTGATGTCGTGCCTTGATTTATTGTTTATGCACGAAGGTTAATGCCACGCCTTGTTATTGATTATGCATGAAGGTTAATGTCATGCCATGTTATTGATTATGCACGAAGGATCATGCCGTGCCTTGTTATTAAACCATGTACGAAGGATCATGCCGTACCATGGATGTGAGGATGAGAGTAAAAGCACGAAGGGTGATGCCGTGCACTTTATTTGCTTATTTGGTGAGTATGAGAGTAAAAGCACGAAGGGTGATGTCGTGCACTTTATTTGCTATTTCATTGACTTGACATTACTTGTTTCTTATTATACTTATTTTTCCTTGTTGATTTAATGACTGTTGTTAATCGTTGAGTTCTTCTGTGACATTCCTTGTTGCGTTGTTACTTGGTTATTTATGATTATCTTGTGGTGTACATATATATATATATATATATATATATATATATATATATATATATATATATATATATATACATAGCACCACAGGTTTATGTGGGTGTCTGGTCCTAGACTTGTCACTACTTTACCGGGATAGGCCAGGCACTTACCAGCACATGGGGTCGGTTGTGCTGATACTACACTTTTGTGCGTTTTTGCACAGGTCCAGGTTTCGATCAGGAGCAGCAGCAGTTGATCTTTTGCGTGGGAGTTGATCATATTTTAGACCAAGGTAGCTTGCAGGCGTCCGCAGGCCCGGCGTCTCTTCCTTTTATTTATGTTATTAGCTGCAGTCTCCTTGTTCCGAGACAAACAGATTATGTTATATTTCTTTCAGACCTTTATGTGTAGTATTCATGTAGTAGTTCGTGAGTTGGTGACTCCACGTCTTGGGTAGAGGATTTCAGTATAATTTTTCCTTGAAACTGCTTATTGCTATTTTTATAAAGTCTTCCGCACTTGTTTTATTAAGGTTATGGTTTTGGTTGTTAAATTGAATATGAAATATTGCTAGAAACAGGATAATGTGAATAAAGTGGCTTGCCTAGCTACCACGAGTAGGCGCCATCACGATCCCGATGTTGGGGAAAAATTCGGGTCGTGACACACCAAATAGTGGGGGCCCCTTTAGTAATAAAGTAAAAATATAAAAAGAATCGGGAAAGCTATTAGAAAATTCCCTAGCTTCTCCCAAAAGAATTAAAAGCCGATAGACTCTATTAGGCACAGTTTAATATACCTTCCTTATAAACGAGTGTGCACTTGGTGCAACTCAAATCCCAAATCCCGGCAAAGCCGAAATGTACCAAAGGTCACAGGCGTACTGGTTGCGGTGTGATTCGAGGTGCGTTCTCGCGATGTCGCAATTCTTTAAAATATTAAAAGTAAAAACACATACGTTTTGTTAAAAAATCTATAACAAATCAAATAAGATTCGAGAACGATGATTGAGCGACCGTGCTAAAACCACGGAATTCGGGAATGCCTAACACCTTCTCCCGGGTTAACAGAGTTCCTTATCCAGGTTTTATTTTGCGGACTGTAATAACAGAGTCAACTTCCTCGGATTCGGGATTAACCGGTGACTTGGGACACCATTATCTTTCCAAGTGGCGACTCTGATAATTAATTAAAAATCCTGAACCGATTATCCTTTATGTGGAAAAACGCCTTCCTATTTGTTGTTGTATCTGTCTCGGGTATTTGAACATTGAGGTATACCTACGTATCTTTCCGAACGGATCGGTACAAAAGCCTTTTCAGGTGTGTGTGGGGGTAGTAAAAAGGGAGGTGTGACAGCTCTAGCGACTCTGCTGGGGATCCCAACCCAGAACTTCGGTTTCAGGGTTTAAGAACTCGAGCTCCTTAGAATCGCCGTTCTTGATATTATTTGACTTTGTTATATGATTTGAACAACATGCTATATGTTGTACTGCTGTGATACTATGTGGATTGTATATAAAATTGTGCCGAAAACCTTTCTTTTCTTCACACCCGGGGATGTGCTTACTAGTTTAGACTCCCCTTTCTGTTAAGTCACACATGAAATTAAGAAAAAAAAAGAGGCCGGATAAGTTACAAAGACGATTGACTCCGCGAGTCACCAGTACGTAGCCCCCTCCTCGATTCGAGTTTTCCGCTCGGGTACACGGTCTATCACTCTATGAAACTATAAGCTGTTGAACATAGGTCTAGGACAATTATTTGCATCATATATGACTTAGGGGACTCAACACAGGGGTTGGGTCCGTCTAGGACAGGTGACCCGGTAATTAAAAAGACCGAGCATATTATGTGTTGCATTTTATTGTCCTTGATTGTTATGCGGACCGGCAAAATTCCCGAGTATAGAAAAGTGTTAAAAAAAAAGAGAGAGAGAAGTAAGAACTAGTGAAAAAGTGCATTAAGAAAATCTGAAAATTTGAAAAAAATGGCTTTGTTGGTGAAATAATTGGTCAACTAATCTGACCGAACTACGCAGGTTTGATTCTCACCATTAGGTGGGATACGTAGGCAACCGCTAAACGGGTCCAACCACCTTTTTAGAAAAAGACCAAAAATATTTTCGTTTCAAATAATCGGAGTGATCGCTATTTTTGGAAACGGACGAATGTTCTGAAAGGATGCCGGAAGGCTGTTTTGGCAAAAATGGCCACTTCGAGAATCATGTCTCTTTCAAAAATGAAAATTTGCATTGAAAAAAAAAACATTTTTTCTCTATTCTAAATAAATGACCTTAATAAATGTGCAGGATTAGCACAATACAGAATGAACCTTTCGCCTTAATGAATTAAATCCCTTTGGAGCTAAGACTATGGTGGAACGGCATGGGAATAGAGGGTCAAAACTGGACCAAAGGCTACTTAAAGGATCTCACGGGATTATTGGACATAATTCCCCGAGGCGACATAATAAGAGCATTGGTCACATATTGGGATCCTGCACACAATGTACTACATCTTCCGGACTTTGAACTCATCCCACTCTGGAGGAAATTGCTTTCTACATACGGAAGAACGAGGTCCCCTTGAAAGAAAAATACCGGGTGTCCCCGAGAGCAGTAACGGTGCACCGCTTCTTGGGTTCTTTGAAAATTTCTAGAAATGTCCACAACGAAGATTTAGCCAACGGATTTTGCTCCCTGAACTTCATTTATAGCAGATATGGACATGTCGGGGGTTTCAACGACTCCACGAATAAGCTTTGTAGCAAGTCCAACCGAGCAAAATGGGAGGAGCATCGACGGTTCGCTTTCTTAGTGGCATTTCTCGGGGTTATCATATTTCCGAGAAAAGATGGGCACATCAATATAAAGGTTGCTGGGGTAGCAAGCACTTTGGTAGTACAAGATAATTGTACTCAGGCTCCAATGATTTTAGCAGACATCTACCGTGCCTTGACTACATGCAAAGCAGGGGCCAACATCTTTGAGGGATGTAACTTGATCTTGCAAATCTGGCTGATAGAACATCTATGCCATCATCCTTCATTCTCAAGCTATGGGCCAACCGAAATAATGTGCCTTGAAGAATTTTACAAGAGAACAAAAGAAGTTAAGTTGCCAGAGGGAGTAAATGATTCGATATTACATCTACGATCATTGACTGTCGGCTAGATTGATTGGGCATATGATTGGTTGCCCCTTGATGAGGTGATTTATAAGCCAACAGAAGGGTCGCACTTTTTGATCATGGGTTTAAAAAGTATCCAGCCTTATGCCCCGTACAGGGCCTTGCGACAACTTGGTAGATGTCAAGTTATACCAAAGGATAGGGACCTCAGTTCGCAAGTGATAGAGATTAGTCTGGATGGGCAATTCCCGTAAGCAAAGGTCCGACAGATTTGGAATGAATGTCAGAACTTGAAGGTAGAGACTTGTGTGCATAACAGAGCTCGAGGTGAAGTGTCGTCAGGGTATTTCGCATGGTATCGACGGGGTATTGAGCATGACAAGCCTTCGAAAAGACCTCACTTGCAAGATCTGGTGGAGCAATCTAAAAAAAATAGGAATTGGGCGGCCAAAGAAAGTGAATATAAGGCCAAGATCAGCTTGCTGGAAAAATAGTTGAGAGATCTCCAGTTTGAGAGTGGTTTGCAGGCAGCATCCGATGAAGGAGAGAAAAAGCAGTTGAAGAAAGAAAATGAAATTCTGAAGGCTCGGGTTGCTAAAATGAAAATTGCATCCGAGACCCCTGTTCGCCTAGCCCGAGACGAGAAATTGATTGAAACTCTTCGGTGTAAAGTGAATGACTACAACTTCGACTTAAACAAAGCAGAAAATGAGTTAGTCAAGGCTCGGAAGCAACTAGCCAAAGATGTCGAGGAAAGAGCCAAGTTGGTTCAGCAGCTACAAGATAAGCATGAGTTTGAGGTAGCTCGACAGAGAAAGAAAATTGTCACAGCCACTGTCAAAAGTAACAAGGTCATCAAAGATCTCGAAGAAGAAAGAGAACACTGTTACACAACTATGGCTCGACTAGAGTTTGAGCTACAACAAATACAAAAGGAGAACCAACAAACTTTAGATGCTCGCACCGAATAGATCAACCGATTGCTTCAAGAGAAAGGGGTCATTCGAGAGAAAATTGTTCATAGTGCTCAGTACATCACCCAAAAGAGCTAGCTATGTGAAGAAATGTCCCGGGAAACATTTGTGTCAACGGTGAAGTTCTTTGTGCAGCAAGTCATGTCCGACCTAGATAGGCTCCAAAGAGGATTAGCATATAGGCCTGCGGCAAGATCGAAAGATGTCTCGCGGGCACTAGGAGCATTGATGCACTCATAGAGCATGCATTCTGTATTCATATGTCTTTGCATTAGTAGCACAGCACTATCTTGTAAACCGATGTTTTGAACTATCAATGAGAAATCAAGAGTTGTTGTCAATCCTTTTGCTTTATGTAAATTCTTTATTTACGATAGGCAAATAAATAGGAACGCGAATCAATAAAGAAAATAAAGAATAAAAAAGAGAGAGATAAAAAAGAAAAACAAAGAGAAAAAAAAAGAAGAAAAGAAAAAAGAGAAAAAGAAAGAAGAAAGGAAAAAAAAGATAGCAAAGAAAAAAAGAGAATGATGAGATTGGTTCAAAATGAAACAAAGGCCGGGATGATGCATGGCGATCAAAGGCAAAAATGTGATTATTTCAAATTGTTGCATCTTATATCTTTATGTGCTAACTACTAATGGGTGTTGTTGTTTATGAGATCCAGATTCTAGCTGGCAACTAGCATTCTGGCTACTCATCCCTACAACACAAGATCTAAGACAATGACAAAGGCCGTATCTCAAGAAATTGAACCAACAGTCATGGACCCCGTCCAAGAGGAGGAAGTTGTGGACGTGACGAGAATGAAAGAAGAAATGTACAAGCTTAAACAACATATGGCTGAGATGTACCAGGCTTGGTCGAGGGGTCAACCCTTACCTACTTATCCCTCTAACCCAGCATACGTCCTTCCAGCCAATCCCAACCCTGAGCCACCCACTATGAACTCATCCTCTACATATCCAGACTATCATCACTATTATGCCTCCACCTTTCAGGTACCACCGCCATTGTCAAAACAAGTGCCACCCCAGCCACCCCACGTTGCCCCGGTATATGTAGCACCTCCACCTGCCGCCTTGCATAAGTCATCCAGTGAGCCGTTGTTCCATGTACAAGGCACCCACTACTACCCACCTGAACCAACCTTTCGGCAGCATGAATCTCACACTCCGTTCATGGAGGCGATCGAAGAAACACCTGCCAGGAACTTAGAACAGGAGGAGATGGCCAAAACAATAAGGAGTTTGGAGCAGTGCTTTCGTAACATACAAAGGCTAGGGGGACAAGTAAGTGTGGCGTACAAAGACCTATGTCTGTTTCCAAAAGTGTAACTTCCTGTCGAATTAAAGTTGCCGAAGTTTGACATGTACAGTGGACACGGAGATCCGGTGGCCCATCTTAGAGGATACTGCAGTAAGATGTGGGGCGCAGGGGGAAGAGATGAGCTTCTGATAGCATATTTTAGCCAAAGTTTAAGTGGTTCTGCATTGGAATGGTACACGCGCCAAGATCACACCAGATGGTTCATCTGGGATGACCTCGCACAAGTATTCGCTAACCATTTTCAGTACAATTTGGAAATCATACCGGATAGGTTGTCATTCACTAAGATGGAAAAGAAACCTGGCGAAAGCTTTCGAGAGTACGGTTTTAGGTGGAGAGAATAGGCGGCGAGGGTGGATCCGCCGATGAAAGAAAGTGAAATGGTAGACTGTTTCTTGCATGCCTTGGAGCCTACCTACTATGGACATCTGGTGTCAGCCATTGGAAAGAATTTTAATGAAGTCGTAAAAATGGGAAGTTTTGTGGAAGAAGAATTGAAAACTAACAAGATTATGAGCTTTTCTGCGATCAAAGACAAAAATCAGGCCATTCAGACAGGAAGTGGAGGGACTATTGGGAAGAAGAAGAAAGAAGAAGTATCGGTTGTGGAGAATAAACCCTGGAATCGTAGCCAATACCATCACCCGCCTCGACCATATCAGCCGTACCCACCAACACTATACAACTCACCAACATCATACAACCCATATCCACCATATTACCCACCTACTACCCCACACTACCATAATCCACAAGCCCAAACTTATCCACCACCACCACAGGTATGGCGAGCCCAAGTCCCGCAGAATGTTTATCACACACAAAATACCTACCGCTCTTCTAAAACTTACAAAAACCCAAACAAACCCAACTTCAGGCCCGACCCGGAGATGAGGAACAGAAACAAGGCGAAGAAAACTTTCATCTCGTTGGGGGAATCCTATACTAGTCTCTATCACCGATTGAAGGAATTAGGGATGTTGAGCCCATTCGAATCAAAGCTTCCGAACCCACCTCCAAGGAATATTGATAAATCGGTCAGGTGCGAGTATTACTCTAGGGCACCGGGACACGACACTGAAAAATGTTGGCATTTGAAGACTATTATTCAAGAGGTCATTGATAGTTGGAGGATTGAGGTACAGGCTCCAGAGGCTCCGAACATTACTCAGAATCCACTTCCGGCTCATCATGAGGCACATATGATAGAGTTGGCACAAAAGGAGAGAAACATAGAGCCATCCCAGTCAGTCATGATGATAAAAGCCAGCAATAAAGCATAAAAAGAAATTGAGAAAGGGGAAGTAGTAGTTGATGTACCAGCGAAAAAGCAACCAGCGGTGGAAACTTTGAAAGTTGTGGTACGAGAGGTGAAACCAGTATTGACAGAGAAGGGTGCAATCATGGAACCAGTTATTGTAAGGCCGGTGGTGCAGATGCCGGTGGTAGATACTAAGACTGTACCTTGGAAGGAGAACAAGGTGGCAGTAGTGTACAAAGGAAAAGAAGTGACTGGAAAGATCAACGAGACACACGGTCTAACTCGTTCCGGGAGGTGTTTTGCCCCGGAAGAGTTAAGAAAAATGAAGGTGGTGAAAGAGAGTCATATGAAGAAGCCTGTGTCCGAAGAAGAAGCAGAAGCATTCCTCAAGAAGATAAAATCTCAAGACTACTCAATAGTAGAATAGTTGAGGAAGACACCCTCACAAATCTCTTTGCTCTCATTGTTGATCCATTCGGAGGAACACAGAAAAGCATTGATGAAGATATTGAATGAGGCGCATGTCCCTGAAAAGATCTCGGTCTGTCATCTCGAGAAGATTACCAATATGATCTTATTACGTTCTCAGATAATGAATTGCCCATTGAGGGGACTGAACACAACAAGGCGCTCTATCTTACTGTGAAAAGCGAGGAATCAGTGGTCACTCGGGTGTTGATAGATAATGGTTCGAGCGCAAACATTTGTCCACTTTCAACTCTTGGATAGCTTAATATCAATCCTGACAGGATCCGGATGAATAATGTGAATGTATGAGGGTTTGACGGAGGAAGTAAGAACACTTTGGGGGATATCATTTTGGAGGTCACCATTGGGCCAATAGACTTTACGATGGAGTTTCAGGTGTTAGACATTGTTGTGTCCTACAATCTATCGCTGGGTCGACCATGGATCCACGCAACCAAAGTCGTGCCATCGTCGTTGCACCAAATGGTTAATTTTGAATGGGAGCAACAAGAAATCACAGTGCATGGAGAGGGAGACACCTGCAATGCTATAATGCCCTTAGGGGATGTGGATGGAGACAAGGGTCCCTAGGTGTACCAGATGACAAACACTGTAGCAGTGAACAAGATTGCTGAAGGAGAGAAATTGCCAATCCCTATAGTGACACCTGCAGCTCTGATGGTAGCCAGGGAGATTTAAAAATGGATTTACACCGGGGAAAGGGCTAGGAATAGCCTTGCAAGGAATAACTCAACCAGTCCATCTACTAGTGAACAATGACACCTTCGGCTTGGGATTCAAACCCACCTATGCTAACATCCAGAAAGCCAAGAGAACCAAAAAGAATAACTGGACCCTTCCCAAACCTATACCAAAACTGTCCGACACCTTTGCCAAGCCTGGTACAAAATGACATCTGACATCTGCTGCGTCTAGGTATGCTGAGACTAGACCTGATAAGGAGCTCTTTATGAGGTTTGAAATGTTATTTGGGGACGTGAACATGGTAGAAATGGGAGAGGGTACTAGCAAGATAGACATTCAGTTCGTGGGATCCGGTGTTGCGCTCAACAACTGGGAAGCCACTACTTTCCTAATCAGGAAGGAGTCTTGGTAGTTATCTTATGAAATTCATCACCATTTCCCTAAAAAGCAATTTTACTTTCTGTAGTCCCCCACCCCCCATGGAAATCAGAATGTACCCAAACTTTGTTCATCTTTGAAGTATCAATGAAATGTAGTTTGTTTTTCTTTCTTCATTTTTGCCTTATTTTTATTTTTATTTTTCCTTTTGTACAGTTCCATATGTGCTGATTCTGACGATATGTCATGCATGAAGAATTCCCGGCCCAGTTCTGACAATCGAATTATTATACAAGAAATTGAGAATGATAGTGAGATAGAATATGAGGATGAGGAAACCCTAGAGGAAATAAATAAGGACCTGAATCAATATGAGGAAAAACCCAAACCGAACTTGAGTGAAACAAAATCTATCAATTTGGGGAGAGAAGATAATGTCCGGGAGACGAAAATCAGTGTACATTTAGAAACCTCCCTCAGGGAAGAGTTAATAAAGTTGCTGCATGAATTCAAAGACATCTTTGCTTGGTCCTATGATGACATGCCCGGACTTTATACGGATTTGGTGGTGCACAAGTTGCCTATTTATCTTGAATGCCGACCAGTGAAGCAAAAGTTAAGAAAGTTCATAACGGACATCAGCGTGAAGATAAAAGAAGAGGTGAATAAGCAGTTTGAGGCAAAGGTCATACGAGTTACTAAGTACCCCACATGGTTAGCAAATGTTGTGCCAGTCCCAAAGAAAGATGGGAAAACCAGGATGTGTGTGGATTACAGAGACCTCAACAAAGCCAATCCAAAGGATGACTTCCCATTGCCAAATATCCACATATTAATCGACAATTGTGCCAAGCATGAGGTCGGTTCCTTCGTAGATTGCTATGAGGGTTATCACCAGATCCTGATGGACGAAGAAGATGCGGAGAAAACTGCTTTCATTACGCCTTGGGGAACATATTGCTATAGAGTGATGCCGTTTGGGTTAAAGAATGCCGGAGCTACTTATATGAGGGCAATGACCACAATGTTCCATGACATTATGCATCGAGAAATCGAAGTGTATGTGGACGACATCATCATAAAGTCCAAGAAGCAACATGATCATGTGAGGGATTTGAGGAAGTTTTTCCAAAGACTCCGGAGGTACAATCTTGAACTCAATCCTGCAAAATGTGCTTTTGGAGTGCCTTCGGGGAAGCTATTAGGGTTTATAGTGAGTCAGCAGGGTATTGAACTAGATCCATCAAAGATCAAAGCCATCCAGAGTTTACCTCTACCGAAGAATAAGAAGGAAGTAATGAGCTTGTTAGGAAGGCTGAATTATATTAGCCGGTTCATCGCTCAGTTGACATCAACATGTGAGCCGATCTTCAAGATATTAAAGAAAGATGCAGTAGTGAAATGGACCGATGAATTTCAGGAAGCCTCCGAACAAATCAAGGAATATTTAGCAAATCCTCCAGTGCTAGTTCCTCCAGAGCCGGGAAGACCTTTGATCTTATATCTGACAGTGATTGAAAATTCTTTTGGTTGCGTGTTAGGGCAACACGATGAGACAGGCAAGAAAGAGCAGGCTATATATTACCTTAGTAAGAAATTCACATCTTACGAGGTAAAGTTTACTCAGCTAGAGAGAACATGTGGTGCATTGACCTGGGTGGCTCAGAAGCTGAAGCACTATCTGTCAGCGTACACCACATACTTGATAACACGGTTGGATCCTCTAAAGTATATATTCTAGAAGCCCATGCCTATAGGAAGACTTGCTAAATGGCAGATTCTACTCACAGAATTTGACATCATTTATGTAACTCGTACGGCAATGAAGGCGCATGCAGTTGCAGATCACTTGGCAGAGAATCCAGTGGATGATGAGTATGAGCCACTAAAGACATATTTTCTGGATGAGGAGGCAATGAATGTCGAAGAAATAGAACAGAGTGAGAAGCCAGGATAGAAGATATATTTCGACGGAGCCATCAACAGTAAGGGAGTTGGAATCGGAGCAGCACTCATTTCAGAAACGGGTCAACACTATCCCGTTACCGCTCAGCTTTGATTTTTCTGTACCAACAATATGGCTGAATATGAGGCGTGTATATTGGGATTAAGGATGGCAATAGATATGGGTGTTCAAGAGATCTTGGTCATGGGTGACTCGGATCTTTTGATACAACAAATTCAGGGAGAATGGGAAACAAGGGATTTGAAATTAATACATTATCGGCAATGTTTGGATGAGTTGTCCCAAAGGTTCCAGTCCATAGAGTTCAAACATATCCCAAGAATGCACAACGAAGTTGCAGATGCTCTGGCCACACTATCCTCTATGTTACATCATCCGGATAAAGCCTATATAGATCCACTTTAGATCCAGGTACATGATCAGAATGCTTACTGTTTTGTTGTGGAAGGAGAATTGGATGGAGAACCGTGGTATCACGACATCAAAGAGTACCTGAAAGTAGGTAAATACCCGGAGCAAGCCATCGGAGACTAGAAGAGAGCTGTAAGACGCTTGGCGAATGGCTTTTTCCTCAGTGGAGGAATCATATATAAAAGAACGCCAGACCTAGGATTGTTGAGATGTGTGGATGCGCAACAAGCTGATAAGATTATGACTGAGGTGCATGCTGGAGCCTGTGGACCCCATATGAGCGGGTATATCTTAGCAAAGAAGATTCCGAGAGCCGGGTATTATTGGCTCACCATGGAGCGAGATTGTATCAGGATATGTGAGGAAATGCCACCAATGCCAAGTACATGGAGATCAAATCCACTCCCCGCCTTATGAATTGCATACAATGTCTGCACCCTGGCCGTTTGTTGCTTGGGGCATGGATGTTATCAGACCGATAGAGCCTGCAGCTTCCAATGGGCATAGTTTCATTTTGGTCGTGATTGATTACTTCACTAAGTGGGTTGAGGCAATGACGAAGAAAGCTGTGGTGGATTTTGTGCATGAAAATATTATATGTCGGTTTGGAATTCCTAAGGTAATCATCACAGATAACGGGGCCAATCAGAACAGTCACCTCATGGCGGAAGCTTGCCAAAGATTTCAGATCTTGCATCATAACTCTACGCCATACATGCCAAAGGTAAATGGGGCAGTTGTAGCTGCAAACAAGAATATAAAGAAGATCCTCAGGAAAATGGTGGAAGAGTCCAGGACAATGGCACGAGAAATTACCATTTGCTCTTATGGGTTATCGCACAACAGTGCGCACTTCTATCGGCGCTACACCCTATTCATTGGTGTATGGGACAGAGGCTGTTATACCCGCGGAAGTAGAAATACCGTCATTACAAATCATAGCTGAAGCTGGAATAGATGACGAAGAATGGGTAAAAGCCCGGTTGGAACAATTAAGTCTGATGGACGAGAAAAGGTTGGCAGCAGTTTGCCATGGGCAATTGTATCAATGAAGAATGACCAGAGCGTATAATAAGAAGGTGCGTCTGTAACGACCCGGCCCGTCGTTACGGGAATTTCCACCCCGTTATGTTGCATTTACATATCTTATGCTTCTATATCAGTGTTAGAACCTATCGGGTGGGTTTGGAGTGAATTGAATTAAAAATGAAGCAAATAGCATGTTTGAAGGAAGTTTGAATATGGCAAGTCAACCTAGAGTTGACTATCGAGTTAGAGTGCTCGGAATCGGATTCTGATGATTCGACTAGTTTCGAGGGATCATTTATGACTTAGGAGAGTAATCGGAATTGAATTTGGAGATCCGGTGTAGAAAGTAGGCTTGAATTGGCTAAGGTTGAATTTTGGCGAAATCCGATCGATAGGTGAGATTTTGATCCGGGAGTCGGAATGGAATTCCGACAGTTGCAGTAGTTCCGTTAGGTGATTTTGGATATGCCTGCAAATTTTCAGGTCATTCGGACATCGTTTGGTCGGGTTTTTGATCGAATGTGAATTTTTGAAGTTAAAGTTAAACTTAAGCTTAAATTTGTTGAAAACGGATGATTTTGATGTTAACGATAGAGTTTTGATGATTGGAACAAGTTCGAATAAGGTTATAGGGCGTGTTGGTTCTTTTGGTTGAGGTCCCGGGGGCCTCGGGTGAGTTTCGGGGTGGTTTCGGACCATTTCTAGGCCATTTTTAACTGCTGGTTTATGTCTGTAGCAGTGTTCTACGCGATCGCGGACAATGGGACGCGATCGCGGTGAGTAAAATGTGCGAAAATTATTAATGAATCGCGATCGCGTGAAATGCTCCGCGATCGCGACGAAGGAAAATTTCTGTGCATTGATCCTACTTCGGAAGCTCATATCTTTTTATTGACAAGGAAGTTTAAGGTGATTCAAAAATGAAAGTTGTAGACCATCGTGTCTAGTTTTCAGAAAGATAAAGAAATCATGCTTTGGACATCTGTGTAAAGAGTTATGGACGTTACACTATAGGGTGTCCGAGAAGGATATCTAATACACATGTATAACTTGGGAAGCTTATATCTAGAAATATATACGGATTCAGGAAATGACCATCAAATGAAAGTTATAGACCTATGTGTCTAGTTTCCGGAACATCAAACCATTCATCATTTGGAGTTGTGTCCAAAAAGTTATGACCATTATACTGAAGCCTGTCCGGAGGAACCAGAGTTTGTTCACCGCGATCGCGAAGCCTTTCCCGCGATCGCGAAGGGTAAATTTTGGGCCAAATTTTGTTCTCCGCGATCGCCGAGCCATTCCCGCGATCACGATGA
Organism: Nicotiana noctiflora; assembly: GCA_032618575.1. NCBI lineage: Eukaryota > Viridiplantae > Streptophyta > Magnoliopsida > Solanales > Solanaceae > Nicotiana > Nicotiana noctiflora. The sequence goes on along the minus strand of JASVEL010001258.1, from coordinate 132,487 downwards.
GTAATATGCCTGGGCAGAATGTTTTTAAAATATTCCAGTCGCGAAATCAACCCATTTTTTTCCCATTTTTGGTCATTCTTGAGAGCTTTTGGACGGAAATTGAAGGGATTTCGACGGGGAATCATTGGAGGTAAGTTTTATGAGTTAAATACATGATTTTATCAAAGAATCTTCCATTAATTCTCTGAATTTGGGTAAGAAATCAAGAAAATTAGGGCTTTGAGCAAAAATCTTAAAATGGGGATTTGAAGGACCATTTGTGGTCCGAATTGGGAGTTCTTGGTATGTACGGACTCGTGGAGAGACGAGGATTCCGAAAATGTGAGTTTCATAATTTTTCGAGATGTGGGCACGGGGCTCGGGTTTTGCAAATTTCGTGATTTTTGATATTTTTCGAGTTCTTCCGATTGGGTTATGTTCCATTAGCCTATTTTGATATATTTGTACTGATTTTGGCTAGTTTGGACGTGCGTGGATGCCGGTTCGAGGAGCTAAGGCGTCGCGGGCATGAGTTTTCGTCGGTTCGAGGTGGGTAATACTTGTAAATGATGTCCCGAGGGTTAGTAAACCCCGGACTTGCACATCTTAGTGCTGTGTTGAGGTGACTTGCACGCCGGATAACGGGCGTGGGGTAGAGCACCATTGGGGATCGTGACTTGGTCCATCCCGCGTAATAAATAATAACACCTAATTGTTGAAATGAATTGGACTATTTATCATGTTTGGGCTTCGTGCCAATTATTTGAGTCCTTCAGGGATTGGTATCACTGTTTTGATAACACTGTTCATATTTTATTCTAAATTTAAGTTTTAAAATAGTATTTTTGCTATTAAGCATTTTTATAAGGTTATGAAAAACTTGAACAATGTCTTAATAACATTTTCAGCTGTGAGCTAATATGATATTGTTGCCGTAGGGCTTTCTTAATTATTTCTTAGACTGATTGGGGCGGAGGGCCATATGTTAGGGCATGACATTTCATGTGAGCATATGCATACACATGCATGGATCGGACTGCACGCCGCAGTGGTATACGGATCGGGCTGCGCGCCGCAGCAGGTGTGATATTAATATTGTGCTTGGGCTGTAGGAGCCCCTCCGGAGTCTGAACCCCCACGGTGAGCACGGGTACCCAAATTGGATCGGGCTACACGCCGTAGCGGTCATATGCATTGCATGGCATACATACATTGGTTTACGTGTTCTACGTGGCATAACATTCATCACTCATACATTACTGGCACACATGCATTAGTTGCCTTATTGACCAGATCTCCTGGTATAAATTGTTAAGGAGTGCTGAGCCCGAGAGGCTGATTTGAGTGCTGACTTGCACTGCTTGAGATTCTCCCGGGTATTGGTATGTTATAATGAAAGAAAGTAGCTAAAAATTGAGATTTCTAAATAATCTACTCACATATGCTGAAAAGGAATAAAATGATAGTGTTTTGAAGTTTTATGATAGTTCTGTATTGTGTAGCAAGAGATAGTGCCTTGCGTGGTTTTCTTCCCTTCAGCATTATTTACTTTTATTACCGCCGAGTTGGAAGTACTCACACCCGACTCCCTGCACCTTGTGTGCAGATCCAGGTACATTTGGCAGAGCTGATTCCATTGCGGCTCGGGAGTGCTTTTGGACAGTCGAGGTAGCTGCCAGCGTTCGCAGGACCTGATTCTCCGGTTTGTCTATATTTTGTTCTGATCCTCCCACACTTGTGCACAGTTATATTCTCTATTTACACTTGTATATTCCGTAGAGGCTCATGACTCTTGACCCTTCGGTCTATGGGAGTTGGCACGTGTTGGGACTTGGTTCCCTATTTTTAATATGTATCTATCACCGTTGAATTATTTCCGTATGCTTAAATTGGATAAAGTGAGCTCATGGCTCCGTGATTGTTGTTAATTGGTCAGGCTGGCCTAGCAGTGTGCTGGGCGCCATCACGACCGGATTTGGGGTCGTGACAAGTTGGTATCAGAGCCTAGGTTTACTAGGCCTCACGAGTCTTGAGCCGGTTAGTAGAGTCTTGTGGATCGGTACGGGGACGCCTTTACTTATCCTCGGGAGGCTGCGAACCTTTAGGAAACACTTCACATTTCTTGGAATTCTTATCGTGCGTACTTGATTCAGCTTGAGATATGCTTTTGAAATTCCTTCCGCACGTCCGTGTACGCATCGAGCGCTCAGTAATATAAGTGCCTTATGTGTAGTGGAACGAGTTCAAACTCAGGAAGACTAAAATGATTATGCTATGTGTATCCTGGTGGAAGGTATTGTGTTGAAATGCTAAATTGAGGCGAGATAGGTGGATTGGTTCTCATGTGTAATTGAAAGGTAATTGATATGTGTTATGATTCGAGCAGGTACAACGCATGTTCATGTACCAATATGATAATATGATTTGAGTAGTATTGAGACTAATGTTGTCGATATGCATTGTGATGTCTTGTCGAGTTGTGAATGTATTGCTAGGATGGTTTTGGTGATTCTCTGGCAGGTGGATAGGCCAATTTACAAAGGGAACTCTGCCGAAATTTTTGGAAAATTTGGGACTTAGAAAAGATTTTTGTCACCTAAAGAGTGGGCGTAACTGTTGTGTGTGAATGAATGCAAGAATTGCAAAAGAGTTAATATTTTCGATGATTCAAATCTTCGCCGAAGCTTGTAAATGACTTGAGTTTAATCTAACTAGAACCTTGTGGCATCATTTGAGTAAGAATGCTATGAGTGGCTAAAAGTGCTTTGATGTATGGCTCCGAGATAAGTTGGGGAGGTTGTTATTGATTAACTGATTGCACTGTTGTGTGCTGTGTTGGCTCTGTCTCTAAGTATGTTGGGAAAATTCTGATAAAGTTTATGGTGCATCGTAGATGTGAAGAAATACTAGGATGTTTTGAACTGATATTGGTAAAGAATGTTCGGTGTATAGAAAGTTAACATAGCTAATTGTGTTTGTATGTAATCATGTTATGCGGTGTCAGGGTTCTAGCAAGGCACGAGTGGATTTGTTCAATAAGACAGTTGAACTACAACTGAGTAAGGGTGAATGACACCCGAGAATTGTTGTACGGTGTTCAAGATTTTGCTTGTAACAGTCAGGTGTCTTAAGATTGTGCATGTGGCTAAAGACGGTGGTTTCGTTAGAAAAGGTCAAGACTTGTGTTATATTATGTGAATGATGGGATTCTATGTAATCCGTATTGGAAAGTAATGATAACAATTTAAAAATCGCGGGAAGTTCATCAAAATAAAGTGTGGTGGAATGTGGTACTTCTGGGAACACCGAGAGAGTATTCGGTGGCCTATGGGTCTTAGACCGTGTGGTCTTGTGTACGAGTCTTGTGTGGTAAAAAGGGTTGAGGCATTGTCGTGCTACAGTAAAGACTGATATGAAATTAGAGATGAATCAGAAAGGAAACTGGGTAAATGGAACAACTTGTTAATAAACCAGAATGGTATAAAAAGGAATACGATTGATTCCTGGTATGTGGTTGAAGTAATGAGTCTTGCAGACATTGTGCAGCAAAGCTCTTGAGTGCTGCCAGTTGTGTAACTTGATATGGGTATAAGGACTCAATCCTGACAGTTAAACTTATGCAACGAATGGGAATGAAGAGTTTGTGATGTGTTTTATCATGGTTTGAAAATGAGTATACTCCTGTCGGTATGCGGAGCGTTGAATGTATAATGAGTTTTCTTCTATATGGGATCACGAAAGTCCTTGACTAGTTGAGTGCGCCGATGTGAGGCGGAGGAAAGGGATATGAATTTCCATGTTGTCTTAGTGTGATATGGTATACACGATGTGTTACGGAAAGTTGATAATGGTATATTCTAGGTTTTGAGATCAGTTCATAATATATGTGAAGTCAATAAAATTATTGAGCAGCACGGACAGCTGCAGGTGAATTAAGAATCGATCTTTCTGATGATTTAAGAAAATGGTACTGCTATTCTCGTAATTTGGCAGGGAATATGGTCCAAAAAGGGCCAGGTAATATAAACTCATAATCTTTAGTGGTGTGGTGGTATCCTCTTGTTAGATTGACATTGATGATTGAGTTGTAAATGGCATAAGGAAATTTCTGAATTGCTTTCGTGGTATGAATAGATGCTTGATGTGTGTTATGTAATCGTACGGTGGAGTGTGGGATCAGGCATAGTGATCCATGTGTAATACATGTGTTAGAGTCTGGAAGTTCTCGTAATCCGCCTACGCAGTGGTGGTATATCGAGTGGATCGGCATCATTTAACGATTGTTCGAAATTGGAAGCCCTAGTGGCTCTCTCGTTACTTGATAAGACGAATTCGGATTATGATACTTGATTGCTGACCGGTTGTCATGGGTTAGATTGTCTAGACTAATGTGATATGGAATATGTCGGAAAATGGCACAAATTGTGTAGCAGAGAGCATCAGAGTATGCTCCAACAGAGTAGTTGTACCCAGGACCAGCGGACGACTGGTAGGTATTGCTTTGTCAATTGGCCCTTAGTGGCGGATGTTAGTGTAGAGGTATCTACCATTGCTTCAGTTCCAGTATTGAGAAACGTTGTCAGATGCGTTTCATGTGGCCGAGCTTGAGGCTATATGTATATATATGTTTGCTGTAATGAGAAAATTCGACTCGATATGCATTTCCTTTTGGCGAGATTTATGCGTGGATCGGGTGGCACGCCGCCACGGGTTATTTGGATCGGGTGGCACGCCGCCACATGTATGGTATCTGGATCGGGTGGCACGCCGCCACGTGTATGTCATTGGAACGGGTTGCACGCCGCAACAGAATATTGTGAAAATATAGTTAATTATATGCTACCTGGTATACAATACTTCCTCGCTTCTGAGGAAAAGTCCATTTTGAGTATCGCTTGGCGAATGGCACATCGGTTGTGTCCTTTCGGGATTTAATAGCATACGTTAATTGTTTCACCATGGGTGAGGTTGATTTCTTGGGTTCAATACCTAGATCTGTGCGTGGCTAACCGTTTGAGCTTAGTGGCTTGAGGTGCTTCATGAGTAATAATGTTGGGATAGAATCACGAATCGTGGCAAGGCCACGTGACGTTATGACCTCTCGAGAAGGATTCAGGTACTCTATTTCTATGATACGAGATGCGATCTCAGATCTATGTTATGATGGCACAGAGGAATTAAATTGCAGCTCTTTTGCTGGAGACAGTTATCATGATTTGAGCTGTCATGATTCGAGTGTGTTCAGGCGTTTCTATTGGAGCCTATGTTGTGCTCGTCGTGGCTTAGGCCGGTGTTGAGGTGTCTTATCACCAGTGCGGTGCGTTATAATCGAAATGACCGTTGGAGTTATTAATGAATACGAGCATATTGGATCTTAGCTTGTTAGAAAGGTAAAAATCAAGGTTTGGCTCCGAAACCTATTGTAGTATCAGTTCTAAGAGGGAAATAGATTCACGAATGGTTAACCTGAGAGATGGGTTCGGTATATCTCGTGCTTCAGCTGCCGTGGGCAGGGTATGGAGGTGTTGGAACAAGACTCTACCTAATGAAAGAGGTTTTCAGCTAGTATTTGGTTATTGTGGCCAGTTGTTGTGATTAGAGACTATCGTCTCGAGTGATTTGGGTTGTCGATACAGCATATGATCTCACCCGGAGTAGTGAATATGGGTTATTGTAGTGGATTCGAGTGTATCCCGAGTATAGGCATGGGATTTGCATTTGGCATATGATTTCGGAAAGTGCAATGTGATTTATGGTTCAGATGGTCTGTGAAATTTTGACTATATGGTGTTTTCGGACTTATGTGAGATAGGGTGACGTATGATCGCCCGGATATATGCTTGGTAAGGTCATTCGGCTATTGGGTTGCTTCTAGTACAACTTCTGAGTCCGCTCGAGGACGAGCGTTTGTTTAAGTTGGGGAGAATGTAACGACCCGGCCCGTCGTTACGGGAATTTCCACCCCGTTATGTTGCATTTACATATCTTATGCTTCTATATCAGTGTTAGAACCTATCGGGTGGGTTTGGAGTAAATTGAATTAAAAATGAAGCAAATAGCATGTTTGAAGGAAGTTTGAATATGGAAAGTCAACCTAGAGTCGACTATCGAGTTAGAGTGCTCGGAATCGGATTCTGATGATTCGACTAGTTTCGAGGGATCATTTATGACTTAGGAGAGTAATCGGAATTGAATTTGGAGATCCGGTGTAGAAAGTAGGCTTGAATTGGCTAAGGTTGAATTTTGGCGAAATCCGATCGATAGGTGAGATTTTGATCCGGGAGTCGGAATGGAATTCCGACAATTGCAGTAGTTCCGTTAGGTGATTTTGGATATGCCTACAAATTTTCAGGTCATTCGGACATCGTTTGGTCGGGTTTTTGATCGAATGTGAATTTTTGAAGTTAAAGTTAAACTTAAGCTTAAATTTGTTGAAAACGGACGATTTTGATGTTAACGATAGAGTTTTGATGATTGGAACAAGTTCGAATAAGGTTATAGGGCGTGTTGGTTCTTTTCGTTGAGGTCCCGGGGGCCTCGGGTGAGTTTCGGGGTGGTTTCAGACCATTTTTAGGCCATTTTTAACTGCTGGTTTATGTCTGTAGCAGTGTTCTACGCGATCGCGGACAATGGGACGCGATCGCGGTGAGTAAAATGTGCGAAAATTATTAATGAATCGCGATCGCGTGAAATGCTCCGCGATCGCGACGAAGGAAAATTTCTGTGCATTGATCCTACTTCGGAAGCTCATATCTTTTTATCTACAAGAAATTTTAAGGTGATTCAAAAACGAAAGTTGTAGCCCATCGTGTCTAGTTTTCAGAAAGATAAGGAAATCATGATTTGGACATCTGTGTAAAGAGTGAAGGACGTTACACTATAGTGTGTCCGAGAAGGATCTCTAATACACATGTATAACTTGGGAAGCTTATATCTAGAAATATATACGGATTCAGGAAAAGACCATCAAATCAAAGTTATAGCCCTATGTGTCTAATTTCCAGAACATCAAACCATTCATCATTTGGAGTTGTGTGCTAAAAGTTATGACCATTATACTGAAGCCTGTCCGGAGGAACCAGAGTTTGTTCACCGCGATCGCGAAGCCTTTCCCGCGATCGCGAAGGGTAAATTTTGGGCCAAATTTTGTTCTCCGCGATCGCCGAGCCATTCCCGCGATCGCGATGAGTAATATGCCTGGGCATAATGTTTTTAAAACATTCCAGTCGCGAAATCAACCCATTTTTCCACCATTTTTGGTCATTCTTGAGAGCTTTTGGACGGGAATTGAAGGGATTTCGACGGGGAATCATTGGAGGTAAGTTTTATGAGTTAAATACATGATTTTATCAAAGAATCTTCCATTAATTCTCTGAATTTGGGTAAGAAATCAAGAAAATTAGGGCTTTGAGCAAAAATCTTAAAATGGGGATTTGAAGGACCATTTGTGGTCCGAATTGGGAGTTCTTGGTATGTACGGACTCGTGGAGAGACGAGGATTCCGAAAATGTGAGTTTCATAATTTTTCGAGATGTGGGCCCGGGGCTCGGGTTTTGCAAATTTCGTGATTTTTGATATTTTTCGAGTTCTTCCGATTGGGTTATGTTCCATTAGCCTATTTTGATATATTTGTACTGATTTTGGCTAGTTTGGACGTGCGTGGATGCCGGTTCGAGGAGCTAAGGCGTCGCGGGCATGAGTTTTCGTCGGTTCGAGGTGGGTAATACTTGTAAATGATGTCCCGAGGGTTAGTAAACCCCGGACTTGCACATCTTAGTGCTGTGTTGAGGTGACTTGCACGCCGGATAACGGGCGTGGGGTAGAGCACCATTGGGGATCGTGACTTGGTCCGTCCCACGTAATAAATAATAACACCTAATTGTTGAAATGAATTGGACTATTTATCATGTTTGGGCTTCGTGCCAATTATTTGAGTCCTTCAGGGATTGGTATCACTGTTTTGATAACACTGTGCATATTTTATTCTAAATTTAAGTTTTAAAATGGTATTTTTGCTATTCAGCATTTTTATAAGGTTATGAAAAACTTGAACAAGGTCTTAATAACATTTTTAGCCGTGAGCTAATATGATATTGTTGCCGTAGGGCTTTCTTGATTATTTGTTAGACTGATTGGGGCCGAGGGCCATATGTTAGGGCATGACATTTCATGTGAGCATATGCATACACATGCATGGATCGGACTACACGCCGCAGTGGTATACGGATCGGGCTGCGTGCCGCAGCAGGTGTGATATTATTATTGTGCTTGGGCTGTAGGAGCCCCTCCGGAAGTCTGAACCCCCACAGTGAGCACGGGTACCCAAATTGGATCGGGCTACACGCCGTAGCGGTCATATTGCATGGCATACATACATTGGTTTACGTGTTCTACGTGGCATAACATTCAGCACTCATACATTACTGGCACACATGCATTAGTTGCCTTATTGACCAGATCTCCTGGTATAAATTGTTAAGGAGTGCTGAGCCCGAGAGGCTGATTTGAGTGCTGACTTGCACTGCTTGAGATTCTCCCAGGTATTGGTATGTTATAATGAAAGAAAGTAGCTAAAAATTGAGATTTCTAAATAATCTACTCACATATGCCGAAAAGGAATAAAATGATAGTGTTTTGAAGTTTTATGATAGTTCTGTATTGTGTAGCAAGAGATAGTGCCTTGCGTGGTTTTCTTCCATTCAGCATTATTTACTTTTATTACCGCTGAGTTGGAAGTACTCACACCCGACTCCCTGCACCTTGTGTGCAGATCCAGGTACATTACAACAGAGCTGATTCCATTGCGGCTCGGGAGTGCTTTTGGATAGTCGAGGTAGCTGCCAGCGTTCGCAGGACCTGATTCTCCAGTTTGTCTATATTTTGTTCTGATCCTCCCACACTTGTGCACAGTTATATTCTCTATTTACACTTGTATATTCCGTAGAGGCTCATGACTCTTGACCCTTCGGTCTATGGGAGTTGGCACGTGTTGGGACTTGGTTCCCTGTTTTTAATATGCATCTATCACTGTTGAATTATTTTCGTATGCTTAAATTGGATAAAGTGAGCTTATGGCTCCGTGATTGTTGTTAATTGGTCCGGCTGGCCTAGCAGTGTGCTGGGCGCCATCACGACCGGATTTGGGGTCGTGACAAGTTGGTATCAGAGCCTAGGTTTACTAGGCCTCAAGAGTCTTGAGCCGGTTAGTAGAGTCTTGTGGATCGGTACGGGGACGCCTGTACTTATCCTCGGGAGGCTGCGAACCTTTAGGAAACACTTCATATTTCTTGGAATTCTTATCGTGCGTACTTGATTCAGCTTGAGATATGCTTTTGAAATTCCTTCCGCACGTCTGTGTATGCATCGAGCGCTCAGTAATATAAGTGCCTTATGTATAGTGGAACGAGTTCAAACTCAGGAAGACTAAAATAATTATGCTATGTGTATCCTGGTGGAAGGTATTGTGTTGAAATGCTAAATTGAGGCGAGATAGGTGGATTGGTTCTCATGTGTAATTGAAAGGTAATTGATATGTGTTATGATTCGAGCAGGTACAACGCATGTTCATGTACCAATATGATAATATGATTTGAGTAGTATTGAGACTAATGTTGTCGATATGCATTGTGATGTCTTGTCGAGTTGTGAATGTATTGCTAGGATGGTTTTGGTGATTCTCTGGCAGGTGGATAGGCCAATTTACAAAGGGAACTCTGCCGAAATTTTTGGAAAATTTGGGACTTAGAAAAGATTTTTGTCACCTAAAGAGTGGGCGTAACTGTTGTGTGTGAATGAATGCAAGAATTGCAAAAGAGTTAATATTTTCGATGATTCAAATCTTCGCCGAAGCTTGTAAATGACTTGAGTTTAATCTAACTAGAACCTTGTGGCATCATTTGAGTAAGAATGCTATGAGTGGCTAAAAGTGCTTTGATGTATGGACCGAGATAAGTTGGGGAGGTTGTTATTGATTAACTGATTGCACTGTTGTGTGCTGTGTTGGCTCTGTCTCTAAGTATGTTGGGAAAATTCTGATAAAGTTTATGGTGCATCGTAGATGTGAAGAAATACTAGGATGTTTTGAACTGATATTGGTAAAGAATGTTCGGTGTATAGAAAGTTAAGATAGCTAATTGTGTTTGTATGTAATCATGTTCTGTGGTTTCAGGGTTCTAGCAAGGCACGAGTGGAGTTGTTCAATAAGACAGTTGAACTACAGCTGAGTAAGGGTGAATGACACCCGAGAATTGTTGTACGGTGTTCAAGATTTTGCTTGTAACAGTCAGGTGTCTTAAGATTGTGCATGTGGCTAAAGACGGTGGTTTCGTTAGAAAAGGTCAAGACTTGTGTTATATTATGTGAATGATGGGATTCTATGTAATCCATATTGGAAAGTAATGATAACAATTTAAAAATCGCGGGAAGTTCATCAAAATAAAGTGTGGTGGAATGTGGTACTTCTGGGAACACTGAGAGAGTATTCGGTGGCCTATGGGTCTTAAACCGTGTGGTCTTGTGTACGAGTCTTGTGTGGTAAAAAGGGTTGAGGCATTGTCGTGCTACAGTAAAGACTGATATGAAATTAGAGATGAATCAGAAAGGAAACTGGGTAAATGGAACAACTTGTTAATAAACCAGAATGGTATAAAAAGGAATACGATTGATTCTTGGTATGTGGTTGAAGTAATGAGTCTTGCAGACATTGTGCAGCAAAGCTCTTGAGTGCTGGCAGTTGTGTAACTTGATATGGGTATAAGGACTCAATCCTGACAGTTAAACTTATGCAACGAATGGGAATGAAGAGTTTGTGATGTGTTTTATCATGGTTTGAAAATGAGTATACTCCTGTCGGTATGCGGAGCGTGGAATGTGTAATGAGTTTTCTTCTATATGGGATCACGAAAGTCCTTGACTAGTTGAGTGCGCCGATGTGAGGCGGAGGAAAAGGATATGAATTTCCATGTTGTCTTAGTGTGATATGGTATACACGATGTGTTAAAGAAAGTTGATAATGGTATATTCTAGTTTTTGAGATCAGTTCATAATATATGTGAAGTCAATAAAATTATTGAGCAGCACGAACAGCTGCAGGTGAATTAAGAATCGATCTTTCTGATGATTTAAGAAAATGGTACTGCTATTCTCGTAATTTGGCAGGGAATATGGTCCAAAAAGGGCCAGGTAATATAAACTCATAATCTTTAGTGGTGTGGTGGTATCCTCTTGTTAGATTGACATTGATGATTGAGTTGTAAATGGCATAAGGAAATTTCTGAATTGCTTTCGTGGTATGAATAGATGCTTGATGTGTGTTATGTAATCGTACGGTGGAGTGTGGGATCAGGCATAGTGATCCATGTGTAATACATGTGTTAGAGTCTGGAAGTTCTCGCAATCCGCCTACGCAGTGGTGGTATATCGAGTGGATCGGCATCATTTAGCGATTGTTCGAAATTGGAAGCCCTAGTGGCTCTCTCGTTACTTGATAAGACGAATTCGGATTATGATACTTGATTGCTGACCGGTTGTCATGGGTTAGATTGTCTAGACTAATGTGATATGGAATATGTCGGAAAATGGCACAAATTGTGTAGCAGAGAGCATCAGAGTATGCTCCAACAGAGTAGTTGTACCCAGGACCAGCGGACGACTGGTAGGTATTGCTTTGTCAATTGGACCTTAGTGGCGGATGTTAGTGTAGAGGTATCTACCATTGCTTCAGTTCCAGTATTGAGAAACGTTGTCAGATGTGTTTCATGTGGCCGAGCTTGAGGCTATATGTATATATATGTTTGCTGTAATGAGAAAATTCGACTCGATATGCATTTCCTTTTTGTGAGATTTATGCGTGGATCGGGCGGCACGCCGCCACGGGTTATTTGGATCGGGTGGCACGCCGCCACATGTATGGTATCTGGATCGGGTGGCACGCCGCCACGTGTATGTCATTTGAACGGGTTGCACGCCGCAACAGAATATTGTGAAAATATAGTTAATTATATGCTACCTGGTATACAATACTTCCTCGCTTCTGAGGAAAAGTCCGCTTTGAGTATCGCTTGGCGAATGACACATCGGTTGTGTCCTTTCAGGATTTAATAGCATACGTTAATTGTTTCACCGTGGGTGAGGTTGATTGCTTGGGTTCAAGACCTAGATCCGTGCGTGGCTAACCGTTTGAGCTTAGTGGCTTGAGGTGCTTCATGAGTAATAATGTTGGGATAGAATCACGAATCGTGGCAAGGCCACGTGATGTTATGACCTCTCGAGAAGGATTCGGGTACTCTATTTCTATGATACGAGACGCGATCTCAGATCTATGTTATGATGGCACAGAGGAATTAAATTGCAACTCTTTTGCTGGAGACAGTTATCATGATTTGAGCTGTCATGATTCGAGTGTGTTCAGGCGTTTCTATTGGAGCCTATGTTGTGCTCGTCGTGGCTTAGGCCGGTGTTGAGGTGTCTTATCACCAGTGCGGTGCGTTATAATCGAAATGACCGTTGGAGTTATTAATGAATACGAGCATATTGGATCTTAGCTTGTTAGAAAGGTAAAAATCAAGGTTCGGCTCCGAAACCTATTGTAGTATCAGTTCTAAGAGGGAAATAGATTCACGAATGGTTAACCTGAGAGATAGGTTCGGTATATCTCGTGCTTCAGCTGCCGTGGGCAGGGTATGGAGGTGTTGGAACAAGACTCTACCTAATGAAAGAGGTTTTCAGCTAGTATTTGGTTATTGTGGCCAATTGTTGTGATTAGAGACTATCGTCTCGAGTGATTTGGGTTGTCGATACAGCATATGATCTCACCCGGAGTAGTGAATATGGGTTATTGTAGTGGATTCGAGTGTATCCCGAGTATAGGCATGGGATTTGCATTTGGCATATGATTTCAGAAAGTGCAATGTGATTTATGGTTCAGATGGTCTGTGAAATTCTGACTATATGGTGTTTTCGGACTTATGTGAGATAGGGTGACGTATGATCGCCCGGATATATGCTTGGTAAGGTCATTCAGCTATTGGGTTGCTTCTAGTACAATTCTGAGTCCGCTCGAGGACGAGCATTTGTTTAAGTTGGGGAGAATGTAACGACCCGGCCCGTCGTTACGGGAATTTCCACCCCGTTATGTTGCATTTACATATCTTATGCTTCTATATCAGTGTTAGAACCTATCGGGTGGGTTTGGAGTGAATTGAATTAAAAATGAAGCAAATAGCATGTTTGAAGGAAGTTTGAATATGGAAAGTCAACCTAGAGTTGACTATCGAGTTAGAGTGCTCGGAATCGGATTCGATGATTCGACTAGTTTCGAGGGATCATTTATGACTTAGGAGAGTAATCGGAATTGAATTTGGAGATCCGGTGTAGAAAGTAGGCTTGAATTGGCTAAGGTTGAATTTTGGCGAAATCCGATCGATAGGTGAGATTTTGATCCGGGAGTCGGAATGGAATTCCGACAGTTGCAGTAGTTCCGTTAGGTGATTTTGGATATGCCTGCAAATTTTCAGGTCATTCGGACATCGTTTGGTCGGGTTTTTGATCGAATGTGAATTTTTGAAGTTAAAGTTAAACTTAAGCTTAAATTTGTTGAAAACGGACGATTTTGATGTTAACGATAGAGTTTTGATGATTGGAACAAGTTCGAATAAGGTTATAGGGCGTGTTGGTTCTTTTGGTTGAGGTCCCGGGGCCTCGGGTGAGTTTCGGGGTGGTTTCGGACCATTTCTAGGCCATTTTTAACTGCTGGTTTATGTCTGTAGCAGTGTTCTACGCGATCGCGGACAATGGGACGCGATCGCGGTGAGTAAAATGTGCGAAAATTATTAATGAATCGTGATCGCGTGAAATGCTCCGCGATCGCGACGAAGGAAAATTTCTGTGCATTGATCCTACTTCGGAAGCTCATATCTTTTTATTGACAAGGAAGTTTAAGGTGATTCAAAAATGAAAGTTGTAGACCATCGTGTCTAGTTTTCAGAAAGATAAAGAAATCATGATTTGGACATCTGTGTAAAGAGTTATGGACGTTACACTTTAGGGTGTCCGAGAAGGATCTCTAATACACATGTATAACTTGGGAAGCTTATATCTAGAAAGATATACGGATTCAGGAAATGACCATCAAATGTAAGTTATAGACCTATGTGTCTAGTTTCCAGAACATCAAACCATTCATCATTTGGAGTTGTGTGCAAAAAGTTATGACCATTATACTGAAGCCTGTCCGGAGGAACCAGAGTTTGTTCACCGCGATCGCGAAGCCTTTCCCGCGATCGCGAAGGGTAAATTTTGGGCCAAATTTTGTTCTCCGCGATCGCCGAGCCATTCCCGCGATCGCGATGAGTAATATGCCTGGGCAGAATGTTATTAAAACATTCCAGTCGCGAAATCAACCCATTGTTTTCCCATTTTTGGTCATTCTTGAGAGCTTTTGGACGGGAATTGAAGGGATTTCGACGGGGAATCATTGGAGGTAAGTTTTATGAGTTAAATACATGATTTTATCAAAGAATCTTCCATTAATTCTCTGAATTTGGGTAAGAAATCAAGAAAATTAGGGCTTTGAGCAAAAATCTTAAAATGGGGATTTGAAGGACCATTTGTGGTCCGAATTGGGAGTTCTTGGTATGTACGGACTCGTGGAGAGACGAGGATTCCGAAAATGTGAGTTTCATAATTTTTCGAGATGTGGGCCCGGGGCTCGGGTTTTGCAAATTTCGTGATTTTTGATATTTTTCGAGTTCTTCCGATTGGGTTATGTTCCATTAGCCTATTTTGATATATTTGTACTGATTTTGGCTAGTTTGGACGTGCGTGGATGCCGGTTCGAGGAGCTAAGGCGTCGCGGGCATGAGTTTTCGTCGGTTCGAGGTGGGTAATACTTGTAAATGATGTCCCGAGGGTTAGTAAACCCCGGACTTGCACATGTTAGTGCTGTGTTGAGGTGACTTGCACGCCGGATAACGGGCATGGTGTAGAGCACCATTGGGGATCGTGACTTGGTCCGTCCCGCGTAATAAATAATAACACCTAATTGTTGAAATGAATTGGACTATTTATCATGTTTGGGCTTCGTGCCAATTATTTGAGTCCTTCAGGGATTGGTATCACTGTTTTGATAACACTGTGCATATTTTATTCTAAATTTAAGTTTAAAATGGTATTTTTGCTATTCAACATTTTTATAAGGTTATGAAAAACTTGAACAAGGTCTTAATAACATTTTTAGTTGTGAGCTAATATGATATTGTTGCCGTAGGGCTTTCTTGATTATTTGTTAGACTGATTGGGCCGAGGGCCATATGTTAGGGCATGACATTTCATGTGAGCATATGCATACACATGCATGGATCGGATTGCACGCCGCAGTGGTATACGGATCGGGCTGCGCGCCGCAGCAGGTGTGATATTATTATTGTGCTTGGGCTGTAGGAGCCCCTCCGGAGTCTGAACCCCCACAGTGAGCACGGGTACACAAATTGGATCGGGCTACACGCCGTAGCGGTCATATGCATTGCATGGCATACATACATTGGTTTACGTGTTCTACGTGGCATAACATTCAGCACTCATACATTACTGGCACACATGCATTAGTTGCCTTATTGACCAGATCTCCTGGTATAAATTGTTAAGGAGTGCTGAGCCCGAGAGGCTGATTTGAGTGCTGACTTGCACTGCTTGAGATTCTCCCCGGTATTGGTATGTTATAATGAAAGAAAGTAGCTAAAAATTGAGATTTCTAAATAATCTACTCACATATGCTGAAAAGGAATAAAATGATAGTGTTTTGAAGTTTTATGATAGTTCTATATTGTGTAGCAAGAGATAGTGCCTTGCGTGGTTTTCTTCCCTTCAGCATTATTTACTTTTATTACCGCTGAGTTGGAAGTACTCACACCCGACTCCCTGCACCTTGTGTGCAGATCCAGGTACATTACGGCAGAGCTGATTCCATTGCGGCTCGGGAGTGCTTTTGGATAGTCGAGGTAGTTGCCAGCGTTCGCAGGACCTGATTCTCCGGTTTGTCTATATTTTGTTCTGATCCTCCCACACTTGTGCACAGTTATATTCTCTATTTACACTTGTATATTCCGTAGAGGCTCATGACTCTTGACCCTTCGGTCTATGGGAGTTGGCACGTGTTGGGACTTGGTTCCCTGTTTTTAATATGTATCTATCACCGTTGAATTATTTCCGTATGCTTAAATTGGATAAAGTGAGCTTATGGCTCCGTGATTGTTGTTAATTGGTCAGGCTGGCCTAGCAGTGTGCTGGGCGCCATCACGACCGGATTTGGGGTCGTGACAGCGTCCTCGGAAGTTTGAAGTTGGACAACTCGTATTGAGGCGTATCTTACCGCATTGGGCCGAAGCAAAGGGCAAATTTGTGCCAAACTGGCAGGGACCATTTATGGTATCACGAATGTTGTCTAATGGTGCATTATATTTGACAGACATTGAAGGGAAGTGCGTAGAGACTGCTATCAATTTCAGATGCGGTCAAAAGATACTATGTATGATTCCTTTTCAATTGTATGATTGTATTTTGTTGTGATTTTAGAATTGAAATGATGAATGCATTTTATTCTCTATCCAAACACTTTATCCATTGACACCCCTTAGAACCATGTTTGATATATTTTTTCATACCCCTCTCTCGGAATTGTTTATGACACAATACAGAAAAATGAAAAAAAAATGAATAAATGATAAGAAAAAGGAAAAAAAGAAAAGAAAAGAGAAAAGAAAAGAAAAAGACAACGAAATTAGGAAAAAGTCAAAAGAAATTCATAAATTGATGGCGTAGTAATGAACTACATTTGACTTGATCCCGAAAGGGTACGTAGGCAGCCTTACAGAGGTTCAGTCACAATAAAGAAAAAAAATCCAAAAATCCCCCCATATATTGAAACTGGGGCAGAAGTTATGTTTTATAATTCCGAGAGTTGTAAATATTTTTAAACCCTCGTAAATTTTGAGCCTTTTACCTTTCTTTCTCAACCCATCCAAAAGCCACGTTACAGTCCAAAGAAAGACCTTCGGATCAATTCCAAGAGAATAACAAATGCAATAAAATAAAGGAAGAATGAAAAATTGGACAATATCAGTGGTACAGAAAAACAAAAGACAAAGGAAACAAAAATGAAAAATGAAGAAATGAGAGAGTCTCATCGGTGAAAACCTTAACCGTCACCATGAGACGACTGTGAGGTTGAGAGAAATAAAATGAGAGAGTCTTGTCAGTGAAAACCTTTTAACGGCACTGCAGGGCGATGGTGAGGCTAAGAGAGAATAAATGAGAGAGTCTTATTGGTGAAAACCCTTCGAGGCACCATAAGGTGATCGTAAGGATTATCAGGGAAAAAGAAAAGGCAACAAAAATAGTATCGGTTTGGGTCGACAATAGTTTGCAGTCAGAATAATGGGGTTGAACGAACTGGGTCGGAGTTTAAATACATGGCATGGTCAACGAAATCGGCCGACATACCCAGATAAGTTCTACCACCTCTCCAAAACATCCTCACCTTTTCTTTTTCATTTTTCTACATTTCATTGTTTGCCTTTTAAAGCTAACTACCAGCTCCGACAATAAGAGCTGAAATAACACTAGATCAGAAAAGAAAGAAAAGTAAAAGACGGAAAGAAATAAAGGAGTTCGGCAAACAGAGCCAAAAGAAAAGAAAACAAAAAGTGAAAAACAAGAAAATACAAAAAGAGCTTGCAGAATATAGTCAACTGAAAGACCACACAGTGGGAGAAAAAGCAAAAAGAGGAAAGCAATAAGAGGCAGGGACGGTAGATGCCAGTTTCCAGCAGCTTATATCTAATAAGTTTTGTTTTGTGATTTAGACAGGAATACATCGTCACTAATCACTTTAAAGTGAATGTGACCAATGTGGAAAAAGAGAAAAACACCAAAAGAAAGTTCGGCAATAAGTGAAGGAATACATGGGTGAAAGTCATTCAGTCAAAGAAAATACCAAAAAACAAGAGGAAGATATCATCTTTAGAATCCTTTCCCCAATTATCAAACTGAGGGAATACTTTTCCGCATTTTAATTTCATGCATCAGGCGCCCACCTGGATAACAAGGGAATACTTTCCTGCTATTTTAATTTCATGCATCAGGCGCCCACCTGAATAACAAGGGAATACTTTTCCGCAATTTTAATTTCATGCATCAAGCGCCCACCTGGATAACAAGGGAATACTTTTTCTGCAAATTTTAATTTCATGCATCAGGCGCCCACCTGGATAACAAGGGAATACTTTTCTGCAATTTTTAATTTTATGCATCAGGCGCCCACCTGGATAACAAGGGAATACTTTTCTGCAATTTTAATTTTATGCATCAGGCGCCCACATGGATAACAAGGGAATACTTTTCTGCAATTTTAATTTCATGCATCAGGCGCCCACCTGGATAACAAGGGCATACTTTTCTGCAAATTTTTATTTCCTGCATCAGGCGCCCACCTGGATAACAAGGGAATACTTTTTCGCATTTTAATTTCATGCATCAGGCGCCCACCTGGATAACAAGGGAATACTTTTATGCAATTTTTAATTTCATGCATCAGGTGCCCACCTGGATAACAAGGGAATACATTTCTGCAATTTTAATTTCTGCAACTTTGGTTTGTGTTAGCTAATATGAGTTACACCGTAACATGAAAAGCCCATACTGGGGCAGAAGAAAAAGTTTGTTGTTTGGTTTTGTTTTGAGCAGGTATCAGTTTGAAGGCAAAAAGTATTATCGAAAATTAAAAAAGAAAAGGGGGAAGCAAGATTAAGAAAATCAACAAAAAAGAGAGTAAACATCACAGAAAGTCAAGGAAAAAGAGACAAGGAAGAGTAAAGAGACAAGAAGCTAAATAAGAACAATTGTAATTCGTAGAATCATAGCTTAGAATAGCTTCTTCGTTTTACATTTTATCCCCCGGTGTAATAAGGAGTAAGTCAGCAAGTCTCAACAGTGTCAATGCAACAGTGAGTCTGGTAGTTTTTAACTGCCAGACCTTCCCGAACTACACTGACCTGATTCCTGTTTAGCCCAGGATATGTAGCCAACCTCTAAAGCAGGGTGCGGTCAAAAGGTTTTTCAAAATGCTTTCACGGAATATGCCAACGTGCAAAAATCTCTCATTACTGCTCACTTGTCTTTGCACTGAAAGTTCCCAAGCAAAGAGGGGCAGTTGTGAGCACATGATTTTTGCACTAGGTAAATAAATTCCAAAATTAAAATAAAATAATATTTTTGAGTGTAATTGCATGTTTTGTTTGAAACTAGATACACTTTGTGTATTTGAATAATTAGAAATTAGAAAAATTTAAAAAAAAAATAGGTTAAATACATGCATTAAGTAATTAAAAAGAAAATTATAAAAATATATAGCTTTACTTAAGTGGAAATGAAGGGAATATAGTAGTAAATAGCAAAAAAAATATGAAAAATTGGGAAAAATATGAAATTAAAAGAGTTTGAGTAATTGGAAAAGAGTATAAAAATAGGAAATAAATTACAACAAGAAAATACATAAAATAAATAAAATATCAGAAAAATACTAAAAATATATCGGTATAACTACATTGGGACAAAAAAATTCCAAATCAGTGGCCCAAACACCCAAGCCCAAAATTCTGGTCCAGTTCATTAAGCGACAAGTGATCTCAGCCGTTCATCAGGCCAAATCCAACAGTTGAGATAATTGGCCGAAATTAATTAGTTAATTAAATAAAAAGGATTGATCTGAGCCGTCCGTGTTAAACTGATCCGACGGAAGAGACCATTGGTCTCATTAGCAACAAGACGGCATCATTTATGTAACGCCCATGACAGTCGTTGATCTTCATCAATTCAAAGGCCCAGATCATCTCAACCTCCACGACTATAAAAGGCATTGGTCTGTTGAAGACCAGCCATTTTGCAAACATCCTAACCCTAGCCGCCCAAAATCCCTTCTCTCACCCTTCATCTTCTTCTTCACCTCACTCTGAAACCACGCTGACCGGCCACCACCTCTGTCACGCCCCAAATCGGGGAATATGACTGGCGCCTGACCGGGTTGCCCCAGTCAAGCGTACCCTGGGTGCCTTTCATTCCCACGCGTTACCCCTGTGTTGATTGTTTCTCATTAACCAAATATCTTACTAACCATGAATGATTTCACATTAAACAAATAAAACCATACGAGTGATTCATTAACAAGTTTGCGGTTTTTACAACGCCCGACATAACATAATGTATACATAAGACTGGAGTCCCACAGTTTACATGTCTACAGAGCCTCTAGGATACAAAAAGGGAATACAATACTTGCCGGTAACAAGGCTCCGGCTATACCTTGCAAAACCAAAATGAAATCTAAACAAAAGTGGCATGAACCACACAGGGCCCCAAGGAAGAAAGGGGCTCATCAAAACGGGCAGTGGAAGGAGAAGGATACTACTGCCGATGAGCTGAAGTGCCTGCTACTGATCCACCTACAATCATAACATGAATGTAGCGTCCCCGGCAAAAGGAACGTCAGTACACTTGAATTGTACTGGCATGTATGGACAAACTTTGTCCCAAGTAAACTCAAGCCATTGAATTACATCAACAATTAATTAAGCCAGAGCCAACCATGTTTCCACATTTTCCTCATTTCAAATAATTCTCAACACAAAGCACTTTCTACGATCAACCAATTTAACAATAACCAATCAATCACGTAAGGCACAAGTAGTCAAACAAAGGGGCAATCAGTGCCCCACAGGTTGCAAACTCTCCTGTTGTCTCCTTTCACAATTTCACATTATTGATTTTTATATCAATTTTCAATAGCGATTTCGATCGCTTTCCATCCTTATTACCCCTGACCACCCTTATTACCTCGGCCACCCTTATCACCCCAACCCACACCTTATTTCTTCATGTTGCGGCGCGCAACCCGATCCCATCGTACAGTTTTAAAACACAACAAGTACAAACAGCAGATAAGGCATTTTACACAATTTCAACAAGTTCAAATAAGCAACTTACAGGTTGGTTCATGTTCACAATTACTTCTCAAGCCAATATCACAATCAAGTTACAAATGTTCCAAAAATCAAGAGTATTCATACCGTATTGTTCAATGACTTACCAATCCTCAAGTGTTTCGTTTCTTTTCCACAAAGTACCATATATGCCATTATAGCCATTATTCACAATTCTTTTACCAAATTAAACTCTCATTTTACATCCCTCATAGCTCAACAACAAACTTTGAATATCCAACAACAACATCAAGAATTTCACACAATTTGTCAATTTAACACGAACCAAACAAACTTCACACATATAGGCGATTTCACAAGAATCAAAATTAGCCATACATACCTGGTGATGAGTTTTCTTCCTACTTTATGGTTACCCAAGATATCCTACTCTTGCCAACCTTGTTCTTGAAGACTCTTACTTCTACTCACTTCTTTTTACTAGAAATCAAGTTCAATAATCATGCATGAGTGTAAAAATTCTATTTTCAAAAGCTATTATATGCAAACCTCTCTTTACCCAATTTAAAACTGAAAATCAAAGAAAATAGTTCGGGTTTTTACCTTGAAAAGATTGGGGAAGTTGAATCCTTGCCCTAGAATCCCTTGGAATTAAGTGGTTGGAACAATCCTTGAAGATAAAGAACTTCTCTCTCTAAAACCTCTCTCTTCTCTCTCTAATTTTGGTAAGATGATATGAGAAAATGAGGGTGAAAGGTGTTATATTAAAGAAGAGATCGGGTCAAAATGTTACAAAAATCTGGGCCGGGGTCAATTCTGCGGTGCACTTTGCGACCGCAGAATCAACATGCGGTCCGCATAGTGACCGCAAAATGGCCTAAAAATTACTCAAGTTCTGTTACAGAATGCGACCAATATGCGGTCCGCATTCTTGATCTGCGGTCGTAAAGTGCACCACAGATTCATTATGCGATCGCATATCGACCGCATTTTTGACATGATTTTGGGAGACTTTCTGGAAAGCTTTGCGGCAAGAATGCGGTCCGCATAGCAGATTTGCGGTCGCATTCTTGACCGCAAAATTGACACTTTTCGGAAAAATTAGTTCTCTACATTTTTGAAACTTAAATCACTACCAAGGGTCCGAACCGCGGCGAGCTTATTCTACGCATTCCTAACACATTATTCGGACCATGACACTATAGCTACTAGGTTTTATGCACAAAACTTTTACGGGGCCTTACAACCTCCCACGGTGGTCTCCGGCCACGCCCCACACCCCAAGACCACCTTCTTCATCTTCTTCACCTCAAACACCACCCAGAACTCCGAAAACCCTAAAAAACCTCCCATGTTCTTGATTGTCCGGTCATCGGAATCTACCTCCGGTGACCACAATCTATGAGAAATCACCCCAAATTTACACCAAAGAACCACCTCCACCTGATCTATCCCCCTACAACCTTGGCTTCCCTCGAATCTACCCCGATCCCGTCGAATATCCGAAAGAATGTCGCCGGAACCCTAACTCCGGCAACTCAAACCTAGTTTCTTACCATGATCTTGCCTTTACCCTTCCAAATACCCCCAAAAAGAGTGAAATGGGGGTTGGTTTTTCAATAGAGAAATTCAGAGTAAAAATATAGTAATAGCAATTAGTTTTTCTTGCATTTTTCGAGTGAGAATATCTGGTTTAGCTGCCTGTCTCTGTGGTTTTCCTGCTCGAGTCCTGCTTCGATCTATTATCTGCATTGTTGCTGTGGTTTTCTGCTCGCTTGGTATTCATCTTCACTGTTACATTGCTGTTTGAGTCTGTTGCTGATTATTTGCTCTTAATCCCCCTAGAACTCATCGGCTTCACTTTGTTGATCCAGGTATGTAACGACCCGGCCCGTCATTACGGGAATTTCCACCCCGTTACCTTGTATTTACATATATTCTGCTTTTAAAACAGTATTAGAATATATCGGATGAGTTAGGAGTGATTTGGATTGAAAATGGAACAAATAGCATGTTTGAAGAAAGCTTGAATATGAAAAGTCAACCAAGAGTTGACTATTGAGTTAGAGTGCTCGGAACCGGATTCTGATGATTCGACTAGTTCCGGGGGATCAATTATGACTTAGGAGAACAATCAGAATTGAATTCGGAGGTCCGGTGTAGTTTTAAGCTTGAATTGGCGAATGTTGAATTTTGGCGAAACCGGATGGTAGGTGATATTTTGATCCGGGGGTCGGAATGGAATTCCGACAATTTCTGTAGCTTCGTTATGTGATTTTGGATATGTCTGCAAATTTTCAGGTCATTCGGACATCGTTTGGTCGGGTTTTGGATTGAATGTTAGTTTTGAAAGTTTTGAAGAAACTTAGGCTTGAATCCGTGGTTAATTGGTGATTTTGATGTTTAGTATGGTGTTTTTATGATTGGAACAAGTTCGTATCATGTTTTGGGGTACGTTGGTGGTTTTCGTTAGGGTCCCGGGGGCCTCGGGATGATTTCGGACCATCAACCGGGCATTTGGACTTGGCAAAAATCTGCAGAAAAACTGCAGGTTCTGCCCAAGCCCTTAAGCCTTCGCGTTCGCGTGACAAGTGTCGCGTTCGCGAAGGCCAAGCCTTTGTGTGCATCGCGTTCGCGAGAGTGGGCGTCGCGTTCGCGTAGGGTCATGGTGTTGTGCTTCGCGTTCGCGGGAGACGTATCGCAAACGCGTAGAAGAAATCTGGGCGGCTGGAAGCTTGTACATCGCGAACGCGTGGGGAGTCGTCGCGTTCGCGAAGGGTAATGGAAATTGTGCATCGCGAACGCGTGGTAGGCGACGCGAACGCGAAGAGTAAGCAGGAACTATTCTTCGCGAACGCGTGGGAGCTCACGCGAACGCGAAGAACAACAGTCTCTGGCAGTGAATTAAATTGCAGAACAGAGGGGTTAGGGGTTTACACCCCCAAAACTCAATTTTGAGCCCTAGAGAGAAGAAAACTCGAGGAAATCACCGAGAAGTCATCGGGTATTCGTCGGAGGTAAGATTCTTGACTCAAAAACATCATTTTATGGTAGTATTAACATCAATCTTCATGAAATTGGGTTGAAATCTTGAAGAAATGTGGCCTAAGTAATGAAAACGGGAGTTTTGGATTTGGAAGGCCATTTGAACTCCGATTTCGATAAATTTTATATGCACGGACTCGTGGCGAGATAAGGATCGCGTTGGTTCTAATTTCGGAATTTTCCGAGCAGTGGGGCCCGGGGTCGGGTTTTACCAACTTAGTGTAATTATGCAAATTTCATATAAATTGAAGTGGGTTATGATTCTTTGACCCGTATTTGATATAATTATTGTGGTTTGACTAGATTCTACGCACGAGAAAGCGAAATTCAAAGGAAAAGGCATCGCGGACGAGTCAACGACCGGCTAGAGGTGAGTAGTTTGTGTATATGGTAGCCTGAGGGTTCGAAACCCCGGCTTAGCACATTGTGACGCTAATAGGGCGTGGCTCGCACACCGTGGCAGGTGCGGGATTGATTGTGCTTGGGGATTGAGACTGGGTCCATCCCGGAAATAAATGATATGTTGTTAGTGTTGAAAATACACTGTATGTGATATATTTGTGGGCTGTAAGCCTTGTTTGGGGCCTTGTGCCGATCTGTAGCGTCCTTAGAGGACAATATTTATGTGATAGCTATAATCGCTTAAATCACTGATCTCAATCCTGGAAATTGAAATCACACTTTTGAAATGCTAAGTCACCGGCTTTTACAAATTTAATAAAGTTAAAGTATTTTTCATAAATTATGAATTGAGAACTGGAATTAAGGAAAATGAATTGTTTTGTGACTTAATTGTTTATTGTGGACTGAGCATGGGATCGGGCTGCACGCCGCAGTGGTTGATATGAGGATCGGGCTGCACGCCGCAGCAGTATTGCGCTTGGGCTGTAGGAGCCCCTCCGGAGTCTGTACACACCCCTGGTGAGCGCCGTCGACGTTAAATTGGATCGGGCTACACGCCGTAGTGGTTATGTGCATTGCATTGCATCTGTATTTGTTGAATTACTCTGTGGTAGCTGTATTGTATTATTGTTGCTAGTTCGTAGGAGATTCGGACTGTAGTGTAGCTTCATATTGTGGTATTTTGTGGATTTCTTACTGTCAGCTACATATATATATTTGTTACTCACTGAGTACTTAGTACTCACCCCTACTCCCTGCACCTTTTGTGTGCAGACTCAGGTACTCAGGAGCAGTAGACGGGTATCTCCAGCGTTTACATTGTCACATCGAGTTGCTGAGGTAGCTGCCTACGTTCGCAGAACCTAGCTTCTCCTCTCATTCCAGTTGTTATTTTATATTTTGTATTCGGACTTGAGTACTTCTATATCGTACTCTCTATTTCCTGTTGGGTTTTGTTAGAGGCTCTAGACTTGTGACTCCGGATCTTTGGGAGTGTCAGTACTTTTGTTCAGTATTATTATCATTGGAGTTCTTAAACTCATATATTCTTATTGGGTTGTCCATTTGGGGACTGGTATTATGTTATAATTAAATTGTTGGTCTGGCTGGCCTAGCTTGATTGTTGG
The DNA here is from genome assembly GCA_032618575.1 of Nicotiana noctiflora. Lineage (NCBI taxonomy): Eukaryota > Viridiplantae > Streptophyta > Magnoliopsida > Solanales > Solanaceae > Nicotiana > Nicotiana noctiflora. The sequence continues at coordinate 106,944 of JASVEL010001258.1, read as the reverse complement.
GCGCCATCACGACCGGATCTGGGTCGTGACAAGTTGGTATCGGAGCTCTAGGTTATTAGGACTCGCGAGTCATGAGCCGGTTTAGTAGGCTTTCGTAGATCGGTACGTAGACGTCCGTATCTATCTTCGAAGGGCTACAGAAACTTTAGGAAAAACCTCATTTTCTTGAATTCATATCGTGCGATTTGTGTTATCATGAAATTAAATCTTTCCATATTCTATTCTCTCGCGGATGGCGAGAACACGAGCTAACGGACGTGGCGGACGACCACCATTGGCACCCAGAGGCCGTGGTCGTGGTAGAGGTAGGGCAGCAGCACCAGCACCAGCACTTGCTGACCCACCAGCAGATCAGACTCAGGACCAGATTCCAGCGGCGAACGCTCCGGCAGCTCAGGTTCAGGCACCGGCAGTGCCTATTGTGATACCGGGTCTTCAGGAGACCTTGGCTCAGATCTTATCAGTGTGCACAGGTTTGGCACAGGTAGTTGCAGCTACTGCTGCAGTATCTTCTTCACAGGCAGGGGGAGGGAATCAGACCCCCGTGGCTCACACACCCGAGCCAGTTCAGCCAGTTGCACCCGTTGCACCAGCTCCTCCATATATGGTTCCAGTTATGCCCGACGATGAGCAGCGTCGTCTGGAGAGATTTGAGAGGCTACAGCCTCCGACATTCGGTGGAGCTGAGGGCGAGGATGCCCAGGGTTTTCTTGACAGATGTCAGCGCATGCTGCGCACCGCGGGTATTCTAGAGTCCAGCGGTGTTTCATTCACCACTTTTCAGTTCACAGGTGCAGCATTTCGGTGGTGGGAGGATTTTGAGAGGCGTAGGCCCACCGGGGCAGTGCCCCACTTGGGAGCAGTTCTCCATGGTATTTTTGGAGAAGTACGTGCCTCGGTCTCGAGAGAGGAGCTGCGACGTCGGTTCGAGTGGTTGAAGCGGGGAGAGATGACGGTTAATCGGTACGAGATGAGATTCACACGGCTGGCCCGTCATGCCACGTGGATGGTTCCTACAGACAGGGAGAGGATTTGGAGATTTATTGATGGTCTTATTTATCCCATCCGCATATTGATGACCAGGGAGAGAGTTTCGACAGTTACCTTTGAGGAGGTGGTTGATGCTGCCCGTCACATTGAGACAGATCGCCGCAGAGAGCGAGAGGAGAGAGAGGCTAAGAGGCCTCGTGGTACTGGCAGTTACAGTGGTGCTCCGTCTAGGGGCCAATTTCAGCATAGCAGAGGTCGCTCTTTCAGGTCTCATCAGTCTGGACGCACAGAGTCCAGTGGGGTTTCATCTGATCGTGGTCGTCAAGGCCAGCAGGGTTATCAGGGTCAGCAGAGCCGCCAGCAGAGTCAGCCTGCACTGAGTGCTCTTCCGGCTCAGAGCTCTGCTCCTGTTTCCTCAGCACAGGATTCATCGGTAGCGAGGGGTCCTCAGCAGCCCCTTCTTCCATCTTCAGGCCGTTGTTTTGAGTGCGGTGATTTGGGCCATATCAGGAGAGAGTGTCCTCAGTGGCTTCGTAAGCGGTCTCAGCGGAGGGATCAGCCTTCGTCTTCTACTCCTGTTTCTTCAGCGCCAGCACAGTCGGCTAGGACTGGTGGCCAGGTATCTAGAGGTCGCCCCAGAGGCGAGGATCGTACTGGTGGAGGCCAGGCTCGTTTCTATGCTCTTCCGGATAGGAAGGATGCTAGTGCTTCAGATGCGGTCATTTCAGGTATTATCTCAGTCTGCCACGGGGATGCTTCTGTCTTATTTGATCCCGGATCCACCTATTCTTATGTCTCTACTTACTTTGCACATCATTTGGGTATGACCCGTGGTATTCTTGCTTTGCCCGTACATGTGTCTACCCCAGTGGGGGATACTATTGTTGTGGATCAGGTATATCGATCCTGTATTATTACTATTGGGGGTCTGGAGACCCGAGTTGATCTATTACTACCGGGCATGGTAGATTTCGATGTTATCCTAGGCATGGATTGGCTATCTCCTTATCATGCGATTCTGGACTGTCATGCCAAGACAGTCACACTAGCTATTCCAGGTTATCCGCGGATCGAGTGGCGTGGCTTGACTGATTATGTGTCCGACAGGGTGATTTCTTATATAAAGGCCCAACGAATGATTGGCAAGGGTTGTTTATCTTATTTGGCCTTCATTAGAAATGTTGAGGCCGAGACACCCGGTCTTGATTCGGTCCCCATTGTGAGGGAGTTTCCGGATGTATTTCCAGCAGACCTGCCAGGCATGCCGCCTGACCGAGATATCGATTTTGGTATTGACTTGGTGCCGGGCACTCAGCCCATTTCTATTCCTCCCTATCGCATGGCACCAGCAGAGTTAAAAGAATTGAAAGAACAACTTCAGGAACTCTTAGATAAGGGTTTCATTCGTCCGAGTGTGTCACCTTGGGGTGCACCGGTGTTGTTCGTGAAGAAGAAGGATGGCACAATGAGAATGTGCATTGATTACAGGCAGCTGAACAAGGTAACAGTGAAGAATAAATACCCATTACCTCGTATTGAGGACCTATTTGATCAACTACAGGGAGCTAGTGTATTTTCTAAGATTGATCTTCGATCGGGCTATCATCAGTTGAAGATCAGGGACTCGGATATTATGAAGACAGCGTTCAGGACGCGATATGGGCACTACGAGTTCCTGGTGATATCTTTCGGGTTGACTAATGCCCCAGCTGCATTCATGCACTTGATGAATAGTGTATTTCGGCCGTACCTGGATTCTTTTGTGATTGTGTTTATTGATGATATTCTGGTATATTCACGCAGCCAGGAGGAGCATGCACAGCATTTGAGAGTGGCATTGCAGAGGTTGAGAGAAGAGAAGCTTTATGCAAAATTCACTAAGTGTGAGTTCTGGGCTTGATACTGTGGGTTTTCTGGGACATATAGTGTCCAGTGATGGTATTCGGGTTGATCCTCAGAAGGTTGAGGCAGTGCAGAATTGGCCCAGACCTTCCTCAGCTACAGAGATTCGGAGTTTTCTCGGCTTGGCATGCTATTATCGTCGGTTTGTTCAGGATTTCTCATCTATTGCTTCACCGTTGACTAAGTTGACACAGAAGAATGCTCCATTTGTGTGGTCTGATGAATGTGAGGAGAGCTTTCAGAAGCTCAAGGAGGCTTTGACCACGGCTCCAGTACTTGTGTTACCATCGGCCTCGGGGTCATATACGGTGTATTGTGATGCTTCCAGAGTTGGACTCGGTTGTGTGTTGATGCAGGAGGGTAGAGTTATTGCATATGCTTCTCGTCAGCTAAAGCCCCACGAGAAAAACTACCCTGTTCATGATTTGGAGTTAGCTGCTATTGTTCATGCCTTGAAGATTTGGAGGCACTATCTATATGGTGTATCTTGTGATGTATATACAGACCACCGCAGCCTTCAGCATTTGTTTAAGCAAAAAGATCTAAATTTGAGGCAACGGAGATGGCTTGAATTGCTTAAAGACTATGATATTACTATCTTGTATCATCCCGGGAAAGCCAATGTAGTGGCTGATGCATTGAGCCGGAAGGCTATTAGTATGGGCAGTTTGGCGTATATTCCAGTTGGGGAGAGACCCCTAGCAGTCGATGTTCAGGCGTTAGCTAATCAGATGGTGAGGCTGGATATTTCTGAGCCCAGTCGGGTGATGGCTTGTGTAGTAGCTCGTTCTTCTTTATATGATCGTATTCGAGAGCGCCAGTATGATGATCCACACTTACTTGTCCTTGAGGACAGAGTTCAGCATGATGATGCCAGAGATGTCACTATTGATAGTGATGGTGTATTGCGGATGCAGGGCCGGATATGCGTGCCCAATGTTGATGGCCTTCGTGAGATGATATTGGAGGAGGCCCACGGCTCGCGGTATTCTATTCATCCAGGAGCCGCGAAGATGTATCAGGATTTGAAGCAGCATTACTGGTGGAGAAAGATGAAGAAAGATATTGTGAGCCATGTGGCTCGGTGTCTAAACTGTCAGCAGGTCAAGTATGAGCATCGGAGACCTGGTGGTGTATTCCAGCGTATTGATATTCCGGAGTGGAAGTGGGAAAGAATAACTATGGACTTTGTTAGTGGACTCCCTCGGACGGCGAGGAAGTTTGATTCAGTTTGGGTGGTGGTGGATAGGTTGACCAAGTCAGCTCACTTCATCCCAGTGTGTACTACCTATACCTCAGAGCGGTTGGCAGAGATATTCATCCGTGAGATAGTGAGATTGCATGGAGTTCCTATTTCCATTATATCAGACAGAGGTACCCAGTTCACATCTCAGTTCTGGAGGACATTTCAGCGAGAGTTGGGTTCACAGGTAGAGTTGAGCACAGCATTTCATCCACAGACGGATGGGCAGTCTGAGCGTACTATTCGGATATTGGAGGACATGTTGCGTGCTTGTGTCATTGATTTTGGTGGTTCATGGGCTGATTATTTGCCTTTGGCGGAGTTTGCTTACAATAATAGCTATCAGTCCAGCATTCAGATGGCACCGTATGAAGCTTTATATGGGAGGCGGTGTAGGTCTCCAGTTGGTTGGTTCGAGCCCGGCGAGGTTAGGTTGTTAGGGACAGAGTTAGTCCAAGATGCCTTAGATAAGGTGAAGGTGATTCAGGAGAGACTTCGCACAGCTCAGTCGCGTCAGGAAGAGTTATGCAGACCGGAAGGTCCGAGATGTGTCTTATTCAGTAGGTGAGAAGGTGTTGCTGAAGGTTTCGCCTATGAAGGGTGTTATGAGGTTTGGAAAGAAAGGGAAGTTGAGCCCAAGGTTCATTGGACCTTTTGAGGTGCTTAGGAAAGTTGGGGAGGTGGCTTATATGCTTGCTTTGCCACCTAGTTTGTCGGGAGTTCACCCGGTGTTCCATGTATCTATGCTCCGGAAGTATGTCGGAGACCCGTCTCATGTGTTGGATTTCAGCATGATACAACTAGATGAGGATTTGACTTATGATGTGGAACCAGTAGCCATTTTGGGTCGACAAGTTCGTAAGCTGAGATCTAAGGACATAGCTTCAGTAAAAGTGCAGTGGAGAGGTCGTCCCGTGGAGGAAGCAACTTGGGAGACCGAGCAGGAAATGCGGAGCAGATATCCACACCTGTTTGATGCTCCAGGTATGTTTCTTAACAAGCTCGCGGACGAGCGTTTGTTTAAGTTGGGGAGAATGTAATGACCCGGCCCGTCGTTACGGGAATTTCCACCCCGTTACCTTGCATTTACATATATTCTGCTTTTAAAATAGTATTAGAATATATCGGGTGAGTTAGGAGTGATTTGGATTGAAAATGGAACAAATAGCATGTTTGAAGAAAGCTTGAATATGAAAAGTCAACCAAGAGTTGACTATTGAGTTAGAGTGCTCGGAACCGGATTCTGATGATTCGACTAGTTCCGTGGGATCATTTATGACTTAGGAGAACAATCGGAATTGAATTCGGAGGTCCGGTGTAGTTTTAAGCTTGAATTGGCGAATGTTGAATTTTGGCGAAAACCGGATGGTAGGTGATATTTTGATCCGGGTGTCGGAATGGAATTCCGACAATTTCTATAGCTTCGTTATGTGATTTTGGATATGTCTGCAAATTTTTAGGTCATTCGGACATCGTTTGATCGGGTTTTGGATTGAATGTTAGTTTTGAAAGTTTTGAAGAAACTTAGGCTTGAATCCGTGGTTAATTGGTGATTTTGATGTTTAGTATGGTGTTTTTATGATTGGAACAAGTTCGTATCATGTTTTGGGGTACGTTGGCGGTTTTCGTTAGGGTCCCGGGGGCCTCGGGATGATTTCGGACCATCAACCGGGCATTTGGACTTGGCAAAAATCTGCAGAAAAACTGCAGGTTCTGCCCAAGCCCTTAAGCCTTCGCGTTCGCGTGACAAGTGTCGCGTTCGCGAAGGCCAAGCCTTTGTGTGCATCGCGTTCGCGAGAGTGGGCGTCGCGTTCGCGTAGGGTCGTGGTGTTGTGCTTCGCGTTCGCGGGAGACATATCGCGAACGCGTAGAAGAAATCTGGGTGGCTGGAAGCTTGTACATCGCGAACGCGTGGGGAGTCGTCGCGTTCGCGAAGGGTAATGGAAATTGTGCATCGCGAACGCGTGGTAGGCGACGCGAACGCGAAGAGTAAGCAAGAACTGTTCTTCGCGAACGCGTGGGAGCTCACGCGAACGCGAAGAACAACAGTCTCTGGCAGTGAATTAAATTGCAGAACAGAGGGGTTACGGGTTTACACCCCCAAAACTCAATTTTGAGCCCTAGAGAGAAGAAAACTCGAGGAAATCACCGAGAAGTCATCGGGTATTCGTCGGAGGTAAGATTCTTGACTCAAAAACATCATTTTATGGTAGTATTAACATCAATCTTCATGAAATTGGGTTGAAATCTTGAAGAAATGTGGCCTAAGTAATGAAAACGGGATTTTTGGATTTGGAAGGCCATTTGAACTCCGATTTCGATAAATTTTATATGCACGGACTCGTGGCGAGATAAGGATCGCGTTGGTTCTAATTTCAGAATTTTCCGAGCAGTGGGGCCCGGGGTCGGGTTTTACCAACTTAGTGTAATTATGCAAATTTCATATAAATTGAAGTGGGTTATGATTCTTTGACACGTATTTGATATAATTATTGTGGTTTGACTAGATTCTACGCACGAGGGAGCGAAATTCAAAGGAAAAGGCATCGCGGACGAGTCTACGACCGGCTAGAGGTGAGTAGTTTGTGTATATGGTAGCTTGAGGGTTCGAAACCCCGCTTAGCACATTGTGACGCTAATAGGGCGTGGCTCGCACACCGTGGCAGGTGCGGGATTGATTGTGATTGGGGATTGAGACCGGGTCCATCCCGGAAATAAATGATATGTTGTTAGTGTTGAAAATACACTGTATTTGATATATTTGTGGGCTGTAAGCCTTGTTTGAGGCCTTGTGCCGACTTGTAGTGTCCTTAGAGGACAATATTTATGTGATAGCTATAATTGCTTAAATCACTGATCTCAATCCTGGAAATTGAAATCACACTTTTGAAATGCTAAGTCACCGGCTTTTACAAATTTAATAAAGTTAAAGTATTTTTCATAAATTATGAATTGAGAACTGGAATTAAAGAAAATGAATTGTTTTGTGACTTAATTGTTTATTGTGGACTGAGCATGGGATCGGGCTGCACGCCGCAGTGGTTGATATGAGGATCGGGCTGCACGCCGCAGCAGTATTGCGCTTGGGCTGTAGGAGCCCCTCCGGAGTCTGTACACACCCCCGGTGAGCGCCGTCGACGTTAAATTGGATCGGGCTACACGCCGTAGCGGTTATGTGCATTGCATTGCATCTATATTTGTTGAATTACTCTATGGTAGCTGTATTGTATTATTGTTGCTAGTTCGTAGGAGATTCGGACCGTAGTGTAGCTTCATATTGTGGTATTTTGTGGATTTCTTACTGTCAGCTACATATATATATTTGTTACTCACTGAGTACTTAGTACTCACCCCTACTCCCTGCACCTTTTGTGTGCGGACTCAGGTACTCAGGAGCAGTAGACGGGCATCTCCAGCGTTTACATTGTCACATCGAGTTGCTGAGGTAGCTGCCTACGTTCGCAGAACCTAGCTTCTCCTCTCATTCCAGTTGTTATTTTATATTTTGTATTCGGACTTGAGTACTTCTATATCGTACTCTCTATTTCCTGTTGGGTTTTGTTAGAGGCTCTAGACTTGTGACTCCGGATCTTTGGGAGTGTCAGGTACTTTTGTTCAGTATTATTATTATTGGAGTTCTTAAACTCATATATTCTTATTGGGTTGTCCATTTGGGGACTGGTATTGTGTTATAATTAAATTATTGGTCTGGCTGGCCTAGCTTGATTGTTGGGCGCCATCACGACCGGATTTGGGTCGTGACAAGGTACAATTTCTGTTCAAGTGAAGCTGTAATGATGAATTGATGGATGAAAAATGAAGTTCAAGTGCTAATCATCTTTTGTTTTTGTATTTTCAGTTTATTCTTTTTCGTTTATAGTTTAGTATAGCTTGATCTGAATTTTATGTAGTGTAGTACGTTTAAGTAGAGAAAAACACAACCAAAAATAGTGTAATAGCTAGTATATTAGTGGTAGTATAGTCATAGTAGTAGATCACTTAGTTAAATAGGTAAAACTTTTAAAACAAGGTCGGATGACTCTAACATGAATCGATAATAGTAAGTTCGAACAACTCACGTAGATAATCTTATCTAGAAATCGATAGCTAGATTAGTGTAAGTTAAAAGAGAAACAACTAAAATGAAGTGACAATTCAATTAAGACCAGATTTGTGGTATCAACACAAGTTTAGTTCATGGTAAGATCAGTAGTTAATCACATTTATGAATCAGAGTGTAGATACAAATAAAAGCAAAAGAAAAGGAAGAACAGTTGAAAGAAACAATGAGTAATTCGCAACTGGGTTTGAGACATTGAATGGGTGCAAATTGAAGTGAATCTAGTAGTACTATCGTGTATATATGCATCACTGAATCATTTGACCTTAGATACTCAGGTCCTCATTAATTAGGTAGTCGAATTGTTTAAATCATGCTTTCATATAGATAAATCATCTGCTCTCAGTTACTTGGTTAAATAACTTTCAACTTTAGTGTATATCAACCCTTAAGAAAAGTAGAAGTGTAGAAATAGTCAGATTTCGTATGCATCGAGTTATTTAGTTTAAAGTTAACATGAATCGTATTGTACAGTGATTTTCATCTTCTGATAAATAAAGTAAAAGTGATTTGATTTCGTTCTTTATTTTGAGTATCTCTTTTGCTATGAATTCAGCATCTTTATCTTTGTTATTGTTCCAATTTGATTTGGGCCCAGTGTATAGCATGGGCCTGAATTATCACACGATGTTGAACAAACGCCTGAAGACAGCCTGGGTTTCTATGACCCGGGCAGGCCCTACGCTTGTTTAAATGAGTGTGCAGAGGCCCAGGCCCAGGCCCAGTAAAGGTGATGACAATGGCCTGGGCCCAATTCTAAAATAATAAGCTGGAATATAACTAAGGGAAAAATAGTATAGAAAATATAGTTAAACAATAGGGTTGAACTATTAAAATCAAAACCGGGATGAGCCTCACATGACACCAAATAGTGGGGCCCCCTTTAGTAATAAAGTAAAAATATAAATAGAATCGGGAAAGCTATTAGTAAATTCCCTAGCTTCTCCTAAAAGAATTAAAAGCCGATAGACTCTATTAGGCACGGTTTAATATACCCTCCTTATAAACGAGTGTGCACTTGGTGCGACTCAAATCCCAAATCCCGGCAAAGCCGAAATGTACGAAAGGTCACAGGCGTACTGGTTGCCGTGTGATTCGAGGTGCGTTTTCGCGATGTCGCAATTCTTTAAAATACTAAAAGTAAAAAAACATACGTTTTGTTAAAAAATCTATAACAAGTCAAATAATATTCGAGAACGATAATTGAGCGACCGTGCTAAAACCACAGAATCCGGGAATGGCTAACACCTTCTCCCGGGTTAACAGAGTTCCTTATCCAGATCTTTGTTTCGCGGACTATAATAACAGAGTCAACTTCCTCGGATTCGGGATTAACCGGTGACTTGGGACACCATTATCTTCCCAAGTGGTGACTCTGATAATTAATTAAAAATCCCAAACCGATTGTCCTTTATGTGGAAAAAATCCTTCCTCTTTGTTGTTATATCCACCTCGGGTATTTGAACACTGAGGTATACCCTACGTATCATTCCAAACGGATCTGTACAAAACCTTTTCAGGTGTATGTGGGGGCAGTAAAAAGGGAGGTGTGACACTACCTTTTTTTATTTCCCCAATTAAGAGAATAAGGTATACCTCGATAATATGAATACCCCGGGAAAGGATATAATAACAACGAGGAAGGATTTTTTCCAAATAAAGGACAATCGGTTCAGGATTTTATTTACAGTTTTAGAGTTGCCACTTGAGAAAATAATGGTATCCCAAGTCACCGATTAATCCCGAATCTGAGGAAGTTGACACTATTTTTAACAGTCCGCGCAACGAGAAATCCAGATAAGGAATTCTGTTAACCCGGGAGAAGGTGTTAGGCACTCTCGGATTCCGTGGTTTTAGCACGGTCGCACAACTATCATTCTTGATTTTAGATGATTTATTACATGCCTTTTAGCAATATCTATGTGTTTCACTTTGAATATTTTACGAGTTGCGACGTCTCTAAAACGTATTTCGAATCACACCGCAACTAGTACGCCTTTGACCTTTAACACGTTTCGGCTTTGCCGAGATTTACGATTTGAGTCACATCAAATGTGCACTCGTATTAGGGAAAGTATATTTTAAAAGTCGTGCCTAAATCGTCTCCCGGCTTCTTAATCTTTTGAAAGGTTGTGAAATTAGCTATCAACTTTACGAATCTATTATATAACTATTCATTTATATGGGGACCCCACTGCTTTGTTTGCGATGCTAGGCTCGTCCCACTTGATTTTATAGTCCAATACTATATTCATACTATATTGTTTTCTATTTTTTTGGTTTTTCCCTAATTTATTGTTTTTTCCAGATTGAAGGGCCATGCCTTATTTTTATATTATATGGGTTGGGCTATCTGTACTCATTTCAGCATATCAGTTCATGCGTTCTGGTGTTAAAACCCAGAATACATTGAAAATGTCCAACAGAAGGCTCAATTATGAGCCGTTCTAGGTTCGTGCCATCGCTATTTGTTAGGCCCAAACTAAACATGATTGAAGAAGGGGAACTAAAATTAAAACTCATCACATATAAATATTCAGAACCAGTAGAGAACAAATTTAAATCTTATTTATTCAATGAATAGAAGATAATACAGAATTACATTAACAATTTCCAATTTTAACTATCTGATGTAAATGGAATCAAATTAACAAACCGATTTCGCCTCTACGGTTCAATGACTAATTTTAAACTACTAAACAGGTTATTAATTGACTAAAATGACAAAATGTGTTCAACTATATGAAATTTTCCTAACAATACACTTATCCCAATTAATTGTAACTTTCAGAGAATTAACCAACTGTATTAAACACTGATCTATTTTATATAACTCATTTAACTGAACTATGTGTTCTATAACTTCATATTCGATTATCAGTTTTAACCATAACGTTTCAATTGCTAATACAACTGCCCAGATTAAACTAACGATTATCGAATTAAACTAATTACCACACGTTAATGTTGTTATTAATCTACTTGTTATGCACTTGTTTTTAGATTAAATGTACCAGATTAGTTATTAACCTATTTAACTAGGTGATTACGGTCATTACCACTATACTAGTCTACTTACTACACTATTAAATTATTCCGGCTTCGTTTGTGTCTCAAATGAGTCAGTTATACAATAATGCCTACTAAATTAAAGTTTCAACTAATCATCATCTAAATACGAAAACAAATTCAGAAACAGAGCTATTTGAGAACATGAAAGACTTTATTCATATTCAATTCAGCAGCAATTACATGAAGTTCAGTTGTGTACCTGATTCAGCAATAAAAGCTTATGAGTCTAAGGGAGATGAAGGTGAGAATAAGCAGGTAGATCACAACAACAATGCAACAGTGATGGAGATGAATGAATCACAGCAACACAATCAAGTTCAGCAGTCAAGTATGGATTCAAGGATCAACAAAGCAATACCCAGATACTCAATAGCAGAAGACCAGTAGAATAACCAGCAAATAACAGAAGAATTTCTACAAAGCATCAGAGCAAAGCCTCGACTAATACCCAGAAAATTACCCTATATGTTTGTATTTCAGTGTATCTCTGAATTCATTCAAAAATCCAGCCTCTAATCAGGCTCTATTAAGGTCTATTTATAGATAGAATTGGTGAAACTTTGGGGGGAAAATTTGAAAAAGTTATTTCTAATTCCCTCCCCTTAATTCTTTTATTTGTTACACTTTAATACTTATTTCAGATTCAAATTTACCTTCCAGCATGTGCTGGAAGGTTCTATTAGGTTCTATTTGAGGTGTATTACTAGTATACCCTCACTTGCTAAGGTTATTAACTGATTTGCATTTTTATTGGGTCTATTATACCCTTTGTTTTGTGCAATATTGCAGAAATACTAGGCCTAAATGTCTTAATTGTCCTTATATGCTCTATTAAATTCACAATTATGCCACTTTCATTTCCTTTTATACGCTTATTGTTGATTACTAATTACTTGACCTTATCCAGGTCTGGGTATTCTGTTTTAACCCTTATTTAACTTCTGGCCATTTCTTATATAAGTCTTTAAGACTTATCCAGATTAGAGTCTTAACTTTATTTCAATTTTAACTTCTTTTTAAGAGGTTTTTCTTTTCATTTATGTGTGACAGAGTTAATTTGCAGGACTAGCCTATTTATTTATCAAGGATTAAGCCTTTCAATTTTAATCAGTCTAGTATTTTGGACTTAGCTTTTACAAAATTAAACACTGTTATTCAATAGCCTTTTTAAGGCTAGTTTAAGACTTACAAATCTAGATATCTTAGGCTTTTATTGTCTATTGCTAAGAGTTAAACTAATTTCAGAACTAACCACTTGGATTCTGTGATGACCCAAAGGGTCATCACCTATTTTCCTCACTTGTTCTGCACTTCCGAGGCCTTGAAAACCTCATTCTAGGTTGCCTCGATTTACGTGCATGATCCGGGCATGTAGTCGGAAAGATTTTGTCATAGAATATATGAATTCTAAGAGAAATTTGAAGAAAAGTTAATATTGATATAGTTGACTTCGGTCAATATTTTTGGTAAACGGACCCGCACACGAGATCGGACGGTCCCGGAAGGTCCGTAGGAAAATATGGGACTCGGACATGAGTCCGGAGTCGAATTTTGAGGCCTAGAGCCTAAGTTATGGATTTTTCTGTGAAATTGTTTTTGCTGCAATTATTAAAGGAAAATGAATTAAATGACCTTGGTATCAGGCTCGTATTTTGGTTCCGACACCCGGTACAAGTCTTAAATATTATATATGTGCTTTCTGCAAAGTTTGATGACATTAGGATGTGTTTTGAACCTTGAGTTCCAAATTTGAAAGTTATGAAAACTAAAAGAATGATAATCATGAACTTGAGGCTTGATTTGATAAAATCGATGTTATATTTGCGATGTGATCGCACGAGCAAGTTTGTAATATGTTTTTGATGTTGTCTACATGTTTGGTTTGGAGCCCGGAGGGCTCGGGTGAAGATTTGATAGGCCGTTGGTTCAATTTCTGAAATTTCACACAGCTGGTTTTTCACCCAGCTGGTATCTTCGCAAATGCGAAGATTTTCTCGGAATTATGAGAAGTCCCAGATTGGCCTTGTTTCGCAAATGCAAACCAGACTTCGCAAATGCGAACCAGACCCATCCTTGTTCGCAAATGCAAACGTAATGTCGCAAATGCAACGATGACAGTCCCCAGACCTGTAGTGTTCGCAATTGCGAACAAATGTTCGCAATTGCGATATCCGCAACTGTGCAATTTTATACCTAAACGAATTTTTAAATTCATTCTTCATTCTTTCGAAAACCCACACACTACACACGAACCCTCAAGAGAAAATTCACTCCAAAATAATTGTAAGTCACTTATTACTCAATTCTTTCAATGCCTAACAACATTAAACATGTTTTTCAATAAAAATCAAAGGTTTTCATGGTAGAAATTCTTGTTTTTGGGTAGAACCTAGGGTTTTCATGAATTGGGTAATTAGACCTCGAATTGAGGTCTGATTTTGAAACAAATCATATATTTGAACTCGTGGGGGAATGGGTAACCAGATTTTGGTCGAACCCCGAGTTCCGACCACGTGGGCCAGGGGCATTTTGGGAAATTTTGGGTAAACTTTGGGAAAACAATTTTTAAGCATTCAAACCAAGTTATTTAGTATTTATTAATGTATTGGAATCAATTGTGATTAGATTCGAGCTAGTTGAAAGCGGAAATTCGGGGTAAAGCTATAATTGAAGGATAATTTGGACTTCAAGGCTAGAGGTAAGTGTTTGTTCTATCCTAGCTTGAGGGAATAGGATTATGTGCTATGTGCTATGTGATCGAGTGCGGTGTATGGGCTGTGGTGACGAGCATCATACACTGGCGTCTAGCATGACCGTGAGTCATTGTTGATACTTGTTGTGAGATACTTTAAAGATGAATTGTTGAACCCTTGCCGGGTTGTGAAATTGTACATTGTTTTCCCTTGCCGGGACTTATTATGAAGTGAGATATTGTTTTCACTTGCCGGGACTTTGTTGTGATGATTATTGTGTCCCTTGCCGGGATGGTTCATGATTATTGTTTTCATTCTCTGCCCTTAACTGTGATTGTTATTTGGGTGAGGAAGAGTGATAATGCACGAAGGGTGATGCCGTGCCTTGTTTTACTGTAATTGCACAAAGGTTAATGTCGTGCCTTATTATTGATTATGCACGAAGGTTAATGACGTGCCTTATTATTGATTATGCACGAAGGTTAATGTCGTGCCTTGTTATTGATTATGCACGAAGGATCATGTCGTGCCTTGTGATATTTATTATGCACGAATGGTAATGCCGTGCCTTGTTATTGAACCATGCACGAAGGATCATGCAGTGTGCCATGGATGTGAGGATGAGAGTAAAAGCACGAAGGGTGATGCCGTGCACTTTATTTGCTTATTTGGTGATGATGAGAGTAAAAGCACGAACGGTGATGCCGTGCAACTATTTGTTATTCCTTATTTGACATTAACTGTTTCGATTATACTTCAGTTTCTTTTGTTGACTTAATGATTGTTGTTAACTGTTGAGCTTTCTTCTTATGATATTCCTTGTTGAGTTTGTTACTTGATTATTTCTCGTTATCTTGTGATGTACAAATATATATATATATATATATATATATATATATATATATAAAACTGCACAGGTTTATGTGGGTGTCTGGTCCTAGGCTTGTCAGTACTTAGCCGGGATAGGCCAGGCACTTACCAGCACATGGGGTTAGATTGTGCTGATACTGCACTTCTGTGCGTTTTTGCACAGGCCCAGATTTTGATCAGGAGCAGCAACAGTAGAGTCTTGCGTGGGAGTTGAGCATTTCGAGACCGAGGTAGCTTGCAGGCGTCCGCAGGCCCGGCGTCTCTTCCACTTATTTATATTATTAGTTGTTGTCTCCTTGTTCCGAGACAAACAGATATATGTTATTTTCCTTCAAACCTGTATGTGTAGTATTCAGTAGTAGTTCGTGAGTTGGTGACTCCACGTCTTGGATAGAGGATTTCAGTATTGTTTTACCTTGGTACTACTTATTTCTATTTTGATAAAGTCTTTCGCATTTATTTAATTAAGGTTATGGTTCTTGTTGATAAATTTGAGTATGAAATATTGGTAAAAATAGGATAATGTTGAATATAGTGGCTTGCCTAGCTACCACGAGTAGGCGCCATCACGATCCCGATGTTGGGGGAAAATCCGGGTCGTGACAAGTTGGTATCAAAGCTCTAGGTTGCATAGGTCTCACCACTCACGAACAAGCTTAGAAGAGTTTGAGAGGTAGGTACGGAGACGTCTGTACTTATCCTCAAAAGTCCATTGAGTTAGGAAAGAGTCTCTCATTTGTTCCTTCTTGTCGTGCGATTTGTTCCTCAAATACTGATTGAACTTCTACTCTGTCCTTTCGCAGATGGTGAGGACACGCGCTTCTTCATCCGCTGACCAGCAGCCCGAGCCTCAAGCAGCTCCCGTGAGGGGCAGGGGCCGAGGCCATATCGGAGGCCATGGTAGGGGCAAAGCTCGGCCCCCGGCAACTATTCCAGATGTGGAGCCTCATATTGAGACTGGCGAGGAGGTTCTAGTACCAGCAGCTCCTGTGGGCCCAGCTCAGGTCCCAGGAGATTCTTTATTTACCCTCGATCCTCGGGAGGCTTTGGTCAGGATAGCGGGATTTATGGACAGCATTGCCAGAGCAGTCTTATTACCAGCTGCACCAGCCGCTTCTCAGGATGTAGGAGGGGCCTAGACTCTTGTTGCTCGTACTCCAGAGCCACTAGCTCCTCAGCCTCAGGCACTAGTGGTTCAGCCAGCTATGGCCACTCAATCAGACACCACATCTCAGGGCGTAGATGGAGCGGCCATGACTTCTCATTCTTTATAGAGACTTGATCGGTTCTCCAAGATGTTTACCACTACCTTCAGCGGTGCCACATCAGAGGATCCTCAGGATTTCTTATTCAGTTGCCACGAGATTCTCAAGACTATGGGGATAGTGGAGTCCAACGGAGTTGATTTCTGCACATTCAGGCTTTCAGGATCTGCCAAGACTTGGTGGAGAGATTATTGTTTGACTCGACCAGTAGGGGCCCCGGCTTTATCATGGGATCGCCTCCAGCAGGGTACTATGAATGTCACTCAGTATGAGACGAGATTTATTGATTTGGCACGTCATGCAGTGGTGATACTCCCCAATGAGCGGGAGAGGGTCTGCAGGTTCATAGATGGGCTTAATCAGCCAATTAGACTTCAGATGGATATGGGAGTGGGGAGTGATATATCTTTTCAGGAGGCAGCTAATGTAGCACGTAGAGTTGAGATGGCTCTTGCTTGGGGAGGTGGTTATTCTTAAGACAAGAGGCCTCGTCATTCTGGCAAATTTAGTGGTTCTTCTTCTGGAGGCAGGGAATCTTTTGATAGGTGTCAGTCTTCCAAGCCTTTCTATTCCGCCCTTCAGGCTTCACAGGGTGGACCATGTGATCATGGGTTTCGTGAGCAGTATTCAGATCAGCCTCCTATTAGTGCTCAACCTCTTCAGAGTGTTCGTGGAGGACATTCAGGTCGTCAGGGCCAGCGACCCCATCAGCCTAGGAGTTGCTACGGTTGTGGTGACCCATGTCATTTTGTCAGGTTCTGACCTCGAGCGACAGGCAACACTCAATAGCGGGGCCCTCATCCCATGATTCAGGCCCCAGCTGACCCTCAGCCTGCCCAGCCAGCTAGAGGCGGGGGTAGAGATCATAGAGGTGGAGGTCGAGACCGTAGATGTGGAGACCGTCCAACCAGAGGTAGAGGTCAGCCAGTTGATGACCGTCCTAGAGATGTAGCTTAGAGGGGAGGTGTTGATCCCCGATTCTATGCTTTACCAGCCAGGCCAGAGGTTGAGGCATCAGATGCCGGGATTACAGGTACCGTTCTCATTTGTGGCAGAGGTGCTTCAGTATTATTTAACCCTGGGTCTACATATTCATATGTGTCTTCCTACTTTGCACCGTATTTGGTCGTGCCCAACTATGCTCTGGATATTCCAGTTTATATGTCTACACCGGTGGGTGACTCCATTGTAGTCGACCGGGTGCATCATTCGTGTGTAGTTATTTTTGGGGGTCTTGAGACCCATGTTGATCTGTTTCTTTTGGACATGGTGGATTTTGATGTCGTATTGGGGATGGATTGGTTGTCCCCATACCATGCTATCCTAGATTGTCATGCCAAGATTGTGACCTTGGCATTGCCAGAATCACCCTGACTAGAGTGGAAAGGTACCGCAAGCCACTCCGTTCGCATTGTTATTTCCTATGTTAAGGCTCAACGCATGGCCGAGAAGGGGTGTCTAGCTTATCTGGCTTATGTTCGTGATTCCAACGCAGAAGTTCCTTCTATTAAATTAGTCCCTATCGTACGGGAGTTTCCTGAGGTTTTCCCTTCAGACTTGCCGGGCATGCCACCCGATAGGGATATTGATTTCTGTATTGATCTGGCACCGGGCACTCAGCCATCCCTATTCCACCCTATCGTATGGCCCCGCCGGAGTTGAAAGAGTTAAAAGATCAGTTGCAAGACCTTCTAGAAAAGGGCTTTATCAGGCCAAGTGTTTCCCCCTGGGGAGCACCTGTGTTGTTTGTGAAGAAGAATGATGGCTCGATGCGGTTGTGTATTGATTACCGGCAATTGAACAAAGTGACGATAATGAACAAGTATCCACTACCGAGGATTGATGATTTGTTTGACCAGCTCCAGGGAGTGAGGGTATTCTCAAAAATTGACTTGAGGTCAGGCTACCATCAGCTGAAGATCAGGGCGGCTGACATTCCTAAGACAACCTTTCGCACCAGATTTGGGCATTATGAGTTCTTGGACATGTCCTTCGGGTTGACCAATGCCCCAGCAGCGTTCATGGAGTTGATGAATCCGGTATTCAGGCCTTACTTAGATCTGTTCGTGATAGTCTTTATAGATGACATCCTGGTATACTCCCGCAGCCAGGAAGAGCACGAGCAGCACCTCAGAGTGGTTCTTCAAACTCTGAAGGATAATTAGCTATATGCCAAATTTTCGAAATGTGAGTTTTGGTTGAGTTCGGTGGCATTTCTGGGTCATATCGTATTAGTGGAAGGTATTCAGTTGGACCCAAAGAAGATTGAGGCAGTCCGAAATTTGCCTCGACCAGCTTCAGTGACTGAGATTCGGAGTTTTTTGGGGTTAGCAGGTTACTACCGTCGATTTGTAGAGGGGTTTTCTTCTATTGCAGCCCCGATGACCAGGTTGACCCAGAAGGGTGCCCAGTTCCAGTGGTCAAATGAGTGTGAGGTGAGCTTTCAGAAGCTCAAGACAGCCTTGACTACAACACCAGTGCTGATACTACCTACGGTGCAGGGCCTTATACAGTTTACTGTGACACATCTCGTACCGGGCTTGGAGCGGTATTGATGCAGGATGGTAAGGTTATTGCTTATGCTTCGAGACAGTTAAAAATACATGAGAAGAATTATCCGATTCATGATCTTGAGTTAGCAGCAGTGGTCCATGCCTTAAAGATTTGGAGGCATTATCTATATGGGGTGACCTGTGAGGTGTACACTGATCACAAAAGCCTACAGTACTTGTTCAAGCAAAAGGAGTTGAAATTACGACGACGGAGATGGTTAGAGTTGTTGAAAGACTATGATGTCACTATCCTATATCACCTAGGTAAGTCCAATGTGGTGGCCGATGCATTGAGTAGAAAGTCTGCCAGCATGGGTAGTCTCGCATTCATTTCGGTCACTTAGAGACCATTTGCTCTAGATGTCCAGGCCATAGCCAATCAATTCGTGAGACTAGACATTTTTGAGCCTAGTAGGTTGTTAGCCTGCACGGCCGCTCGTTCATCTCTATTAGAGCGGATCCGTGAGAGGTAGTTTGATGATACTCATTTGCGTGACTTGAGGGATACAGTACATCGGGGAGGTTCCACGAAGGTAAATCTAGATGATGACGGGGTATTGAGATTGCAGTGTCGAGTTTGTGTGCCCAATGTTGACGGGATTCAAGAGTTGATCTTAGCGAAGGCCTACAGTTCGCGGTACTCTATTCACCCGGGCGCCGCGAAGATGTACCAGGATTTATGGCAGCACTATTAGGCCTCATAACTTGGGCTCTAGGCCTCAGAATTCGACTCCGGACGCATGTCCAGGTCCCATATTTTCCTACGGACCTCTCGGGACCATCCAATCTCGGGTCCGGATCCGTTTACCAAAAATGTTGACCGAAGTCAACCATATCAATATTAATATCATTTTTATCCAAATTTCTCATAGAATTCATATTTTCTATCACAAAATCTTTCCGGCTACATGCTCGAATCGTGCACGTAAATCGAGGCAACATAGAATGAGGTTTTCAAGGCCTCAGAAGCTCAAAATTATTAATAAAATAAGTGATGACCCTTTGGGTCGTCACAATCTCCACCTCTAAAACAACCGTTCGTCCTCGAACGGACAAAAGAAAGAAGTACCGAGTCAGGAAACAAGTGTGGGTAACGGCTCCGCATATCAGACTCGGACTCCCAGGTCGATGCCTCAGGAGGCTGACCTCTCCACTGAACACGCACAGAAGGATAACTCTTCGACCTCAGCTGTCGAACCTGCGCCGGTCTAGAATAGCCACCGGCTCCTCCTCGTAAGATAGATCATTGTCCAATTGGACAGTACTGAAGTCTAACACATGAGTGGGATCGCCGTGGTATCTCCGAAGCATAGATACATGAAAAACTGGATGCACGGCAAAGCTAATCTGTAAGCTACCCCTCCCACTCTGTCTAGAATCTCAAATGGACCAATATACCTAGGGCTGAGCTTGCCCTTCTTCCCAAACCTCTTCACGCCCTTCATAGGCGACACCCGGAGCAATACTCGTTCACCAACCATGAAATCTACATCTCGAACCTTACGATCCGCATAAGTCTTTTGCTTGGACTGAGCTGAACGCAATCTCTCCTGAATAGTCTTGACCTTATCCAAGGCCTCCTGAACTAAGTCTGTACCCAACAACCGAGCCTCTCCCGGTTCAAACCATCCAACCGGTGATCGACATCGCCTACCATACAACGCCTCGTACGGAGCCATCTGGATGCTAGACTGGTAACTGTTATTGTAGGCGAACTCTTCTAATGGCAGAAACTGGTCCCACGAGCCTCCGAAATCAATAACACAGGCTCGAAGCATGTCCTCAAGAATCTAATAGTCCTCTGACTGGCCATCCGTCTGAGGATGAAATGTTGTACTCAACTGAACCTGGGCGCCTAACTCCTGCTGGACCGCTCTCCAGAACCGCGAGGTAAACTGCGTTCCCCGATCGGAGATAATAGATACTGGCACCCCATGGAGACGAACAATCTCCCTAATGTAAACCTCCGCTAACCTCTCCGACGAGCAGGAGACAGATACTGGAATAAAGTGTGCTGACTTGGTCAGCCTATCAACAATGACCCAAATAGCATCAAATTTCCTCCGAGTCAAAGGAAGTCCGGTAACGAAGTCCATAGTGATCCGCTCCCATTTCCACTCGGGAATTTCAATCCTCTGGAATACACCACCAGGTCTCTGGTGCTCATATTTCACCTGCTGACAATTTAGACACCGAGCGACATACGCAACGATATCTTTCTTCATTCTGCGCCACCAATAGTGCTGCCGCAAGTCCTGGTACATCTTTGCGGCGCCCAGGTGAATAGAATACCGCGAACTGTGGGCCTCTGCTAAGATCAACTCTCGAATCCCTTCGACATTGGGCACACAAACTCGACCCTGCAATTTCAATACCCCATCATCATCTAGATTTACCTGTGTGGCACCTCCCCGCTGTACCGTATCTCTCAACTCACGCAAATGAGGATCATCAAATTGCCTCTCACGGATACGCTCTAATAAAGAAGAACGAGCGACCGTGCAGGCTAACACCCTGCTAGGCTCAGAAATGTCTAATCTCACGAACCGGTTGGCTAAGGCCTGGACATCTAGAGCTAATGGTCTCTGATTGACCGGAATATATGCAAGACTACCCATGCTGGCATACTTTCTACTCAATGCATCGGCCACCACATTGGCCTTACCCGGGTGATATAATATAGTAACATCATAGTCTTTTAGCAACTCTAACCATCTCCGCTGTCGTAGATTCAACTCCTTCTGTTTGAACAAGTACTGTAGGCTTTTGTGATCAATGTACACCTCACATGTCACACCATATAGATAATGCCTCCGGATCTTTAAGGCATGAACCATTGCTGCCAACTGAAGATCATGAACTGGATAATTATTCTCATGTATTTTTAGCTGTCTCGAAGCATAAGAAATAACATTACCATGCTGCATCAATACCTCTCCAAGTCCTGTACGGGACGCATCACAGTAAACTGTATAAGGCCCTGCACCCGTCGGTAGTATCAACACTGGTGCGGTGGTCAAGGCTGTCTTGAGCTTCTGAAAGCTCGCCTCACACTCCTCTGACCACTGAAACTGGACACCCTTCTGGGTCAACCTGGTCATCGGGGCTGCAATAGAAGAAAACCCTCTACAAAACGACGGTAGTAACCTGCTAATCCCAAGAAACTCCGGATCTCAGTCACTGAAGCTGGTCGAGGCCAATTCTGGACTGCCTCAATCTTCTTTGGGTCTACCCGAATACCTTCCACCGATACAATGTGACCCAGAAATGCTACCGAACTCAGCTAGAACTCACATTTAGAAAATTTGGCATATAGCTGGTAATCTTTCAGAGTCTGAAGAACCACTCTGAGGTGCTGCTCGTGCTCTTCCTGGCTGCGGGAGTACACCAGGATGTCATCTATGAAGACTATCACGAACAGATCTAAGTAAGGCCCGAATACCCGATTCATCAACTCCATGAATGCTGCTGGGGCATTGGTCAACCCGAAGGACATGACCAAGAACTCATAATGCCCATATCTAGAGCGAAAGGTTGTCTTAGGAATGTCGGCCGCCCTGATCTTCAGCTGATGGTAGCCTGACCTCAAGTCTATCTTAGAGAATACCCTCGCTCCCTGGAGTTGGTCAAACAAATCATCAATCCTCGGTAGTGGATATTTATTTTTGATAGTCACCTTGTTTAACTGCCGGTAATCAATACACATCCGCATCGAGCCATCCTTCTTCTTTACAAATAATACAGGTGCTCCCCGGGGGAAACACTGGGCCTGATAAAGCCCTTCTCAAGAAGGTCCTGCAACTGATCTTTCAACTCTTTTAGTTCCGGCGGGGCCATACGATAGGGTGGAATAGAGATGGGCTGAGTACCCGGTGCCAGATCAATACAGAAATCAATATCCCTGTCGGGTGGCATGCCCGGCAGGTCTGAAGGAAAAACCTCCGGAAACTCCCGTGCAATAGGGATCGACTCAATGGAAGGAACTTCTGCGCTGGAATCACGAACATAAGCCAGATAAGCTAGACACCCCTTCTCGACCATACGTCGAGCCTTAACATAGGAAATAACGGTGCGAACGGAGTGGCTTGAGGTACCCTTCCACTCTAATCGGGGTGATTCTGGCAAGGCTAAGGTCACAGTCTTAGCATGGCAATCAAGAATAGCATGGTATGGGGACAGCCAGTCCATTCCCAATATGACATCAAAATCTACCATACCCAAAAGCAATAGATCAACACGGGTCTCAAGACCCCCAAATATAACTACGCACGAACGATGCACCCGATCGACTACAATGGAGTCACCCACTGGAATAGCCACATAAACTGGAATATCCAGAGCATAGCTGGGCACAGGCCAAATACGGTGCGAAGTAGGAAGACACATAGGAATATGTTGATCCAGGGTCAAATAATACTGAAGCACCTCTGCCACACACAAGAATAGTACCTGTAATCACGGCATCTGATGCCTCTGCATCTGGCCTGGCTGGTAGAGCATAGAATCGGGGATCTGCACCTCCCCTCTGAGCTACGTCTCTAGGATGGCCATCAACTGGCTGACCTCTACCTCTGGCTGGACGGTCTCCACCTCTACGGTCTCGACCTCCACCTCTATAATCTCTACCCCCGCCTCGGGCTGGCTGGGCAGGCTGAGGGTCAGCTGGGGCCTGAATCATAGGACGAGGACCTCGCTGCTGAGAGTTGCCCGCTGCTATAGGGCAATTCCTGATAAAATGACCCGGGTCACCACAACCGTAGCAACTCTTAGACTGATAGGGCTGCTGGCCCTGACGACCCGAATGGCCTCCACGAACACTCTGAAGAGGCTGAGCATTAATAGGAGACTGGTCTGAATAATGCCCCCGAAAACCACGATCACCTGATCCACCCTGTGAAGCCCGAAGGGCGGAATGAAAAGGCCTGGAGGACTGGCCTCTATCAAAGGATTCTCTGCTACCAGAGGAAGAACCACCAAACCTGCCTGAATGACGAGGCCTCTTATCCTGAAGAATAACCGCCTCCCCTAGCAAGAGCCATCTCAACTCTGCGTGCTGCATTGGCTGCCTCCTGAAATGATATGTCACTCCCCACGCCCATAGCCATCTGGAGTCTAATCGGCTGATTGAGCCCATCTATAAATCTGCGGACCCTCTCCCGCTCCGTGGGAAGTATCACCACTGCATGACGAGCCAAGTCAATAAATCTCGTCTCATACCGTGTAACTGTCATAGTGCCCTGATGGAGGCGCTCAAACTGCCTCCGAAGTACATCCCTCTGAGTAGCAGGGAGAAACTTCTCCATAAATAGTTCCGCAAACTGGTCCCATGATAAAGCCGGGGACCCTGCTGGTCGAGTCAAGCAATAATCTCTCCACCAAGTCTTGGCGGATCCTGCAAGTCTGAAGGTACAGAAGTCAACTCCGTTTGTCTCCACGATCCCCATAGTCTTGAGAATCTCATGGCAACCGAATAAAAAGTCCTGAGGATCCTCTGATGCGGCTCCACTGAATGTAGTGGTAAATAGCTTGGAGAACCGATCAAGTCTCCATAAGGAATCAGAAGTCATGGCCGCTCCATCTCCGGCATGAGCCGTGGTACTCGACTGAGTGGCCACAGCTGGCTGAACCACTGGTGCCTGAGGCTGAGGAACTACTGGCTCCGGAGTACGAGCAATAGGAGTCTGGGCACCTCCTCCAGCCTGAGAAGCGGCTGGTGCAACTGATAATAAACCCGCTCTGGCAATGCTGTCCATAAATCCCGCTATTCCGACCAAAGCATCCCGGAGATCCGGGGTAAATAAAGCCTCTCCTGGGACCTGAGCTGGGCCCACTGGAGCTGCTGGGACTGGAACCTCCTCGTCAATCTCAATATGAGGCTCCACCTCCGGGGTAGCTGCCTGGGGCTGAGCTCTACCCCTACCACGGCCTCTGATACGGCCTTGGCCCCTGCCCCTCACGGGAGCTGCCTGGGGCTCGGGCTGCTGGTCAGCGGACGAAGAAGCGCGTGTCCTCACCATCTGCGAAAGGACAGAATAGAAATTCAATCAGTAATTGAGGAACAAGTCGCACGACAAGAAAGAACAAATGAGAGACTCTTTCCTAACTCAATAGACTCTGGAGGACAAGTACAGACGTCTCCGTACCAACCTCTCAAACTCTACTAAGCTTGTTCGTGAGTGGTGAGACCTATGTAACCTAGAGCTCTGATACCAACTTGTCACGACCCGGATTTTCCCCCAACATCGGGATCGTGATGGCGCCTACTCGTGGTAGCTAGGCAAGCCACCGTATTCATACTATCCTGTTTTTAACACAATTTTAATTAAATAAATGCGGAATACTTTATCGAAATAGAAATAACTAATTACAAGATGAAAATCATACTGAAATCCTCTACCCAAGACGTGGAGTCACCAACTCACGAACTACTATGGAATACTACACATAAAAGTCCGAAGGAAATATAACATAATTCTGTTTGTCTCGAAACAAAGAGACTACAGCTAATGACATAAATAAAGAGAGACACGCCGGGCCTGCGAACGTCTGCAAGCTACCTCGGTCTCAATATGATCAACTCCCATGCAATCGATTTACTGCTACTGCTGATCCTGATCGTAACCTGGACCTGTGCCAAAACGCACAGGAGTGTAATATCAGCACAACCGACCCCATGTGCTGGTAAGTGCCTGGCCTATCCCGGCGAAGTAGTGACAAGCCTAGGACCAGACACCCACATAAACCTGTGCAATTCAATATATATATGTGTATACCACAAAATAACAAGAAATAACCAAGTATTAACACAATAAAGTATATCTCAAAGAATTCAACAATTAATCACAGTTAATAAATTCACAAGGAAAAACAAAGTATAATGTAAACACAAGTAATATCAATTCAAGAAATAGCAAGCAATTGCATGGCATCACCCTTCGTGCTTTTACTCTCATCCTCACCAAATAAACAAATAAAGTACACGGCATCACCCTTCGTGCTTTTACTCTCATCCTCACATCCATAGTACGGCATGATCCTTCGTACATGGTTCAATAATAGGGCACGGCATGATCCTTCGTGCATAATCAATAAATAAACATGGCACGACATTAACCTTCGTGCATAAATAAATAAACATGGCACGGCATCACCCTTCGTGCATTATCACTCTTCCTCACCCAAATAACAATCACGGTTAAGGGCAAAGAAAGAAACAGTAATTCATAAACCGTCCCATCAAGGGCAACCAATAATTATCTTCACAACAAGTCCCAACAAGGGAAAACAATAACAATTCATCTGTAATATATCTCAAAATAATCATTTTTCCAACGACTCACGGTCATACTAGACGCCAGTGTATGGATGCTCGTCACCACAGCCCATACACCGCACTCGATCACATAACACATAACACATAATCCTATTCCCTCAAGCTAGGATAGAACAAACACTTACCTCGAATGCTTATGAACAATTCAATCCGTGGAAATGTCTTTTCTTTCAATTTGGCTCCAATCCAACTGTATCTATACACAATTTATTTAATATCATCAATTCTACTAACCAAACTAATTCTTAAGACCAAATACAACTTTTACAACATTCTGCCCGGAATAGTGAATTTCAACCCCGGGCCCACATGGTCGGAACTTGGGGTTAGGACCAAAATCCGGTTACCCATCCCCCCACGAGTTCATGTATATGATTTGTTTCAAAATCGGACCTCAATTCGAGGTCCATTCCCCAATTTATGAAAAACCCTATTTTCTAACAAAAACAAGAATTCTACCATGAAAATCATTGATTTCTTATGAAAAACATGTTTAATGATGTTAGGAATTGAAAGAATTAAGTAAAAAGTGACTTACAATCGTTTTGATGAAGAAGAAATCCGTGAAGAATCGCAAATGGGTGTTTTTGTTTTGTAAAAAGTGAAGAAATGACTGAAAATCGTGTTTTACATGTCTCTGTGTTCGCATTTGCGAACATGGGTTCGCAATTGCGAACCCCGACCAATTTCTGGAGTTAGAAAAATAAGCTAAGGCTAGGAAGTTCGCATTTGCGAACATTTGTTCGCATTTGCGAACACTGGTAGACAAAGGGATGCTCGCATTTGCGAACTCATGTTCGCATTTGCGAACACATGCTCTATAAGGCAGTGTTCGCATTTGCGAACAATGGTTCGCATTTGCGAACCAAGGTAGTATGGGGAATGTTCGCATTTGCGAACTTTTGTTCGCATTTGCGAACATAGGCAGGCACTGGGGACCTTCGCAAATGCGAACAATTGGGTCAAAGGGGGCTTCGCATTTGCGATAAAGGTTCGCATTTGCGAGCCTTGCCTTACATTGTCCCCTTCGCAATTGCGAGAAATACTTCGCAATTGCGAAGCCAACAGCTGGGTGAAAAACCAGCAGTTCAAAAATTCAGAATTTCATCCAACGGCCTATCAAATCTTTACCCGAGCCCCCGGGCTCCAAACCAAACATGTACATAACCTCAAAAACACATTATGAACTTGTTCGTGCGATCACATCGCCAATATCACTTCGTTTTAATCAAATCAAGCCTCAAACTCATGATTTTCGTACTTTTGATTTTCAAAACTTCTTAACTTGGAACTCAAGGTCCAAAACATCTCAAACGACATCCGAATGTCACCAAACTTTACAGAAATCACATATATAATATTTAAGACTTGTACCGGGCGTCGGAACCAAAATACGAGCCCGATACCAAGGTCAATTAATTTATTTCCTTTAACAATTACATCAAAAACAATTTCATAGAAAAATTTATAACTTGGGCTCTAGGCCTCAGGAATTCGACTCCGACACATGTCCAAGTCCCATATTTTCCTACGGACCTCTCGGGACCATCCAATCTCGGGTCCGGATCCGTTTACCAAAAATGTTGACCGAAGTCAACCATATCAATATTAATATCATTTTTATCCAAATTTCTCATAGAATTCATATTTTCTATCACAAAATCTTTCCGGCTACATGCTCGGATCGTGCACGTAAATCGAGGCAACATAGAATGAGGTTTTCAAGGCCCGAGAAGCTCAAAATGATTAATTAAATAAGTGATGACCCTTTGGGTCGTCATAGTTAGATCATAATAAATGGACGACTCAGATTCAATACCAAAACTATATTAATTTGATTAGATTTCCGGATTAATCCTCAGACGTTGGATTAGATAAATGAATGGCTGAGATTATTGTTACTTAATCAGATTGACCGGTCTCTTTAAACCGATTGGGCCAATGCATCTGGGCCTGGTCAAATGGCCCAGATGTGTATTTTTGTGTTTTTTTCATGTATTTTTATTATTTTTATGTATTTTTTTGTTGTATTTTATCCTCTATTTTTATATTCTTTTTCAATTACTCAAATTCTTTTAATTTCCTATTTTTTTCAAATTTTTCTGATATGTTTTGACATTTTTTGCTATTTTTCTTATTTTTCGGCATATATATATGTATTTTTGTTAATTTTCTTTTAAAAATCTTTTATTTGTAACAATTATACTCAACCTATTTTTTTCAATTTTCTAATTTTTCATATTTAATTGTTCACTCACACAAATACATTTTATTTCAAACAAAACATATAATTACACACAAAAAATATTATTTATTTAATTTTGAAACTTTATTGCTTAGGGCAAATATCACGTGCTCACAGCTGCCCCTCTTTGCTCGGGAACACGAAGAGTTTCAGTGCAAAGACAAGTGAGCAGTAATGAGAGATTTTTGCCCACTGGCATATTCTGTGAGCAGCATTTTGAAAACTTTTTGACCGCACCTTGCCTTAGAGGTTGCCTACATATCCTGGGATAAACTAGAATCAGGTCAGTGTAGTTCGGGAATGGCTGGTAGTTTAAAACTACCAAGACTTTGCTGTTGCATTGCTATTGATATGACTACTAACTTACTCCTTATTACACCGGGGGTGAAAAATGTAAAATGAATAAGCTATTCTACGCTATAATATTATGAATTACAATGGTTCCTATCTACTTCTTGTCTTCTTATTATTCTTTGTCTCTTTTTCTTTGATTTTTTGTGCTACCGTCCTTCTTTTTGTTGATTATCTTTCTTTGCTTTCTTTCTTCTTGTGTAATTTTCAATGGTACTCCTTGCTTTCAAATTGATACTTGCTTAAAACAAAACAAAACAAAAATTTTTCCTCTGCCCCAGTGTGGGCTTTTCTCATGTTACGGTGTTACTCATGTTAGCTAACACAAATCAAAATTTGCAGAAATTAAAAATTGCAAAAATGTATTCCCTTGTGATACAGGTGGGCGCCTGAACAGAAATTAAAAAATGCAGAAATGTTTTCCCTTGTTATACAGGTGGGCGCCTGATGAATGAAATGCGAATGTAGAAAAATATTCCCTTGTTATCCAGGTGGGCGCCTGATGCATGAAATGTGAATGCAGAAAAATATTCCCTTGTTATCCAGGTGGGCGCCTGATGCATGAAATGTGAATGCAAAAAGAAATTCCCTTGTTATTCAGGTGGGCGCCTGATGCATGAAATACGAATGCAGAAAAATATTCCCTTGTTATTCAAGTGGGCGCCTGATGCATGAAATGCGAATGCAGAAAAGTATTCTCTTGTTATCCAGGTGGGCGCCTGATGCATGAATGCGAATGCAGAAAAGTATTCCCTTTTTATCCATGTGGGCGCCTGATGCATGAAATGCCAATGTAGAAAAGTATTCCCTTGTTATCCAGGTGGGCGCCCGATGCATGAAATGCGAATGCGGAAAAGTATTCCCTTAGTTTGATAACTAGGGTGTGAATTTAAAAAGGTGATACCTCCTCGTTGTTATTCAGGTGGGCGCCTGATGCATGAAATGCGAATGCAGAAAAGTATTCCCTTGTTATCCAGGTGGGCGCCTAATGCATGAAATGCGAATGCAGAAAAATATTCCCTCAGTTTGATAACTGGGATGTGAATTTAAAAACATGATACCTTCTTGTTGTTTTTGGTATTTTCTTGCTTGATTGAGTGAGTTCTCCTCTACAGATTCCTCCTTTTATTGATGTGCTTTCTTTTTATGTTTTTCTTTCTTTTCACATTGGTCACATTGACTTTAAAATGATTAGTGACAATTTGTTCCTGTCTAAATCAAAGAACAATCTTATTAGTTGTAAACTGCTAGCAACTGGCATTTGCTGCTTCTGCCTTTTATTGACTTTCTCTTTTTGCTTTTCTTCCGCTATGCGGCCTTTCAGTTGACTTCCTTTGCAAACTCTTTTTGCATTTTCCTTGTTTCTCTTTTTTTTCTTTTCTTTTGGCTCTGATTGCCGTCCTTCTTTATTTCCTCTTTCTCTTTTTGTTTTCTTTGACCCAGCATTATTTCACTTCTTATCATGAGAAGCTGGTTGTTAGCTTTCAATTAACAAATTTTCTTTTCAATCAATGAAATGCAGAAATAAGCGAAATTTTAAAAAAAGGTACGTGTGATTTGGAGTAGTGATAGGACTTATTTGGGCATGTTCGCTGATTCCTTTGACCATGCCATGTATTTAAACTCCGATCCAGTCTGTCCAATCGAATTGCCATTACCTCAACTCCAACTTCCTTTCAACCCAAACCTATCTTATTTTTTGTTGTTTTCTTTTATCAAAATAGTCCTCACAGTCGCCTTACGGTGCCATTGAAGGTTTTCACCAATAAGACTCTCTCAATTTTTTCTCTTTGCCTCACAATCGCCTTACAGTGCCGGTTAAGGTTTTCACTGATAAGACTCTCTCATTTTTATTCACTCAGCCTCACAATCGCTTCATGGTGCCGGTTAAGGTTTTCACCGATGATACTCTCATTTTTATATTTTTTTTTCTTCTGTCTTTTTGTTTGCTGAACCACCGAATTGTCCATGCCCTGTTCTCCTTTATTCTTATTGTATTGTCATTTTCTTGAAATTAATTAGAAGGTCTTTTTTTGGACCGTAATGTGGCTTTTGGATGGGTTCAGAAAGAAGGATATAAAGGCTCAAAATTTACGAGGGTTTAAAATATTTACAACTCTCGGAATTATAAAACATAACTTCCGCCCCAGTTTCAATATGTTGGGAATTTTTGGATTTTTCCTTTATTGTGACTGAACCTCAGTGAGGCTGCCTACGTACCCTTTCGGGATCAAGTCAGACGTAGTTCAAACTACACCATTAATTCATGGTTTCGTTTGACTTTTTCCCGATTTCTTTGTCTTTTTCTTTTGTTTGCATTTTGCTTTTGTTTGCATTTGCTTTTTCTCCTTTTTTTTCATTTTCCATTTTTCATTTTTCTACTTTTCTCTTGTATCATAAGAAATTCCGAGATAGGGGTATGAAAGAATAGATCGAACAAGGCTCAACGGGGATGTCAATGGATAAAGTGTTTGGATAGAGAATAAAATGCCTTCATCATTTCAATTCCAAAATCACAACAAATACAATTATACAAATGAAAAGGAATCATACATAATATCTCTTGACCGCATCTGAATTGATAGCAGTCTCTACGCATTTTCCTTCAACATCTGTCAGATATAGGGCTCCATTGGACAACACCCGTGATACCATGAACGGTCCTTGCCAATTTGGTGCAAATTTGCCTTTCGCTTCAGCCCAATGCGGCAGGATACACCTCAATACCAATTTTCCTAATTCAAATTTCCGAGGATGTGCCTTCTTATTATATGCTCTAGCCATTCTCCGTTGATATAATTGCCCATGGCAAACTGCTGCTATCCTTTTCTCATCAATCAGATTCAATTGTTCCAACAGGGCTTTTACCCATTCATCATCATCGATCTCAGCTTTAGCTATGATTCGAAGGGACGGTATCTCAATCTCGGCGGGTATAACAGCCTCTGTTCCATACACCAATGAATAGGGTATGGCACCAATCGAAGTACGTACGGTTGTGCGATAACCCATAAGAGCGAAAGGTAAGTTCTCATGCCATTGTCAAGATTCTTCCACCATTTTCCTGAGAATCTTCTTTATATTCTTATTTGCAGCTTCTACTGCTCCATTTGCCTTTGGTCTGTAAGGTGTAGAGTTACGATGCAGGATTTTAAATCTTTGACATGCTTTCGCCATGAGGTGACTATTCTGATTTGCCCCATTATCTGTAATAATTACTTTAGGAATTCCGAAGTGACATATGATATTTTCATGCACGAAATCCACCATGGTCTTCTTCGTCACTGCCTTAAATGTCTTTGCCTCCACCCACTTAGTAAAATTGTCAATCGCGACCAAGATAAATTTGTGTCCATCAGAGGCTGCAGGCTCTATTGGTCCGATGACATCCATGCCCTAGGCAACAAATGGCCAAGGTGCATACATTGTATGCAATTTATAACGTGGGGAATGAATCAAATCCCCATGTACTTGACATTGGTGGCATTTCTTCACATATCTAATACAATCCCGTTCTATGGTGAGCCAATAATATCCTACTCTCAATATCTTTTTTGCTAAAACATACCCGCTCATATGAGGTCCGCAAGCTCCCGCATGTACCTCAGTCATAATCATGTCAGCTTGTTGCACATCCACACATCTCAGCAATCCCAAATCTTGTGTTCTTTTATATACAATCCTTCCACTGAGGAAAATCCATTTGCTAATCGCCATATAGCCCTCTTCTGATCTCCAATGGCTTGTTCTGGGTACTTTCCTATCTTCAAGTATTCCTTGATATCATGATACCACGGTTCTCCATCTAGCTCTTCTTCCACAGCAAAACAATAAGCATTTTGGTCATACACCTGTATCTGAAGTGGATCTATATAGGCTTTATCCGGATGATGCAACATAGAGGATAATGTGGCCAGAGCATCTGCTACTTCATTGCACATTCTTGGGATATGTTTGAACTCTATAGATTGAAATCTCTGGGATAGTTCATGTAGACAATGCCGATAAGGTATTAATTTCAAATCTCTTGTCTCCATTCTCCCTGAATCTGATGTATCAAAAGATCCAAGTCACCCATGACTAAAATCTCTTGAACACCCATATCTATTGCCATCCTCAATCTCAGTATACACACTTCACATTCGGCCATATTGTTGGTACAGAAAAATCGAAGCTGAGTTGTAACGGGAGAGTGCTGACCCGTTTCTAAAATAAGTACTGCTCCAATCCCAACTCCTTTATTGTTGACGGCTCCTTCGAAGTACATTCTCCAATATGGCTTGTCATTTTGCTCTATTGCTTCAACATTCATTGCCTCCTCATCCGGAAAATATGTCTTTAGCGGCTCATATTCATCATCCACTGGATTCTCTGCTAGATGATCTGCAACTGCTTGTGCCTTCAATGTCGTACGTGTTACATAGATGATGTCAAATTCTGTGAGCAGAATCTGCCATTTAGCAAGTCTTCCTGTAGGCATGGGCTTCTGAAATATATACTTCAAAGGATCTAACCGTGATATCAGATATGTGGTATAAGCTGACAAGTAGTGTTTCAGTTTCTGAGCAACCCAGGTTAATGCACCACACGTTCTTTCCAACTGAGTGTATTTTACCTCATAAGATGTGAACTTTTTACCGAGGTAATATATCGCCTGCTCTTTCTTTCCAGTTTCATCATGTTGCCCCAGTACACGGCCAAAAGAGTTGTCTAGCACTGTCAAATACAAGATCAAAGGTCTTCCCGGTTCCAGAGGAACTAACACTGGAGGATTGGCCAAATATTCTTTAATCTTATCAAAGGCTTCTTGGAATTCATCGGTCCAATTTACCGCTGCGTCTTTCTTCAACAACTTGAAAATAGGCTCACATGTTGATGTCAGCTGTGCAATGAACCTGCTAATATAGTTCAGCCTGCCTAGTAAGCTCATCACTTCCTTCTTGTTCTTCGACGGAGGCAAATTCTGGATTGCTTTTATCTTCGATGGATCTAATTCAATACCACGCCAGCTTACTATGAACCCCAATAACTTTGCTGAAGGCACCCCGAAAGCACACTTTGCTGGATTGAGCTTGAGATTATATCTTCGGAGGCTCTGAAAAAAACTTCCTTAAATCTTTGACATGATCACATTGCTTTTTGGACTTAATGATGACATTGTCCACATACACTTCTATCTCTCGGTGCATCATATCATGAAACATGGTAGTCACTGCCCTCATATATGTAGCTCCAGCATTCTTCAACCCAAACGAAATCACTATATAACAATATGTTCCCCAAGGCGTGATAAAAGGCTGTCTTTTCTGCGTCTTCATCGTCCATTAGGATCTGATGACAACCAG
The DNA here is from genome assembly GCA_032618575.1 of Nicotiana noctiflora. Classification (NCBI taxonomy): domain Eukaryota; kingdom Viridiplantae; phylum Streptophyta; class Magnoliopsida; order Solanales; family Solanaceae; genus Nicotiana; species Nicotiana noctiflora. The sequence goes on along the minus strand of JASVEL010001258.1, from coordinate 72,963 downwards.
TATAATAGTCTACAAAAGAGACAATTTTATGTTTGGTGCAATTGTCAATCAGTATATGGATATTTGGCAATGGAAAATCATTATTTGGACTGGCCTTGTTAAGGTCTCTGTAATCAACACACACCCTGGTTTTTCCATCCTTCTTCGGAACTGGCACAACATTTGCTAACCAGGTGGGGTATTTAGTAACTCGTACGACCTTCGCCTCAAATTGCTTATTAAACTCTTCCTTTATTTTCACGCTAATGTCCATCTTGAACTTTCTTAGCTTCTGTTTTACCGGCTGGCATTCCGGATAAATAGGCAATTTATGTACCACCAGGTCAGTGCTGAGTCCGGGCATGTCATCATAGGACCAGGCAAATATGTCCTTGTATTCATGTAATAACATTATTAGATCTTCTCTGAGGGAAGCCTCTAAATGTACACTGATCTTTGTTTCCCAGACATTATCCTCACTCCCCAGATTAATAGATTCTGTCTCAAGTTCGGTTTGGGTTTTTCCTCATATTGATTCAAATATTTACTAATTTCCTCCAGTATTTTCTCATCTTCACATTCTATTTCACTTTCATTTTTAATTTCTTGTATAACTATTCGATTGTCAAGACTGGACCAGGAATCCTTCATGCATGACATATCATCAGAATCCGCAAATATTGAACTGTACAAAAAGAAGAAAAAATAAAATAAGGCAGAAGTGAAGAAAGAAAGAAATTGCATTTCATTGATATTTTTTCAAAAAGATAACAGAGGTTGGATACATTTGATTTTAGTGGGGTGTGGGATTACAAAATAAAACAGCTTTGGGAAAGATGAAATATTTTTAAGGCTAACTACCACAACTCCCTCCTGATCGGAAGAGGAGTAGCTTCCCAATTATTAAGTGCAGCACTGGGTCCCACGAACTGGAAATCCATCCTACTCGTCCCCTCACCCATGTAAAACATGTTTACATCCTCGAACAACATTTCAAACCTTGCGAGAAGCTCCACATCTGACCTTATTTCACCATAACTTGGCACAGCAGTTGTCAAATGTCTTCGTGTACCAGGCCTAGTAAAGGTGTCGGACAATTTTGGAATTGGTTTTGGTAGGGTCCAACTTTTATTCTTCATTCTTTTAGATTTTTGGATGTCGGCATAAGTAGGCTTAAAGGTATCATTATTTCCCAGCAAGTGGACAGGTTGTGTTATTCCTTGTAAAGTTATCCCCAAACCTTTTCCCGGTGCAAACCCATTTCTGATAATTTCTTTAGCCACCATTAGTGCTGTAGGAGTCACTATAGGAATTGGCATGTTCTCCCATTCGGATATCTTGTTAACTACCACAGCATCCATCACCTGATATACCCATGGGCCCTTATCCCCTTTGGTTTCTTCAAAAGGCATTATAGTGTTACAGACATCATCATCTCCATACACTATGATTTCCTGCTGTTCCCATTCGAACATTACCATCTGGTGCAGAGAAGATGGTACAGCTTTGGCCGCGTGGATCCACGGACGTCCCAATAACAGATTATAAGAAACAGCAACATCTAACACTTGGAACTCCATGGTGAAGTCCACCGGTCCAATGGTAACTTCAAGCACAATGTCCCCTAAAGTATTCTTGCTTCCTCCGTCAAAGCCCCGTACACATACACTGTTTTGATGGATTCTATCATGACTAATCTTCAGCTTTCCCAGAGTTGAGAGTGGACAAATATTTGCACTTGACCCGTTGTCTACTAGGACACGGGTAACCACAGATTCTTCACTCTTGACGGTGAGATAAAGTGCGTTGTTGTGTTCCGTCCCTTCAAGTGGCAATTCATTATTTGAGAATGTTATCTTGTTCATCTCAAAGATTTTGTTCATGATCTTTTCAAGATGGCAAACTGAGATTTTCTCGGGGACCTGTGCTCCATTCAGAATCTTCATTAACGCCTTCCTGTGCTCTTCCGAATTGATTAACAATGAAAGCAATAAAATTTGCGCAAGCGTCTTTCTCAACTGCTCTAGTATTGAATAGTCTTGAGCTTTCATCTTTTTTCAAAAACTCTTTCTGCTTCTTCTTCAGAGACCACTTTCTTCACATGATTAGGATTCTCCTTCACCATTTTTGTTTTCCTCAACTCTTCCGGGGCAAAGCATCGCCCGAAACGAGTTAGGCCATGTGTTTTATTGACCTCTCCTGTAACCTCCTTTCCCCTGTATGTCGATGTGACTTTTTTATAGTTCCACGGTATGGCTTTAGCATCTACAATTGGCATTTGCACCACTGGTTTAATGACTACAGGTTCCAAATATGCTCTATTTACTGTCAACAACGGCTTAGCTCCTGCACTACTATTTTCATAGTTTCAACCACTTGCGGCTTTTTCACTGGTAACTCGGCTGTCGCTTTCTCTTCTCAACCTCTCTTTCCACTTTGCTGTTGGATTTTATCATCATCACCGATTGGGACTGTTTCTTACTGCTTTCTCCTTGTTCCAACTCTACCATGTGCGTCACATGATGGGCTGGTAATGGATTCTGTGTAATATTAGGAGTTTCTGGAGCCTACACCTCGATCCTCCTAGTATTAATGAGCTCTTGTATAGCGAATTTCAAGTGCCAACACTTTTCAGTATCGTGCCCCGGCGACCCGGAACAATATTCACATCTGACTGATTGGTCAATGTTTCTAGGTGGTGGGCTTGGAAGTTTTGGCTCAATTGGGCTTAGCATCCCCAACTCCTTCAGGCGATGATAAAGACTAGTGTAAGACTCCCCCAGTGGAGTGAATGTTTTCTTTGTTTGTGCTCTAATTCTCACTTCCGGATCTAGACGGAAGCTGGGTCTGTTTGGGTTTTTATATGTTCTGGAAGGTGGGTAGGTGTTTTTTGTGTGGTAGACGTTTTGTGGGGTTCGGGCTCGCCATACATGTGGAGGTGGTGGGTAATATTGAGCATGTGGGACGGAATAATGTAGAGTGGTGGGTGGATAATATGGTGGAGGTGGGTTGTAAGGTGTTGGTGGGTATGGTTGGTATGGGCGAGGTGGGTGATGGTATGTATTTTGGCCCCGAGACCATGGTCTACTTTCAACAACTGCGACCTCCTCATTTTTCTTTTTACCGATATATCCCCCATATCCGATTTGTATCGCCTGATTCATGGCCTTAATAGCCGAAAATCTCATGATCTTATTGGTTTTCAATCTCTCTTCTACGAAACTTCCCATTTTCACCACTTCATTAAAAGTTTTACCAATAGCTGATACCAGATGACCATAGTAAGTAGGCTCTAAGGCCTGTAGAAAGCAGTCCACCATTTCTATTTCTTTCATAGAATGGTCCACTCGTGCTGCTTGTTCCCTCCATCTAAAACCATACTCCCGAAAACTTTCCCCGGGCTTCTTCTCCATTTTTGTTAGTGACAGCCTGTCTGGAATTATCTCTAAATTGTACTGGAAGTGGTTAGCGAATGACTGATCTAGATCATCCCAGATGAACCATCTGGTGTGATCCTGACGAGTATACCACTCTAGTGCATAACCGCTTAAACTCTGGCTAAAATAAGCCATCAACAGTTCATCTCTTCCCCATGCACCACGCATCTTGCTACAATAACCCCTTAGATGGGCTACCGGATCCCCATATCTCGTACATATCAAACTTAGGTAACTTGAATCCAGCCGGGAGCTGCACTTCTGGAAACAAACATAAATCTTTATATGTGACGCTCACTTGGCCTCCTAGCCCTTGTATTTTACGGAAAGATTGTTCTAAACTTCTCATCTTCGGTGCCATTTCTTCTTGCTCCAAGTTCCTGACGGGATTTTCTTCTGTCATATCCATAAGTGGGGTATAGGAGTCATGCTGCCTGAATGTTGGCTCTGGTGGATAGTAATGCGTGTCTTGCACATGGAACACTGGTTCACTTGATGTTTTATGCAGAGCAACAGGCGGTGGTGCCACATATACCGGGGCGACTTGAGGTGGTTAAGGTGGAATGTGTTTGGATAGTGGTGGTGGTGCCTGTGAAGTTGTGGCATAGTAGTGTTGGTAATTTGGGTACGTAGAGGATGAGTTCATTGTAGGTGGTTCAGGATTAGGATTTGCGGGAGGGAAATATGCTGGATTTGCTGGATATGTGGGCAAAGGTTGACCCCTGGACCAGGCTTGGTACATTTCTGACATTTGGTGCCTTAGCTTATACATCTCCTCTTTCATACCCGTAACATCTACAACCTCTTCTTCCTGTACTGGGTCCATGATGGTAGGTTCAATCTCCTGAATCACAGCCTTAGACATAGCTTTTGAACGTGTATTGTAATGATGATGTGCCAGAATGCCAGTTGCCAGCTGAAATCTGATACTCATCAACAACAAAACTCGTTAATAGTTAGTTCATAAGGGGTAAAATGTAACGATTAAATATCACAACTTTTGCCCTTGATCATTATGCATCATTCCAGCATTTATTCCTCTTTGAACCAACATTCATTTTTTTTTCTCTTTTTTTTTCTTTTCTATTCATCTCTTTTTTCCTTCTTTTCTTTTCCTCCTTTTTCTTTTTTTTTTTTGTTTCTTTCTATTTTTTCTTTTTTCCAACTTCATTTTCAATTTTGCTTTTCCGTTCCTACATGTTTTCCTGTCATCCAGACAATCGGTATAAAGCGGAAAAAGAATGATAACAACTTATTTTTAACTTTTCATTGATACTCGAAAACATTGATTACAAAATGATGTTGTGCTACTAATGCAAAAGAAATACATGTACAAAATTCATGCCCTACGAGTACATTAATGCTCCTAATCCCCGCGAGATGTCGTTCGGTCTTGCCGCGGGCCTATATGCCAATCCACTTTGGAGTTTATCTAGGTCAGACATGACTTGCTTTACAAAGAACTTTACTACTGATGTGAATGTTGCCTGGGACATATCTTCACACAATTGGCATTTTCTGGTGATGTACTGAGCAATATTGACGATTCTCTCTCGGATGACCCCTTTTTCTTGAAGCAACCTGCTAATCTGTTTGGCGCGAGCGTCTAAGGTTTGTTGGTTCTCTTTTTGTAGTTGTTGTAACTCATATTCTAACCAAGCAATAGTCGTGTAACAATGCTCTCTCACTTCTTCAAACTCTTTTATTATCTTGCTATATTTGACTGCGGCTGTAATGACTTTCTTTCTCAATCGAGCTACCTCAACCTCGTGTTTATCTTGCAATTGCTGAACCATTCTAACTCTTTCCTCGGCATTTTTGGCCAGTTGTCTCCGAACCCTGACTAACTCCTTTCCTGCTTTATCAAGATCGAAGTTGTAGTCATTCACTTTGCACCAAAGATTTTCAATAAATTTCTCATCTCGGGCTAGGCGAACTGAGGTCTTGGATGCAATTTTCATTTTTGCAATTTGAGCCTTTAAGATTTCATTCTCTTTTCTCAGCTGCTTCTTTTCTCCTTCGTCAGATGCTGCTTGTAAACCGCTCTCGAATTGGAGATCTTGAAATTGTTTCTCTAGCAAGCTGATCTTGGCTCTATACTCATTTTCTGTGGCCACCCAATTTCTGAGTTCCTTAGACTGCTCGGCCAAATCTTGAATATGAAGACTTTTCATTGGTCTATCATGCTCGACATCCCGACGATACCATGCAACATACCCTGGCGATACTTCCCTCTGAACTCGGTTTCCCACACAAGTGTCTACCTTCAAGCTTTGACATTCATTCCAAATCTGTCGGATCTTTGCTTCTGGGAACTGTCCATCTGGAATTAATCTCTACCGTTTGTAAGCTAAGGTCCCCGTCTTTTGGTATAACTTGATATCTCCCAAGCTATCGTAGTACCCTTTACAGTTCATAAGGCTGAATGCTTTTAAGACCCATGAACAAGAAATGCGACCCTTCTGTTGGCATGTACATCACCTCATCGAGGGGAAAAACATCCGTATGCCCAATCGATTTGGCTAGCGGTCAACGATTGCAAGTATGAAATCCAACCTTTTGCTCCCTCCGGCAGTTTAACTTCTTTTGTTCTCATATAAAACTCTTCAAGACACGTCTTCTCAAATGACCCATAACTTGAGAACGGAGGATGACGACATAAATGTTCTATCAACCAAATCTGCAGAATCAAATTACAACCCTCAAAGAAATCATGCCTCGCTTTACAGGATGTGAGGGCACGGAAGATATCAGCTATAAACATTGGCGCCAGTGTGCTATTATCTTGTACGAGAAGAGTGATGGCCACATCTCAGGTATATTGACTTGTGTGTATGGTCAGAATTAAAATTCAAGAAGTTTGGAGTCAAATCTAAATGGAAATTCTCCTTTTGAAAGCTTAAAGTTGAAGAAATGAACTAGGATTGGAATTTTGAGTAAATGACCTTGGAATTGGCATCTGAAAGTTCCAGCATGCTCGTATGATGATTTTGAACTTGGGCGTATGTCCAGATTTGGTTTTTTGATAACCCGTGAGCATTTCGGCGTATATGGTAGAAGTTAGTATTTTAGAAGAATTTCATAAATTTGGGTTGGAAGGCAGTTTACAGTTATAGATTTCCATTTGGGATTCCGAGACTAGGAATAGATCCGTACGGTGATTTTGGAGTTGGGAACGCGATCGGAAGTGAATTCGGATGTCCGGAGGTCATTTTGAAGTGATTTGGCTAAATATAGGAATTTGAAGGTTTATGAGAAAATTCGACCGGAAGTGAAAATTTTGATATCGGGGTCGGAATGCGATTATGAAAGTTGGTGCAAGTCCGTAATGTCGAATTTGACTTGTGTGAAAACTTTGAGTCAATTCGGATCGATTTTGGTAGGAAATGGGACAATTAATCTCTTTAAGGAAAGCTTAAGTTGGAAAAGTCAACCCAACGTTGACTTATGAGTTAGAGGGCTCGGAACTGAATTCCGATGATTCGGTTAGTTTCGGGGGATGATTTAAGACTTAGGAGCGCAATCGGAAGTAATTTTGGAGGTCCGGTGAAGAAGTTAGCCTATTTTGGCGAAGTTGGAATTTTGGCGGAATCCGATCGATAGGTGATATTTTGATCCGGGAGTCGGAATGGAATTCCGACAGTTGCAATAGCTTCCTTAGGTGATTTTGGATATGTTTGCAAATTTTCAGGTCATTCGGACATCGTTTGGTCGGGTTTTTGATCGAATGTGAATTTTGAAAGTTTAAGTTTAAGTTTGAATCGAATTCTAAGATTTTGGTGATTTTTGATGTTTAAGGCAGCGTTTTTATGATACGAGCAAGTTTGAATGAAGTATTAGGTTGAGTTTGAGTTTTTGGTTGTGGTCCCGAGGGTCTCGGGTGTGTTTCGGATGCCCAACGGGTCATTTTTGGAAGATTTTTGCCGTTTTGAGCATAAATGTAATGATCCAAAGGTCTAATTTTAGTTCTAGAGATCCAAATTTGATTTCGAGAGTTCGAGAATTTAAATAATGAATTATAGGACTGATCCGGAAATTTTGGTTTAATTTCGTCAAGTCGCGATTGGGTTTTTGACGCGAAATGTGATTTAATTGTTTAACGAGCGAAATTGATGTTGCACTGAGCAAATGAGATCCAAATTCAGTTTTGTTTGAACCACTGGATTCGTATCGAAATTACGGAGCCATAGGAAAAAGAATCGTCAAATTCCGAGTTCGTATGACGGAGTTAAAGCTATTTTTGTGAAAATAAAAGTTGCTGCAATTATTTTGGATAGCTGCTGCATTTATTTAGCAGCGTGAACAGTACCGGGCACGCGTGAACAGTGTTCCACACGTGTGAACAGTGCTGGACGCATGAACAGTAATCGGGAAAAAGAAAAATTTGGTATTTTAGCCACATCTTGAGTTCTAGAGCTCCAATTGAGGTGATTTTCGCGGGGTTGTTCTCGTCTCAACAAGAAGGTAAGTTTTATGGCCTAATTACGTTATTTTATCATGGAATCCTTGAGTATTTCACTGTTAATGGAAGATTAAAGGGGGATTTTAGCTCTAGGCCTAAATTATAGAAAATTATTGATTTGAATGGGCAAACGGAGTCCGATTTTGATAAATTTTATATGCACGGACTCGTGTTGAGATAAGGAACCCGAATATATAACTTTTGTAATTTTTCGAGAAGCGTGCTAAAAGTCGGGTTTTGGCAACTTGTGGGTTTTGGTGTATTTTGAATTGTTTCGATTGGGTAATACCCAATTGGCCTATTTTGATGTAATTCTATTGATTTTTATCAGATACTACACCTGTGGAGGTCGATATTCGTGGCAAGAGAGTTGTCTCTTAGTGGTTTTGTACCGGAGTCGAGGTAAGTGGCTTGTCTAACCTCGTGTGGGGGAACCTTTACCCCTAGGATATTATGTGATAGTTTAAATGCCTTGTACGCGAGGTGACGGGCGTGTACATGCGCTGGTTGTTGTAACTCACTTTACTTGAATTGTTCAATTCGTGATATTCCTATTCTTAATTTATTAAATTGTGACATTCACCTGGTATTCGTTAGGGAAGCATGATTAGGTAGGATTTATCTGTCTAATTGCCTAATTGTCCTACTTGAACTTCTTGATAATTGTTGGCACTAGTCCTCGGTGGAGTTATAGTTAAGCATATTATATTTCTCTCTGTGTATTCCTTTACTTGCTGTGTTTGTGGACTGCGGGTTCAATTCCCGGAGATCCCAGGGCTGTGGGTTCGATTCCCAGAGACCCGGATTGCTATTGTTTGTGGACTGCGGGTTCAATTCCCGGAGATCCAAGGGCTGCGGGTTCGATTCCCGATTCCCGAGATCCTGAGTTATTGGTAGGGACTACGGGTTCGATTCCCGAGATCCTGAGTTATTGGTAGGGACTACGGGTTCGATTCCCGAGATCCTGAGTTATTGGTAGGGACTACGGGTTCGATTCCCGAGATCCCGAGTTATTGGTAGGGACTGCGGGTTCGATTCCCGGAGATCCTGAGTTATTGATTATTTATCGAGACATGGGCTGCGGGTTCGATTCCCGGAGACCCAGAGGTACTGTCAATGGGACCGTGGGTTCGATTCCCACAGGTCCTGGACTTGTTTTATCAAGTTGGTTATTTGTTGTTAGCTTAATTGTAGACGGTTGCAGAAATCATCTTATTGTTGATATTTCGGAAATTATTATTCATTTAAACTTGCTTGATATTATTATTGTCACTATATTATTATTTCTCGGTAGGGCCCCGACCTTCCTCGTCACTACTCCATCGAGGTTAGGCTTGGTATTACTGAGTACCGCCGTGGTGTATTCATATTACTCTTCTGCACACTTTTATTATGCTAACTAGGTACATCAGATCAGACACATTACAGGTGATTCAGCAGCATTTTGGGAGACCTCGAGGTATGATCTGCTACGTCCGCGGATCCGGAGGCCTTCCTTCTATTCTGATAGTATTAGTAGATGTTTTCTCTCATGTCGTTGTTAGATACTCTTCACACATAGAGCCACAGTTGTATACTCTCTTTTAGTCTGTGTTGCCCGTGAGATTCCGGATCTTGGTAGTGTTTACACAGTGTGTTGACGGATGTATGTGCCAAGTGGCACGGATTACATATCTTTTTATGCTATCTTTCTGTTGTTTCTTATCTAAGTGTCCATAGCTTGTATATTCCGCAACGTGTTAGGCTTACCTAGTCGTGGGGACTGGGTGCCATCACGACATGTTCACGATTGGTGAACTAGGGTCGTGACAAGTTGGTATCGGAGCTCTAAGTTCATAGGAGTCACGGGACACAGACCGGTTACTTAGAGTCTCGCTGATCGATACGGAGACGTCCGTATTTATCTACGAGAGGCTATGTAACTGTTTAGGAAACTCTTCAATTCTTTGAATTCCTTATCGTGCGCCATTTATTCAGTTGGAGCCTATGTCATATGTTCTTTTGCATCCACTCGTGTATTGAAATTGTGCACTCGGTATCAAGTATGCGCCGACGGTTCGTGACGCTGCAAAGGGATTTCAAGGGAGTCAAGAACTTACTCAACCATTGTTACCACGTGTCATCCATATCGATAATGCAAGAGAATTGAGAGATCTTCAATTGTGCACATGGGGGTGCACTAGGTTCTGGCATTCGGTTGATAGTACGGTCGTGAGAAGGTTTACTTAACTGCCAAATCGTCACAGCAATGGTAGAATCACAAGGTGGATGTAGATCTAAAGATAGTTGGTGGTAATAAAGACTATATGGTTCATATGAGATATCTATTTAGCGAAGGATTCAGCCAGCAGAGATACTGGAAAAAAAAATGAGTTTAACTGTCTTAAGAAGGACATGTACCAAACGAATGCCTTTGGCTTGTTTTATGATGAAGACGTACGAATGTTAAGGGCTAGTATCATGGATTAGCAAGATGTATCTTAAGGCTTCGTGTCAAGTGAAAAGATTTCACTATCAACGATGTAATTATGGGTCATGTGTCATATCAGATTTGGCCTGCGATGCATTTAGGTGCTATTCAAAAGTTCTTGAAAACTTGCGGATGGGCAAGAGTTGAGGCTCGTATGGTATAATGTTGGGACTTTAGATGTTCCTGTGTCCCTAATAAACTCTACATTTTATTATCAGCAGGGAAATATTTGACAAAGGCTACATGGTGCTTTGTAGGTGTGAGAATTACAGTATGTCTTATGCTGTCGCGGTAAATAATGCTCGATGCATGGAGCGAGAAAATGTTTGGTTGTATTGGGATGAGGTCATACCCTATGGTGTTAGAGTACTAATAGAGCACATGTGGTTATATTCGTTGGATCAAGTGAGTTGCGGTTGAATAATAGTAAATGACTTGAGAGAATGGTTCTAATGTGTTCGAGAGTCGTGTAATAGTGGCTTTGGGCTAAGTGGGAGAGTCCCACCGCTTAAGATTGGGTCGCATGGTTAATTACCTGTGTGAATTCTGGATACTAGCGTATTATTGTGTTATTGCAGCCACGGAAAAAGGGCCATGAGTGGTAATTTGAGTATATAAATTGTTGAATGCATGTTATGGTTAGCCTTACTGGCTCGTGTTCAAACTTGAGGAAAGATTCATGATTTATGCCTCGAATAGGTGCAAGGCTTCGCGGGAAGTGGTTCCGTTGGGGGCTTTATCGAGAGGGTATTCATATGTAATAAAATTCAATAGAGTTGGTTGCGTACTTGGGCAAGTCAGGGCCGGATGGCTCTCAATAGCGGTCCTAGTGAATTCAAGAGGTAAAGTGTGGTGCCTGATAATTCTGAATCTATAAGTACGGTTGAGGCTCAAGCTTTTGAAGCAACTTATGAAGAAAGGCACAAAACGATCTATGATGTTTTGACTTGTGGTGTAGTATTTGAGAGACATGAAATGGTCGTCGTTCTTAAGATAGCATGGCCTCATGATTTAAGGTCACTCGGGGTAAGTGCGGTTGGAATAATTTAGGTATTGAAGGAAGATATTAACATTTCTAAGGCAATCAAGGATAACCTGGAAGGAAGTAGATTGATCGGCCATAGTTGAGTTGGCGTATTAGTGTCAATGATCGGTTCATGCAACGTGATCGAATTATGCATGTCATTTGTGGCGGTGCATTTGAGACTTGTCGGCCGCAGTGATTGATGTTATTCTGAAGTATTCTTTTGTTAAGGGCTTGTTATGAGTAGGCGGATCTCGGGAAGGGTTATGGTGGCTTGGACCACTACTTATGGATTGGCATATTCGATGGTTATGAGAATTCGCCGTATGTTGTTATAGTTCTCCTGCAGTGAGCTTAATGAAAAGTCTTATGTGATGAAGTATTAGCCTATCGTCGGTTCTAGAGCTATGATGGAAATTGTGCCTATCGTATATCGGCACGTGGGGTACAGTGAGTAGTATGAAAATTTGAAGTAAGGACCAAGGTCACAATTTGGTCAATGAATGTGATATAAAGAGCTCGGATGAGCAGGGAAAGAGTGTCAGTGTTTTGAGTAAGATGGGTATTAACATCAGTATCATTTGAGATCGGTGTTCTATGAGAAAGGCTTTGCATCCCGGTTAGGGACTCCTGATCGCTTTTCAGTGTTAGTGCAGCCGGTGGGCTGAATGTGCAGGTCCGTTTAATTATTCGGAAGATGGTGGGAGCTTGACCCACAAGAAGATTGTATAGGTGTGACTTATAGTCACTTGATTGGTTAGAAATTTAAACCAAGTATGAGGATTTTGGTGATATCATCCATTTGAGAACTTATGCCCGGAGGGCACTCTGCTTAGTGGGTTATAGACCTGTGAAATATTATTGACTTAGCTTGGCACGACCAGGATAGACTTAAGGTCGGTTGATAGATTTAAATGTGGAAGTGAGCCTTGCGTCAGGCCAGTTATGTTTCTTCCAGCAATGCGCCCTTTATGGAGGGATAGTCGCGGTCTTATTTCGCGGTTAGTTAATTCAAGTAAAGATATATTGCACCGTATGAGTGTGTGACGGCTTGGTAAGTTCCTTATGTGTTGAGGTTCCGCTCAGCGGTGATGTTATATGAGCATGATGGCTCTTGAGGCTCATATCTTATGTCGCACCTCAGTTGTGCTTGAGTTCATAGCCTATAGCGCTATATGTTTTCATTGAGTCTGATATCATGCACCTTAGTGTGCTTATGATCGATATTCAGTATTTTGATGTGATGAGCTATTCGGCTCGACATATGACTCTTTGTGTGAGTCTATATTGTTGGGATCGGGTGGCACGCCGCCATGGTTATATTGTTGGGATCGGGTGGCACGCCGCCATGGTTATATTGTTGGGATCGGGTGGCACGCCGCCATGGGTATATTGTTGGGATCGGGTTGCACGCCGCAACAGTGTGATGTTTATTTCAGTGTCCATAATTGCTCTTATGTGTTCTGTTTCCTATTTTTCTGAGGAGGTCCATGTTAGTGTGAGAGTTGAATAGTTCTCTCTAGTGTTCGCCTTCCTTTGTATCACGTACGAATTAGTGGATTACTAGCACATTGTGTCATCTTGTGGGACTTTTGAGTATGTTTGAGGTGGCTTATCACCTGCGCAGCTCGTACTGGGTGAGATGAGATTATGGGAATTGGGGTCAGTGCAAACTGATTATATGAAGTATATTATAGAGGAAAAGATCATTCTCTCGTTTAGGACAAGGTAATGGATCTTGTCAGGGGTATAGACCCAATGAATTGTTGATTCAGTAGTTGGTTATGAATTCCGGCACATCTCTTCCGTCGTATCGGTGTTGTAAAAGCTAGAGCAAGACCTATGTAGGTCATGAGATGCAATGAGAGCATCGGATTTGTGGAATTTCGACTATTATATTTAAAGAATATTATTGTGGTCCCATGAGTAAAGTGATGCAAAGTGTGACTTCAGCAAAGTTATGCAGTCATGTATGGGTACAGCGTGTGAAGATTGATATGGTGGTCGTATGATGGAAACATGCTAGGCAGGAAATTCCGGATGTTGGAATTGGGTCTAATGGCTTATTTACTCGAATAAAGGAGTATATCTATAGAGTTATCGAGCTAATGTGCTCAAATGAGTTGTGGAAGCGCAGGAAGTCGCATGAAATGTTAAACCAGTGATTTCAGACTACTTCAGTGTAGTTCTCAGCACGTTCGAGGACGAACGTATGTTTAAGTGGGGGAGATTGTAATGACCCAACCGATCGTTTTGAGCTACGGTGCGTCATTCAGTAGTTTGAGGCCATGAGCAGCTTCATCTCACGTATATTGACTTGTGTGTATGGTCAGAATTAAAATTCAAGAAGTTTGGAGTCAAATCTAAATGGAAATTCTCCTTTTGAAAGCTTAAAGTTGAAGAAATGAACTAGGATTGGAATTTTGAGTAAATGACCTTGGAATTGGCATCTGAAAGTTCCAGCATGCTCGTATGATGATTTTGAACTTGGGCGTATGTCCAGATTTGGTTTTTTGATAACCCGTGAGCATTTCGGCGTATATGGTAGAAGTTAGTATTTTAGAAGAATTTCATAAATTTGGGTTGGAAGGCAGTTTACAGTTATAGATTTCCATTTGGGATTCCGAGACTAGGAATAGATCCGTACGGTGATTTTGGAGTTGGGAACGCGATCGGAAGTGAATTCGGATGTCCGGAGGTCATTTTGAAGTGATTTGGCTAAATATAGGAATTTGAAGGTTTATGAGAAAATTCGACCGGAAGTGAAAATTTTGATATCGGGGTCGGAATGCGATTCTGAAAGTTGGTGCAAGTCCGTAATGTCGAATTTGACTTGTGTGAAAACTTTGAGTCAATTCGGATCGATTTTGGTAGGAAATGGGACAATTAATCTCTTTAAGGAAAGCTTAAGTTGGAAAAGTCAACCCAACGTTGACTTATGAGTTAGAGGGCTCGGAACTGAATTCCGATGATTCGGTTAGTTTCGGGGGATGATTTAAGATTTAGGAGCATAATCGGAAGTAATTTTGGAGGTCCGGTGAAGAAGTTAGCCTATTTTGGCGAAGTTGGAATTTTGGCGGAATCCGGTCGATAGGTGATATTTTGATACGGGAGTCGGAATGGAATTCCGACAGTTGCAGATAGCTTCCTTAGGTGATTTTGGATATGTTTGCAAATTTTCAGGTCATTCGGACATCGTTTGGTCGGGTTTTTGATCGAATGTGAATTTTGAAAGTTTAAGTTTAAGTTTGAATCGAATTCTAAGATTTTGGTGATTTTTGATGTTTAAGGCAGCGTTTTTATGATACGAGCAAGTTTGAATGAAGTATTAGGTTGAGTTTGAGTTTTTGGTTGTGGTCCCGAGGGTCTCGGGTGTGTTTCGGATGCCCAACGGGTCATTTTTGGAAGATTTTTGCCGTTTTGAGCATAAATGTAATGATCCAAAGGTCTAATTTTAGTTCTAGAGATCCAAATTTGATTTCGAGAGTTCGAGAATTTAAATAATGAATTATAGGACTGATCCGGAAATTTTGGTTTAATTTCATCAAGTCGCGATTGGGTTTTTGACGCGAAATGTGATTTAATTGTTTAACGAGCGAAATTGATGTTGCACTGAGCAAATGAGATCCAAATTCAGTTTTGTTTGAACCACTGGATTCGTATCGAAATTACGGAGCCATAGGAAAAAGAATCGTCAAATTCCGAGTTCGTATGACGGAGTTAAAGCTATTTTTGTGAAAATAAAAGTTGCTGCAATTATTTTGGATAGCTGCTGCATTTATTTAGCAGCGTGAACAGTACCGGGCACGCGTGAACAGTGTTCCACACGTGTGAACAGTGCTGGACGCATGAACAGTAATCGGGAAAAAGAAAAATTTGGTATTTTAGCCACATCTTGAGTTCTAGAGCTCCAATTGAGGTGATTTTCGCGGGGTTGTTCTCGTCTCAACAAGAAGGTAAGTTTTATGGCCTAATTACGTTATTTTATCATGGAATCCTTGAGTATTTCACTGTTAATGGAAGATTAAAGGGGGATTTTAGCTCTAGGCCTAAATTATAGAAAATTATTGATTTGAATGGGCAAACGGAGTCCGATTTTGATAAATTTTATATGCACGGACTCGTGTTGAGATAAGGAACCCGAATATATAACTTTTGTAATTTTTCGAGAAGCGTGCTAAAAGTCGGGTTTTGGCAACTTGTGGGTTTTGGTGTATTTTGAATTGTTTCGATTGGGTAATACCCAATTGGCCTATTTTGATGTAATTCTATTGATTTTTATCAGATACTACACCTGTGGAGGTCGATATTCGTGGCAAGAGAGTTGTCTCTTAGTGGTTTTGTACCGGAGTCGAGGTAAGTGGCTTGTCTAACCTCGTGTGGGGGAACCTTTACCCCTAGGATATTATGTGATAGTTTAAATGCCTTGTACGCGAGGTGACGGGCGTGTACATGCGTTGGTTGTTGTAACTCACTTTACTTGAATTGTTCAATTCGTGATATTCCTATTCTTAATTTATTAAATTGTGACATTCACCTGGTATTCGTTAGGGAAGCATGATTAGGTAGGATTTATCTGTCTAATTGCCTAATTGTCCTACTTGAACTTCTTGATAATTGTTGGCACTAGTCCTCGGTGGAGTTATAGTTAAGCATATTATATTTCTCTCTGTGTATTCCTTTACTTGCTGTGTTTGTGGACTGCGGGTTCAATTCCCGGAGATCCCAGGGCTGTGGGTTCGATTCCCAGAGACCCGGATTGCTATTGTTTGTGGACTGCGGGTTCAATTCCCGGAGATCCAAGGGCTGCGGGTTCGATTCCCGGAGACCCGAAGTTTATTGATGAGTTATTGGTAGGGACTACGGGTTCGATTCCCGAGATCCTGAGTTATTGGTAGGGACTACGGGTTCGATTCCCGAGATCCTGAGTTATTGGTAGGGACTGCGGGTTCGATTCCCGAGATCCTGAGTTATTTGTAGGGACTGCGGGTTCGATTCCCGGAGATCCCGAGTTATTGATTATTTATCGAGACATGGGCTGCGGGTTCGATTCCCGGAGACCCAGAGGTACTGTCAATGGGACTGTGGGTTCGATTCCCACAGGTCCTGGACTTGTTTTATTGAGTTGGTTATTTGTTGTTAGCTTAATTGTAGACGGTTGCAGAAATCATCTTATTGTTGATATTTCGGAAATTATTATTCATTTAAACTGCTTATTATTGTTATTATCATTGTATTATTATTTCTCAGTAGGGCCCTGACCTTCCTCGTCACTACTCCATCGAGGTTAGGCTTGGCACTTACTGAGTACCGCCGTGGTGTACTCATGCTACTCTTCTGCACACTTTTGTTGTGCAGATCCAGGTACATCGGGACATGCTCATATTAGGTGATTCAGCAGCATTTTGGGAGACCTCGAGGTATGATCCGCTACGTCCGCAGATCCGGAGGCCTTCCTTCTATTCTGATAGTATTAGTAGATGTTTTCTCTCATGTCTTTGTTAGATACTCTTCACACATAGAGCCACAGTTGTATACTCTCTTTTAGTCTGTGTTGCCCGTGAGATTCCGGATCTTGGTAGTGTTTACACAGTGTGTTGACGGATGTATGTGCCAAGTGGCACGGATTACATATCTTTTTATGCTATCTTTCTGTTGTTTCTTATCTAAGTGTCCATAGCTTGTATATTCCGCAACGTGTTAGGCTTACCTAGTCGTGGGGACTGGGTGCCATCACGACATGTTCACGATTGGTGAACTAGGGTCGTGACAATATCAGCTATAAACATTGGCGCCAGTGTGCTATTATCTTGTACGAGAAGAGTGATGGCCACACCGGCGAGCCGTGTATCAATGTTTCCATCTTTTCTTGGGAATAGATTAGCCCAAGGAATGCCACTATAAAGGCAAATCGCATATGCTCTTCCAACTTGACTCGGTTAGATTTACTATAGAGCTTGTTCGTAGGGTCATTGAACCCCCCGATATGTCCATATCTGCTGTAGATGTAATTTAAAGAATAAAACCCATTGGCCAAGTCTTCATTGTGGACGTTCCTAGCAATCTTCAGAGAATCAAGGAATATGTGCATTGTTATCGCCCTCGGAGCCACCGACTATTTTTCTTTCAGGGGAACCTCATTTTTCCTCTAAAGTAGGAGCGAGCTCAAAGTCCGAGAAGTGTAGAACATTATGCGCGGGATCCCAGCATATGACAAATGCCCGAATTATATCACCACGGGTAATTATGTCCATCAATCTCGTAAGGTCCTTTAAATAGCATTTGACCCAATCTTGTCCTTCTTGACCCATATCGTTCCACCATAGTCTCAACTCCAAAGGGATTTTATTCATTAAAGTGAAGGGTTCATTCTATACTGTGCTCATCCTGCACATTTATTAAAGGCGATTTTATTCAGAAAAATAAAAAATATTTTTCAATGCCAATTTTCATTTTCTTGAAAGAATTAACCTTTTCAGGTTTTTATTTTGAAAAAGACATGATTTTCGAAGTGGCCATTTTTGCCAAAACAGCCTTCCGGCGTCCTTTCGGAACATTCGGCTATTTCCAAAAATAGCGATCACTTCGATTATTTGAAACTAAAAATATTTTTTGGTCATTTTCTAAAAGGGTGGTTGGACCTGTCAAGGGTTGCCTACGTATCTCACCTAATGGTGAGAATCAAACCTGCGTAGTTCGGTCAGATTATTTGACCAATTATTTTAACAACAATGTTCTTTCCTATTTTTCAGATTTTCTTTTTGAATTTTCCAACAACTTTTCGCTAATATCTCAATGCTCTTTTTCAGAATTTTCTTTTTCTTTTGTTTTCTCGGGAATATTGTCGGTCCGCATAATGCTCCAAGAAAACTAAAATGAAACATATAATATGCTCGGTCTTTAATTACCGGGTCACATGTCCTAGACGGACCCAACCCATGTATTGAGTCCCCTAAGTCAGTTATGATGCAAATAATCATCCTAGACCTATGTTCAATATCTTATAGTTTCATATGGTGCTAGACCGTGTACCCGAGTAGATAGCTCGGATCAAGGAGGGGGCTACGTACCGATGACCGGCGGGGTCATTCGGCTTTGTAACTTATCCGGCCTCTATTTCTTATTTTGGATATAACTTAACAGAAAGGGGAGTCTCAACCAGTAAGCACATCCCCGGAGGTAAAGAAGAGAAGGGTTTTCGGCACAATTTTATATATATAACCCACATAATATTAAAGTGATAAAACACGTAGCATGTTGGTCAAAGCATGTAACAAAGTCAAATAATATCAAGAACGGCAATTCTAACGAGCTCGAATTCTTAAACCCTGAATCGAAGTTTTGGGTTGCTTGTCCCCAGCAGAGTCACCAGAGCTGTCACACCTCCCTTTTTACTATTTTGATTTCCCCGATTAAGAGAATAAGGTATACCTCGATATTATGAATACCTCGGGAAAGGATATAATAACAACTAGGAAGGAGTTTTTCCAAATAAAGGACAATCGGTTCGGGGTTTTATTTACAGTTTCAGAGTCGCCACTTGGGAAAAAAATGGTGTCCCAAGTCACCGATTAATCCCGAATCCAAGGAAGTTGACTCTATTTTTAACAGTCCACGCAACGAGAAATCCGGATAAGGAACTCTGTTAACCCGGGAGAAGGTGTTAGGCACTCCCGAATCCCGTGGTTTTAGCGCCGTCGCTCAACTGTCATTCTTGATTTTAGATGATTTATTACATGCCTTTTAACAATATGTACGTGTTTCACATTAAATATTATATGAATTGCAATGTCGCGAAAATGTATTTTGAATCACACCGCAACCAGTAAGCCTATGACCTTTAACACGTTTCGGCTTCGCCGAGATTTATGATTTGAGTCACATCAAATGTGCACTCGTATTCGGGAAAGTATATTTTAAAAGTCGTGCCTAAATCATCTACCAGCTTCTTAATCTTTTGAAAGGTTGTGAAATTAGCTATCATCCTTCTGAATCTATTATATAACTATTCATTTATATGAGGGTCCCGTTGCTTTGCTTTCAATGCGAGGCTCGTCCCACTTGATTTTATAGTCCAATCCTATATTCATACTATATCTTTTCTATTTTTTTTGGTTTTTCCCTAATTTATTGTTTTTTTCCAGATTGCGGGCCAGACCTTATTTTTATATTACATGGGCCTGGGCTGTCAGTACTCATTTCAACATATCAGTTCATGCGTCTGGGTCTTAAGACCCAGAATACGTTGAAAATGTCCAGCAGAAGGCTCAATTATGAGCCGTTCCAGATTCGGGCCATCAATATTTGTTAGGCCCAGACTAAACATGATTGAAGAAGGGGAACTAAAATTAAAACTCATCACATATAAATATTCAGAACCAGTAGAGAACAAATTTAAATCGTACTTATTCAATGAATAGAAGATAATACATAATTACATTAACAATTTCCAATTTTAACTATCTGATGTAAATGGAATCAAATTAACAAACTGATTTCGCCTCTACGGTTCAATGACTAATTTTCAACTACTAAACGGGTTACTAATTGACTAAAATGACAAAATGTGTTCAACTATATGAAATTTTCCTGACAATACACTTATCCCAATTAATTGTAACTTTCATAGAATTAACCAATTGTATTAAACACTGATCTATTTTATGTAACTCATTTAACTGAACTATGTGTTCTATAACTTCATATTCGATTATCAATTTTAACCATAACGTTTCAATTGCTAATACAACTACCCAGATTAAACTAACGATTATCGAATTAAACTAATTACCACACGTTAATGTTGTTATTAATCTAATTGTTATGCACTTGTTTTTAGATTAAATGTACCACATTAGTTATTAACCTATTTGATTAACTAGGTGATTACGGTCATTACAACTATACTAGTCTACTTACTACACTATTACATTGTTCCAGCTTTGTTTGGGTCTCACATGAGTCAGTTAAACAATAATGCCTACTAAATTACAGTTTCAACTAATCATCATCTAAATACGAAAATAAATTCAGAAACAGAGCTATTTGAGAACTTGAAAGGCTTTATTCATAAGCTTCAATTCAGCAGCAATTACATGAAGTTCAACTGTGTACCTGATTCAGCAATAAAAGCTTATGAGTCTAAGGGAGATGAAGGTGAGAATAAGCAGGTAGATCACAACAACAATGCAACAGTGATGGAGATAAATGAATCACAGCAACATTCAGCAGCCAAGTATGGATTCCAGGATCAGCAAAGCAATACCCAGATACTCAATAGCAGAAGACTAGTAGAATAACCAGCAAATAACAGAGGAATTTCTACAAAGCATCAGAGCAAAGCCTCGACTAATACCCAGAAAATTACCCTATATGTTTGTATTTTGGGGGGGGGGGGATTTGAAAAAGTTATTTCTAATTTCCTCCCCTTAAGTCTTTTATTTGTTACACTTTAATACCTATTTCAGATTCAAATTTACTTTCCAGCATGTGCTGGAAGGTTCTATTAGGTTCTATTTGAGGTGTATTACTAGTATACCCTCACTTGCTAAGGTTATTAACTGATCTGCCTTTTTATTAGATCTATTATACCCTTTGTTTTGTGCAATATTGCAGAAATACTAGGCCTAAATGTCTTAATTGTCCTTATAGGCTCTATTAAATCCACAATTATGGCATTTTCATTTTCTTTTATACCCTTATTTATAATTACTAATTACCCAAACTTATCCAGGTTTGGGTATTCTGTTTTAACCCTTATTTAACTTCTGGCCATTTGTTATATAAGTCTTTAAGACTTAGCCAGATTAGAGTCCTAACTTTATTTCGATTTTAACCTCTTTTTAAGAGGTTTTTGTTTTCATTTCTGTGTGTTAGAGTTAATTTGCAGGACTAGCCTGTTTATTTATCAAGGATTAAGCCTTTCAATTTTAATTAGTCTAGTATTTTGGACTTAGCTTTTACAAAATTAAACACTGTTATTCAATAGCCTTTTAAGGCTAGTTTAAGACTTACAAATCTAGCCATCTTAGGCATTTATTGTCTATTACTAAGAGTTAAACTAATTTCAGAACTAACCACTTGGATTCAGACTTAGAATTTTATAGAATTAGCCAGTTTTAACACTGACCACTCTATTGTTATTTCAATTTTAGCTACTTTTAAGTCATTTTCATTTTTAATCTAATTAAACTACTTTCATGTTTCAAAATTAATCAACTTCCAGTTAACTGTCTAAACAGCTATAACCAATGTCACCTAAGAGCATATTAAGCTTAATTGTAGTCTAATAACACGAATATATTACAAATATAGCCTTTTCATATCAAATTGCACACAAAGCCACAAAATCAGAATCATTTGTTATTTAACCAAAACTGAGAGGAAAATTTGAATATTGTTGAATTTCAATCAAACAGCTTCACAATTCAGGTTTTGATGCACAGTATATCAGATTTGACATAAGAGGCATACTCAGAATATTCTCATGTTAAAGACTAACAGAAAACCCTAAAGTGCTCGAGCATACAAAGTCAAGTGTAATAGCCAGGATTAACAATAGACTAGTGAAGCACGTTATTAACAAAGAATATTAGAAAATATCATAAGATAAGCTAATAGAAACAGAATCATAAAAGATAAATGAAGAGAAGACGAATAAAATCTAACATGCAAATAGAATAATTTCAAAATATAACAGAAAATAACACAAAACATGTTCATCAACCAAAAAACAGAAAAAACAGAGGGATGGGGACTTAGCTCGCAGAATATGTCTCCTGAGCTTCCCCATTTTTGTTTCCTTTTCTTGTTCTTTTTTTTTTCTTTTTTTTCTTTTTTCAGTTTTCAGACTTCAAGCTTGAAGTCTTTAATTGGATTTAATAATAGAAATGGGTTCAGAGATGTCAAATAAAGGATCTTTGGTGTAGGGTTTCGTTTGAGTCAACCGGAGTTAGGGTTCCGACGACTCATTTTTGGATATTCGAACAGTTTTAGTAAGATTCGAAGGAAACGGTTTATGTAGGGTTATAGATCAAAAGAAGGGGGTTTTGGGGTGTTAATTTGGAGATCGGTGTCAAAGGATGGTGGTCACTGGAGAAGAACTCCGGTGACCAGGTTTTCAAGATTTGGGGCTTTTGGGATTTTCTTGGCTTTTCATGGTGGTTTTGGGTAGGGGAGTGACATGAGGGAATTTTTGGGGTAAGTGGGTGGCCGGAGACTGCCATGAACGGCGGGCAGTCTCCATAGCCGGCGAGAAAGAATGAGAAGAAGAAGAAGCATCAGGACGGCTAGGGTTGAACAAAGAAGATGAAATGGCCGGTCTCTTGAGAGACCGGGCCTTTTATACGCATAACATCTGATCAATTCCTGGCCATTGGATCATCATTGATCAACGGCCAGGATCTAATGTTCAAAAATGACACCGTTCAATTTAAAATGGAGACTGACTCTTCTCCGTTAGATCATAATAAATGGACGGCTTAAATTAAATACCAAAACTATATTAATTTAATTAGAGTTCTGGATTAATTCTCAGCCGTTGGATTAGATAAATGAACGGTTGAGATTATTGTTACTTAATCAGATGGACCGGTCTCTTTAAATCGATTGGGCCAATGCATCTGGGCCTGGTCAAATGGCCCAGATGTGTATTTTTGTGTTTTTTCATGTATTTTTATTATGTTTTACGTATTTTCTTATTGTATTTTATCCTCTATTTTTATATTCTTTTTCAATTACTCAAATTCTTTTAATTTCCTATTTCCTCCAATTTTTCTGATATTTTTTGACATTTTTTGCTATTTTTCTTATTTTCCGGCATATATATGTATTTTTGTTAATTTTCTTTTAAAAATCTTTTATTTGTAACAATTATACTCAACCTATTTTTTTTAATTTTCTAATTTTTCATATTTAATTATTCACTCACACAAATGCATTTTATTTCAAAAAAACATATAATTGCACACAAAAAATATTTTTTATTTAATTTTGGAACGTTATTGCTTAGGGCAAAAATCACATGCTCACAGCCTCTACCGTAAGAATCCCCACCTCCAGACGAGGTACCACTGAATCAACGTGCATGATAGGGACTCTTATCTAACCCATGACCACCTCCCCGTGGAAGGGTCATCTCAACTCTGTGGGTCGTATTGGCCGCCTTTTGAAAGGAAATCTCGCTACCCGCTCCCATAGCCATCTGGAGATAGATCGGCTGAATCAACCCATCAATAAACCTATGCAACCTCTCTCGCTCTGTAGGGAGTATAATAATAGCATGGCGTGCCAAGTCAATGAACCGAGCCTCATACTGTGTCACTGTCTTGGAGCCCTGTTGGAGACGCACGCATTGCCTATGAAGTGCCTCCCGGTGAGTGACTAGGAGAAACTTCTCCAAAAATAACTCCGCGAACTGATCCCATGTAAATGCTGGAGACCCTGCTTGTCTAGATAAGCAATAGTCCCACCACCAAGTCTTAGCGGATCCTGCAAGCCAAAAGGTGGCAAAATCGACCCTATTGGTCTCCATAATACCCATGGTCCTAAGGATCTCATGGAAGCTAAATAGGAAATCATGTGGATCCCCTGATGAATCACCATTGAATGTGGTGGTGAAGATCTTGGAGAACTGATTAAATTTCCACAAAGCATTGGAAGCCGATCCATCGTTGGCCTGGGCTGCAATACCTGGCTGAGCTATCATAGCTAGATGAACCACTGGGACATGAGCCTGGGGAGCTACCTGCTCCGGAGTACATGTAGTAGTAGTCTGAACTCCTCGTCCAGCCTATGAAGTGGCTGGTTCTACTGCCAGCAAACCCGCTCTAGTGAAACTCTCCATAAAGCCTGCCACTCTAACTAGAGCGTCCTAAAGATCTGGGGTGACCATGACCCCTCCTGGGACCTGAGTTGGGCCTACCAAAGCTACTGGGGCTGTAACCTCCTCATCATAGTCAATATGAGGCTCCACCTCCGGAACTGCTACCCGGGGCTAAGCTCTGCCCCTGCCTTGACCTCTGGCACGGCCTCGGCCTCTGCCCCTCGCAGGAGCTGTTGCTAAGGGCTTAGGGCTACTGCGCAGTTGAAGAGGAAGCATGTGTTCTCGCCATCTACGAAAGAACAGTGTAGAAAGACAATCAGTAATTGAGAAACATAATTGCACGATAAAAAAGAACAAAAGTGAAACTTTTCCTAACTCCTTAGCCTCTAGGGAATAAATACAAACGTCTTCATACCGATCCCTCAGACTCTACCAAGTTTGTCCATAAGTAGAAAGACCTATGCAACCTAGAGCTCTGATACCAACTTGTCACGATCCGAATTTCCCACCATCGGGAGTCGTGATGGCGCCTAATGTTGGATCCA
Source organism: Nicotiana noctiflora (assembly GCA_032618575.1). Lineage (NCBI taxonomy): Eukaryota > Viridiplantae > Streptophyta > Magnoliopsida > Solanales > Solanaceae > Nicotiana > Nicotiana noctiflora. The sequence goes on along the minus strand of JASVEL010001258.1, from coordinate 48,223 downwards.
GGCAAGCCAAGCATTTAAACATATTCGGATAACAACACAACAATAATAAAATAACTAGTCATTAAATAAAAGAGGAAGTCTTTTAAAATATAAATAAATGAAAAACCCAAATATGCGGAAGTTTAATATTTCTCTACCCAAGACTGAAGTCACTATTTTCTTTCTTGGAGTATCTTGCTCTGTTCTTCTGTACTGTGGTATCCGAGCCAGCCCATCCTTTCGGAGGAAGGACAAGTTTACTAAATATGTCTAAGTCATTTCCATCATTCACTTCTTCTTCTCTTGCAAAAATGAATATGTCTCCTACTTTACATAAAACCTTGTCCAAAAAATATGATTACCTCTATGAAGTAGATATCCTACCCGATGAACAAAAAGTATCTTCCACTAAACTACCCCTCATAAATCGTTACTCAGCGTTTGCCAAAAAATCCTTTGCACCCTGGACCCAAATTCATTCCTTAGTCCAACATAGACCAAAAGGAGTCAAAGAATATGTTGCTGCCTCAAAACTTGACCAACATCATATTCTTGCCACTCGAGAGGAACAATTTATCAACCTTCAAATACCAGACGATTTCCCTAGGCAATGGAGAGCTCATGGTTTTACCCATATCCATTTTTGTGCCGAACGAATTGCTTTAACATATCATGGAAGAAAAGGTCAACCTGTTGTAGCTCGACTTTCTCTTCTAGATACACGATATATAGAGTACCAACATGCAAACTTGGGTACTGCCGAAGTTACCCTAAATGCTGGAACTGTCTTCATAACTATCTTTCCAAATTTCAACATGTCCCTTTATGACCCGTACCTAACCGAAGCCCTAAAAATCCAAGTCCAAATCCAAGGAGCCCCACAAGCCAAAGATTCTATCCAGGCAACCATTCACCACCAAATGGCATGGCGAGTCCAAAATCATGCCATGGATCTTTGTCTCGGAGGAGAAAATGCTTTGCTTTTAAATATTGATGCTACCAAAGGAAACACTATGTGCACCCAAATACCCAGACAGATTTCCAGAGATGAACTTGTCAAAATCCTTCCTGATTCATGGATTACAAATTATGAGAAGCTAAGAGAATCAGAGGAATCTTTGCAATCTGGTGAACCAACCTTTACCAAAAGAAGTGATAAAACCGTTTGCATAAGCTTTGACCATTCCCATCTCAAAAAATCCAATAAAACCATCTTTTCTTGCCAAATGATCCAACCCAAAGATACAACAGACACTTACCTAGAACCCGATGGATAATTCTTCTGGAATATACAAAGCATCATGGAGAACATGACTGGTGCCAATATTTTGACAAAGAAGGGAAACGAATGTGGTGGTTCAAATGCCCTTTCACTGGACACTGCCCATGGGATCTCAGTTGCACCTGCCAAGATTGTATAGAAGATCCAGTTGGAGAATATGATGAACATCAGCGGCGCAAATCTAAATCCAAGAAAAAAGAGAAAAATACTGAAAGAGAATTTCGAGCTAGATATGAGAATAAAGATCCTTCGATTGGCTCATTAAGCCGTCCAGGTAAATATGAATTTCTTGTCAGTTACAAACCCCATGAATGGCCAAAACTACCTGAAAAATTCACCCCTAACTGGGAAGATAGTGAAACCATGCCCAAATTAGAACCAACATCATCTCACACTCCATCAACCCAAAGGTCCACACACCCACAAATATTCATGATGAGCCCTTCAAGTTCCACTCACTCCCAGGATTTTCTCCACTTCAACCTTTTGAAAAGGAGGGTATCAGCCATGCTCCAAAAATTCCTAAAAAGAACATAGTACTACCGTCTGGAGAAAAAACACCAACAAGTGATATTGAAGCAACAATGAACTGGCAATCAGAAAATTCCATCTGCCAGAACAAAGTGCTCAATAATATTGCAACGCCATAAAAAATGTGGCCCATGCACAAAACAAGTTGACGAGAAAAGTGAAAACAATTGAGAAAAAGGTGGAGCAATCATCGTTTCAGCATGCAGGACTGATCAAAGCCTTGGAATTAAGGTTGGCAAATTTATAATATGAGATTTGTTGTGACGACCCAAAGGGTCATCACTTGTTTTATTAATCATCCCGAGCTTTTGAGGTCTTGAAAACCTCATTTATAGTTGCCTCGATTTGCGTGCACAGTCCGGGCACAAAGCTGGAAATTTTTTTATGTTGAAATATGTGAAATATGTGAAAAAGTTGAAGAATTTTGATATTAATATTGATATGGTTGACTTTGGTCAACATTTTTGGTAAACGGACCCGGATCCGTGATTTGACGATCTCAGAAAATCCGTAGAAAAATATGGAACTTGGGCATATGCCCGGAATTGAAATCCGAGGTCTAGAACCCCGGTAAAAGAATGTTTCTGTTAAATTGTTTTCTGAAAATGTTTAAGGAAAATGAAACTGATTTTTGATTAAAAAGTACTGGTATCGGGCTCGTATTTTGGTTCCGACGCCCGGTACAGGTCATATATGTTGGTTAAGCGCTTCCTGTAAAGTTTGGTTGAAAACGGACGTCGTTTGTCGTGTTTCGGCCTTAAATTGGATATTTTGGAAATCTTGAAATTTGAAAGAATTCTTGAGTTTTAAGGCTCAATTCATTGGTTTTGATGTTATTTTAGCGATTTGATCGCGCGAGCAAGTTCGTATGATGTTTTTGAGTTAGTGTGCATATTTGGTTTGGAGCCGGGGAGCTCGGGTAAAGATTTGATAGGCCGTTGGATGAAATTTTGAGTTTTTGCACTGCTGGTTTTTCACCCAGCTGTTGTCTTCGCAATTGCGAAGTATTTCTCGCAATTGCGAAGGTGGCGGGTCAAGGCAGGGTTCGCAAATGCGAACCCTTGGTCGCAAATGCGAAGGTGCCCGGGACCGTTTGGGTTCGCAAATGCGAACCAAACCTCGCAATTGCGAGGCCTCCAGTGAAAAGGCATGCTTCGCAAATGCGAAGCATTCTTCGCAAATGCGAAGGTCCCTCAGCCCAGCCTTGTTCGCAAATGCAAACAAACGTTCGCAAATGCGAAATTCCCTGGAGGCAGCCTAGTTCGCAATTGCGAACATATGTTCGCAAATGCGAAGCCCCCGGATTTGCCTTGGCTTCGCAAATGCGAACAAAAGTTCGCAAATGCGAACTTCCCAGCCTTAGCTTATTTTTCAAACTCCAGAAATTGGTCGGGGTTCGTAATTGCGAACCCATGTTCGCAAATGCGAACACAGAGACCTGTAAAACACGATTTTCAGTTCATTTCTTCACTTCTTACAAAACAAAAACACCCATTTGCGATTCTTCACGGATTCCTTCTTCATCAAAACAATTGTAAGTCACTTTTTACTTAATTCTTTCAATTCCTAACATCATTAAACATGTTTTTCAATAGAAATCAAAGGTTTTCATGGTAGAATTTCTTGTTTTTGTTAAAATATAGGGTTTTTCATAAATTGGGAAATTGGACCTCGAATTGAGGTCCAATTTTGAAACAAATCATATACATGAACTCGTGGGGGGATGGGTAGCCGAATTTTGGTCCTAACCCCGAGTTCCGACCATGTGGGCCCGGGGTCGAAAATTACTATTCCGGGCAGAATGTTGTAAAAGTTGTAATTGGTCTTAGGAATTAGTTTGTTGAGTAGTATTGATGATATTAAATCAATTATGTATAGATACGATTGGATTGGAGTCAAATTCGAAAGGAAAAGGCATTGCTACGGATTGAATCGTTCGTAAACTTTCGAGGTAAGTGTTTGTTTTATCCTAGCTCGAAGGAATAGGAATTTAGTTATGAATAAATTGTTGATTAAGAGTTATTGGTGTTATACCGGTAATGGAGATAAATTGTTGAAATTATTATCAATTATTGGTTTAAAACGGGTAATTATAAATATTGTTGATGCAAAGATTATTGGCTAAATGCCGGTAATATATATATATATATATTTATGAATTGGGACCGTGTGGCGCGCCGACCACTTATATATATATTTATGGATTGGGATCGTATGGCGCGCCGACCACTTATATAATAAGAAATGGGATCGTGTGGCACGCCGACCACAAAATGATTTAAATCTTGGCATTGGCCATAGTTGCCGGTAGCCTATTGATATAGTTGGGAGCGGGTGGTACGCCTACCACAAGATATAATTATTGTGATAGTTGGGAGCGGGTGGTACGCCTACCACGAGATATGAAATGAGAGAGGAATTGAGACATGAAAGTAAGATTTATTCTGTTGATTAGATTATTCTGGATATCGTGAGTTATTGATTGTTATTTCAGAGCAGAGTCTTTCCTTATAAATGTATTGTATATATATGTATATTGCAACTTTACAGGTTTATGTGGGTGACTGGCCTTAGCCTTGTCACTAGTTCGCTGGGATAGGCCAGGCACTTACCAGCACATGGGGTCGGTTGTGCTGATACTACACTCTGCGCTCTTTTTGCGAAGATACAGGTTACGGACAGCGGCAGCGGCGGTAGCGACTTGTGGATTTTTCGACTACTGAGACTACGAGGTAGCCTTGCAGGCGTCCGCAGGATCCGTTGTCTCTTCTATCTATGCTTTTCATTCTGTTGTCTCATGTAATCGAGATAAACAGTTTGTATTTTCTTTCAGACAATTATGTGTATTATTCTTAGAAGTTCGTGAGTATTGTGACACCAGTCTTCGGTAGTGTATCATGTTTGGGTTTTCTTTATCATATTTGACTAAGTCTTCCGCTAATTTTGATTATTCCATTGTAATTTATATGTTTTTAATAATAAGTCCTAATAAGAATTTGGTAATTAATGGAGGTGTAATTAATATTTGGCTTGCCAAGCTCCCATTTAGTAGGCGCTATCATGACCCCCGATGGTGGGAAATTCGGGTCGTGACAAGTTGGTATCCGAGCACTAGGTTGCATAGGTCTCACAACTCACGAACAACCTTAGTAGAGTATGAAGGATCGGTACGGAGACGTCTGTATTTATCCTCCAGAAGCTACAGAGTTAGGAAAATATTCCCTTTATTCTTTCCAGTCGTGCGACTTGATCTTTCAAATGTTAATTGAATTTCTACTCTGTTCTTCCGCAGATGGTAAGGACACGTGCATCCTCATCTACTGACCAGCAGCCCGAGGTCCCAGCAGCGGCATCTCCTGCTAGGGGTAGAGGCCGAGGTCGAGGTCGTCCTAGAGGACAAGGTAGGGGCGGAGCTCAGCCCCGAGCAGCAGCACGAGTGGCAGAACCTCAGGTTCATATCGAGGAGGAAGTTCCAGCCCCAGCAGCTCCAGTAGGCCCAGCTCAGGTCCTAGGAGGAGCTTTGTTTTCACCGGATCTTCAGGATGCTTTGGTCCGAATAGCAGGTTTTATGGATCATATCACCAGAGCAGGTTTATTACCGGTAGCACCAGCCACTTCTCAGGCTGGAGGAGGTAATCAGACTCCTACTACGCGCACTCCGGAGCCAGTAATTCCCCAGGCGCAAGATCCTGTGATTTAGCCAGTTGAGGCAGCTCGACCTATTATTACGACTCCGTCTAATGATGGTGCAGCCATGTTTGCTGACGCGTTGTGGAGATTGGACAGGTTTACCAAGCTGTTCACTACCACATTCAGTGGCACTCCTTCAGAGGATCCACAGGATTTCCTATACAGTTGCCACAAAGTTCTCCGTACTATGGGTATTGTGGAGACTAATGGTGTGGACTTTGCTACTTTTCGGTTATCTAGTTCCACCAAGACTTGGTGGAGAGATTATTGTCTATCCAGGCCAGCGGGGTCGTCATCTTTGACTTAGGAGCAGTTTGCAGAATTATTCTTGGAGAAGTTCCTTCCAGCAACTCAGCGGGAGGTTATGCGCAGGCAATTTGAGCGTCTTCATCAGGGTTCTATGTCTGTCACACAGTACGAGACTAGGTTCGTGGACCCGGCTCGTCATGCTATTATCATACTTCCCACAGATAGGGAAAGGGTGAGAAGGTTTATTGATGGCTTGAATCATCCAATTCGACTACAGATGGCCTTGGGGGCACGAAGTGAAATCACTTTTCAGGAGGCGGCTAATGCAGCCCGCCTGATCGAGATAGCTCTGTCACATGGAGCAAGACATGGATCAGATAAGAGATCTTGTAATTCGGGTAGATTCAGTGGTACCTCGTCTGGAGATAGAGATTTTTGTGATAGAGGCCATCCTCCTAGGCCTTATCAGTCAGCTCTTCAGGTTTCTCATGATGCTTCAGGTGATCGTAATTCTCAGCCACGCTACTCTGATCAGCAGCCTATCAGTGCACCACCACTTCGCTATTTTCAGCAGCCGAGGGCTTGTTTTACGTGCGATGATCTTAGGCACATTGCAAAGTATTGCCCGCGAGCTTCTGACAGATCTCACCAGCAGGGTACTCGTTCCATGATTCAGGCCCCAGTTCCCTCACAGCCTGCCCAGCCGGCTAGAGGCGGAGGTAGAGGACATAGAGGTGGAGGTAGAGGTCATAGAGGTGGAGCTCGGACCGATAGAGGTAGAGACCAGCCAGCAGCTGATCGTCCTAGAGATACTGCTCAGGGTGGTGGGGCACAGCCCCGATGTTATGCACTTCCCGCCAGACCAGAGGCTGAGTCTTCTGATGCCGTCATTACAGGTATTATTTTGGTTTGTGATAGAAAGGCATCAGCATTATTTGACACTGGGTCTACATATTCGTACGTGTCTTCCTATTTTGCACCATACTTGATTCAGCCCAGTGATCCACTGAGTGTTCCTATTCATGTGTCTACGCCAGTAGGCGATTATATTGTGGTTGATCAAGTTCATCGGTCATGTATTATAGTAATTGAGGGTCTCGAGACCCGTGCTGATTTATTACTCCTAAATATGGTGGACTTTGATATTATACTAGGCATGGACTGGCTATCTCCGTATCATGCTATTTTAGATTGCCATGCCAAGATTGTGACTTTAGCCCTGCCGAATTCGTCTCGTATAGAGTAGAAAGGAATTTCAGGTCATACTAGCCGTAATGTTATTTCTTATATTAAAGCTCAGCGCATGGTTGGAAAGGGATGCTTTGCTTATTTGGCCTATGTCCGTGATTCTAGTGCTGAGGTTCCTTCTATTGACTCTGTGCCTGTGGTTCGCGAATTTCCTGAAGTATTTCCTTTAGACTTACCGGGTATTCCGCCCGATAGGGACATTGATTTTTGCATTGATTTGGCTCCAGGCACTCAGCCCATTTCCATTCCCCCATACCGTATGGCTCCGCCAGAGTTAAAAGAGTTGAAGGAACAGTTGCAGGATTTACTTGAAAAGGGTTTCATTAGACCCAGTGTTTCGCCGTGGGGTGCACCTGTATTATTTGTAAAGAAGAAAGATGGTTCGATGAGAATGTGCATTGACTATCGACGGTTAAACAAGGTGACTATCAAAAATAAATATCCACTTCCGCGAATTGATGATTTATTTGACCAGCTTCAGGGTGCCAAGGTATTTTCAAAGATAGATTTGAGATCCGGCTATCATCAGCTGAAGATTAGGGCATCTGATGTCCCTAAGACAGCGTTCCGCACTCGGTATGGACATTATGAATTTCTGGTCATGTCTTTTGGGTTGACAAATGCTCCAGCGGCTTTTATGGAATTAATGAATCGGGTGTTCCAGCCTTATCTAGACTTGTTTGTAATAGTCTTCATTGATGACATATTAATATATTCCCGCAGTCAGGAGGAAAATGCGCAACATCTCAGAGTGGCCTTGCAGACTCTGAGAGATAGCCAACTACATGCAAAATTTTCAAAGTGTGAATTTTGGCTAAGTTCGGTTGCATTCTTGGGTCATATTATGACGGCAGCAGGTATTCAGGTTGATCCGAAGAAGATTGAGGCAGTCAAGAACTAGCCTAGACCGACATCAGCCACAGATATTCGGAGTTTCTTGGGATTAGCGGGTTATTACCGCCGATTCGTAGAAGGATTTTCTTCTATTACAACCCCACTGACCAGATTGACCCAGAAGGGTGTTCAATTTGAATGGTCCGATGAATGTGAGGCGAGCTTTCAAAAGCTCAAGACAACCTTGACCACGACACCGGTATTGGTTTTACCCACAGGTACGGGACCTTATACTGTTTATTGTGATGCTTCCCGTATTGGGCTTGGTGCAGTGTTAATGCAGGATGGCAAAGTTATTGCCTATGCTTCGAGGCAGTTGAAGATTCATGAGAAGAACTATCTAGTGCATGATCTAGAATTGGCGGCGATTATTCACGCATTGAAGATCCGGAGGCATTATTTATATGGTGTAGCATGTGAAGTATACACCGATCATAAGAGTCTTCAGTATTTGTTTAAGCAGAAAGAGTTGAATATGAGGGAGAGAAGGTGGCTAGAGTTGCTAAAAGACTATGATGTTACTATTTTATATCACCCAGGTAAGGCCAATGTGGTGGCCGATGCATTGAGTAGAAAGTCTGCCAGCATGGGTAGTCTTGCATATATCCCGGTTAGTCAGAGACCATTAACTATAGATGTCCAGGCCTTAGCCAATCGGTTCGTGAGATTAGACATTTCTGAGCCTAGCAGGGTGTTAGCCTGCACGGTCGCTCATTCTTCTTTATTAGAGCGTATCCGTGAGAGGCAATTTGATGATCCTCATTTGTGTGAGTTGAGAGATACGGTACAGCGGGGAGGTGCCACACAAGTAAATCTAGATGATGATGGGGTATTGAAATTGCAGGGTCGAGTTTGTGTGCCCAATGTCGAAGGGATTCGAGAGTTGATCTTAGTGTAGGCCCACAGTTCGCGGTATTCTATTCACCCGGGCGCCGCGAAGATGTACCGGGACTTACGGCAGCACTATTGGTGGCGCAGAATGAAGAAAGATATCGTTGCGTATGTCGCTCGGTGTCTAAATTGTCGGCAGGTGAAATATGAGCACCAGAGACCTGGTGGTGTATTCCAGAGGATTGAAATTCCCGAGTGGAAATGGGGCGTGACAACAATGGACTTCATTACTGGACTTCCTTTGACTCGGAGGAAATTTGATGTTATTTGGGTCATTGTTGATAGGGTGACCAAGGCAGCACACTTCATTCCAGTATCAGTCTCCTACTCATCTGAGAGGTTAGCAGAGATTTACATTCGGAAGATTGTTCGCCTTCATGGAGTGCTGGTGTCTATTATCTCAAATCGGGGTACGCAGTTTACCTTGCATTTCTGGAGAGCGGTCCAGCAGGAGTTAGGCACCCAGGTTCAGTTGAGTACAGCATTTCATCCTCAGACGGATGGCCAGTCCGAGAGGACTATTCAGATTCTAGAGGACATGCTTCGAGCCTGTGTTATTGATTTCGGAGGCTCGTGGGACCGGTTTCTGCCATTAGCAGAGTTTGCCTACAATAACAGTTACCAGTCTAGCATCCAGATGGCTCCGTATGAGGCATTATATGGTAGACGATATCGATCACTAGTTGGATGGTTTGAACCGGGAGAGGCTCGGTTGTTGGGTACAGACTTAGTTCAGGAGGCCTTGGATAAGGTCAAGATTATTCAGGAGAGATTGCGTTCAGCTCAGTCCAGGCAGAAGACTTATGCGGATCGTAAGGTTCGAGATGTAGATTTCATGGTTGGCGAACGAGTATTGCTCCGAGTGTCGCCTATGAAGGGTGTGATGAGGTTCGGGAAGAAGGGCAAGCTCGGCCCTAGGTATATTGGTCCATTTGAGATTCTAGACAGAGTGGGAGGGGTGGCTTACAGATTAGCTTTGCCGCCTAGTTTATCAGCCGTGCATCCAGTTTTTCATGTATCTATGCTTCGGAGATACCACGGCGATCCCACACATGTGTTAGACTTCAGTACTGTCCAATTGGACAATGATCTATCTTACGAGGAGGAGCCGGTGGCCATTCTAGACCGGCAGGTTCGACAGTTAAGGTCGAAGAGTTATCCTTCTGTGCGTGTTCGGTGGAGAGGTCAGCCTCCTGAGGCATCGACCTGGGAGTCCGAGTCTGATATGCGGAGCCGCTACCCACATTTGTTTCCTGACTCGGGTACTTCTTTCTTTTGTCCGTTCGAGGACGAACGGTTGTTTTAGAGGTGGAGATTGTGACGACCCAAAGGGTCATCACTTGTTTTATTAATCATTCCGAGCTTTTGAGGTCTTGAAAACCTCATTTATAGTTGCCTCGATTTGCGTGCACAGTCCGGGCACAAAGCTGGAAATTTTTTTATGTTGAAATATGTGAAATATGTGGAAAAGTTGAAGAATTTTGATATTAATATTGATATGGTTGACTTTGGTCAACATTTTTGGTAAACGGACCCGGATCCGTGATTTGACGATCTCAGAAAATCCGTAGAAAAATATGGAACTTGGGCATATGCCCGGAATTGAAATCCGAGGTCTAGAACCCCGGTGAAAGAATTTTTCTGTTAAATTGTTTTATGAAAATGTTTAAGGAAAATGAAACTGATTTTTGATTAAAAAGTACTGGTATCGGGCTCGTATTATGGTTCCGACGCCCGGTACAGGTCATATATGTTGGTTAAGCGCTTCCTGTAAAGTTTGGTTGAAAACGGACGTCGTTTGACGTGTTTCGGCCTTAAATTGGATATTTTGGAAATCTTGAAATTTGAAAGAATTCTTGAGTTTTAAGGCTCAATTCATTGATTTTGATGTTATTTTAGTGATTTGATCGCGCAAGCAAGTTCGTATGATGTTTTTGAGTTAGTGTGCATATTTCGTTTGGAGCCGGGGAGCTCGGGTTAAAGATTTGATAGGCCGTTGGATGAAATTCTGAGTTTTTGCACTGCTGGTTTTTCACCCAGCTGTTGTCTTCGCAATTGCGAAGTATTTCTCGCAATTGCGAAGGTGGCGGGTCAAGGCAGGGTTCGCAAATGCGAACCCTTGGTCGCAAATGCGAAGGTGCCCAGGACCGTTTGGGTTCGCAAATGCGAAGCAAACCTCGCAATTGCGAGGCCTCCAGTGAAAAGGCATGCTTCGCAAATGCGAAGCATTCTTCGCAAATGCGAAGGTCCCTCAGCCCAGCCTTGTTCGCAAATGCGAACAAACGTTCGCAAATGCGAAAGTCCCTGGAGGCAGCCTAGTTCGCAATTGCGAACATATGTTCGCAAATGCGAAGCCCCCAGATTTGCCTTGGCTTCGCAAATGCGAACAAAAGTTCGCAAATGCGAACTTCCGAGCCTTAGCTTATTTTTCAAACTCTAGAAATTGGTCGGGGTTCGCAATTGCAAACCCATGTTCGCAAATGCGAACACATGTTCGCAAATGCAAACACAGAGACCTGTAAAACACGATTTTCAGTTCATTTCTTCACTTCTTACAAAACAAAAACACCCATTTGCGATTCTTCACGGATTCCTTCTTCATCAAAACAATTGTAAGTCACTTTTTACTTAATTCTTTCAATTCCTAACATCATTAAACATGTTTTTCAATAGAAATCAAAGGTTTTCATGGTAGAATTTCTTGTTTTTGTTAAAATATAGGGTTTTTCGTAAATTGGGAAATTGGACCTCGAATTGAGGTCCGATTTTGAAACAAATCATATACATGATCTCGTGGGGGGATGGGTAACCGAATTTTGGTCCTAACCCCGAGTTCCGACCATGTGGGCCCGGGGTCGAAATTCACTATTCCGGGGAGAATGTTGTAAAAGTTGTAATTGGTCTTAGGAATTAGTTTGTTGAGTAGTATTGATGATATTAAATCAATTGTGTATAGATACGATTGGATTGGAGTCAAATTCGAAAGGAAAAGGCATTGCTACGGATTGAATCATTTGTAAACTTTCGAGGTAAGGGTTTGTTCTATCCTAGCTCGAAGGAATAGGAATTTAGTTATGAATAAATTGTTGATTATGAGTTATTGGTGTTATACCGGTAATGGAGATAAATTGTTGAAATTATTATCAATTATTGGTTTAAAACCGGTAATTATAAATATTGTTGATGCAAAGATTATTGGCTAAATGCCGGTAATATATATATATATATATATTTATGAATTGGGATCGTGTGGTGCGCCGACCACTTATATATATATTTATGGATTGGGATCGTGTGGCGCGCCGACCGCTTATATAATACGAAATGGGATCGTGTGGCACGCCGACCACAAAATGATTTAAATCTTGGCATTGGCCATAGTTGCCGGTAGCCTATTGATATAGTTGGGAGCGGGTGGTACGCCTACCACAAGATATAATTACTGTGATAGTTGGGAGCGGGTGGTACGCCTACCACGAGATATGAAATGAGAGAGGAATTGAGACATGAAAGTAAGATTTATTCTGTTGATTAGATTATTCTGGATATCGTGAGTTATTGACTGTTATTTCAGAGCAGAGTCTTTCCTTATAAATGTATTGTATATATATGTATATTGCAACTTTACAGGTTTATGTGGGTGACTGGCCTTAGCCTTGTCACTAGTTCGTTGGGATAGGCCAGGCACTTACCAGCACATGGGGTCGGTTGTGCTTGTACTACACTCTGCGCTCTTTTTGCGCGGATACGGGTTACGGACAGCAGAGCGGCGGCGGTAGCGACTTGTGGATTTTCCGACTACGAGACTACGAGGTAGCCTTGCAGGCATCCGCGGGATCCGTTGTCTCTTCTATCTATGCTTTTCATTCGTTATCTCATGTAATCGAGATAAACAGACTTGTATTTTCTTTCGGACAATTATGTGTATTATTCTTAGAAGTTCGTGAGTATTGTGACACCGGTCTTGGGTAGTGTATCATGTTTGGGTTTTCTTTATCATATTTGACTAAGTCTTTCGCTAATTTTGATTATTCCGCTGTAATTTATATGTTTTTAATAATAAGTCCTAATAAGAATTTGGTAATTAATGGAGGTGTAATTAATATTTGGCTTGCCTAGCTCCCATTTAGTAGGCGCCATCATGACCACCGATGGTGGGAAATCCGGGTCGTGACATTTGTCCGCTAGGAACATCACTTTTCCAATTTTTCCAACAACAACAACAGGAGACAATTTCCATCAAAGAACAAATTCAGCTTCTGAGAAATTATCACTATGAGCCACAAAGAACCCCCAGCATTCCCTTCAAAACCTACCTTCTTCCCCATGTCATCACAAGCATATTCACCACCCAAATTAGACTATACCTTTTCTACCTTTCCATCAACCTCACAAAATCCAATCTCTTTCACCCGACCAACAAAAGAAGAAAATGATTTTGATATCACAAAACTGGTTTGGGAAAGGATTGGACGCACTTGCAGCAAAGAAACAAACCAAGAGAAAGCGACACTAAGGAGAAAGTTCAAAAGGATCACATCTTGAAAATCTGATGATTTCCAACCAGAATACTCCGGACCTCTATGTCTCCCAACCAAGGTACATATCACAAGAAGATACTCCATGGTTAGAATTGCTAAACTCATCAGAAGACGAATCCATGGAAGATAGCTCTCAAGCAAGCAATGAATCCACAACGAACTCTTCCGAAGGAGATGATCCCCCAATATTTGTAAACCAACCAAGAGATCTAGAAATATCTGAAGTAGATGATGAACAAGAAGGCATGATGGATGAACCAATCCCAGAAAGAAGATATGAGCCTATGGCGTCAAATCCAGTTGGAACTGGTTTCAACACTTTCACCTTAGATGATGTCAAGGTTTCAAAATGGCCTCAACAGATCCAAGACTTCTATACTTGGATGGTGACCAGAAATTTGGTGGAACGAGAAAAGTATATCATCCTTTCAGAACTCACTTCACGATTCTCAGGAATCCTCAGAGACTGGTGGAATGCACTTGGAATTCAAGACAAAAATGCTTTTCTTACTTCCCGGGATTTTGCTTTCAACATCAGAATCCTACATGAAGTTTTTGCGGAGATGCTGGCCAAAGACAGGAGAAAATGCGAAGGCAACTCTTCGAGATAAACTGTGTGTCATTCGACAGAAATGACATTGATAGACATTTTCAAAAAATGGCAAAGATATACTTCGAGATTGGAGGTGACATCAATCTAAAGCAAGCCTTTATATCTTCTCTTCCAAAGTTGCTGGCAAGTCGAACCATGACCATCATTGAAGAAAGGTTCCAGTCCATAACCATCCCACAAATTTGTTACATCAGGCGGGCTATTTTCGTTGCATTGGATGATATCTGTACGAAGCGATCTGCCCTAAAATAAATTATCCAACACAATCCAGCACTTGACAAAGCATGTCGCAAATCTGATCTAATCACCGAATCAAGATGGTCTTGCCGCACATCTAGGCGAAGGAGAGAATTCAGAAGGTTCAAATGGCCAAGAATTCCAGATGGAAAATCAAGGTCCAAGAGACGCACAAAATATTTCAGATGGAGAAGGCCAGGAAATTTTCACAAGAAGAACATGTGTTTTATTTGCCATAAGATTGGACATTTTGCTAAAAATTGTCCACAATCAAGAAGGTCTATCAAACTCATTCAAGAGATTGAAGATTACACTGGTATACATCTCGGAAAGGAGGAGGACCTTGAATCAATATTCTCTGTGGATGATGAACCTAATGAAGAAACTTTATTCTCCCTTGATATCTATGAAGATCAAGGCAATTACCAAATCTCAGAACCAGTGATCGATTCTAGAGAGGAGATCAATGCTCTTACAGTTGTTCCTCAAGTAGAACTCAAAATCTATTCATCCAAGTGGGAAAAACCAACTCGAGTTATTGCTTTCATCGATACCAGAGCTGCTTCCTCACTTATAAATCCAGTTGTTTTCCCTGAAAATCAATGAGTACCGCATTTTAAGGATTTCAACACTGCATCAAATGCGAACAACTGTCATTATAAATCACCCGATCACTATTGAGTTCTTTCCAGGATTGAAGTACAGAATGAAGCTGCTAGGATCTGATGTACCAGGAAAAGATCTTATTATTGGATTCGACATTTACAGACAGCTAAGAGATCAGCTCCAGATCAAGGCTAATGGGATAGCTTTTAAAAAGCAATTTAGGCCTTATTCTGAGATCCCGAGGCTATTCAAATTACCAAGGACGAACAGATCAAAGAGATTGAGCAAAATATCATTCAACAATCATGTGCCGATTCCCACAAGGACTTCATGATGAAAGGGAAACGCCCTCTATGGAAAACTGAAGAATTTTTTATCAAGCTCCCTTTCAAGAAGAATGAAAACATCAATCCAACAAAGGCCAGTCATTCAGGGATGAATCCAGATCATCTTCAACTCGCAAAGAAAGAATGTGAAGAACTTTTGGAATTTGATATAATAGAGCCATCAGATTCACAATGGGCATGCGAAGCATTTTATGTCAACAAAAGAGCTGAACAAACAAGAGGAAAACTCAGGTTAGTCATCAACTACCAGCCACTTAACCATTTTCTCCAAGATGATAAATTCCCTATCCCAAATAAACTCACCCTTTTCTCCCACCTAGCCAAGGCCAAATATTTTTCTAAGTATGATTTAAAGTCAGGATTTTGGCAATTAGGAATCCACCCTGAAGAAAGACCCAAAACAGGATTTTGCATCCCCGATCATCACTTCCAATGGAAAGTTATGCCCTTCGGGTTGAAAACTGCACCTTCTTTATTCGAAAAAGCCACGATAAAAATATTCCAACCCATCCTCAATACCTCTCTAGTTTACATTGATGACATCCTGTTATTTAGTGTGACACTTGAAGAACATACCAACTTGCTTCGTCAGTTTGAGGCATTGGTAACACAATACGGGATCATGCTCTCAGCAAAAAAGATGGTTCTTGCTCAAAAGGAAATTGATTTTCTTGGAATGCTTTTTTTCCAAGGTGAATATAGTCCAGGACCACATATATGTCAGGAACTACTCAGATCTCCGGATACCAACTTCACAACAAAGAAGATCCAACAATACTGGGCATAATAAATTATGTAAGAGATCTTATCGCAAATATTTCTATATACATTTCTCCACTTACAGAGATGGTCAAGAAAAATGCTCCTCCATGGGAAAAGAAACAAGATGAAGCAATCAAGGAAATAAAGGAGATTTCTAAAAATGTCAAGTCCCTCTATATCCCTTCAGATGGTAAGAAGATAATGCAGACGGATGCCAACAATGAATATTGGAGTGCTGTTCGATTTGAAGAAAAAGATGGCCAGAGGAAAATATGCGGATACGCCAGTGGAAAGTTCAAAGATGCCGAGCAACATTATCACTTTCAAGGAAATCCTTGCAGTAAAGAATGGAATCAAGAAATTTAATTTCTTCCTTATTCATACAGGATTCCTGATTGAGATGGATATGAAGGCCTTCATGAAGATGATTCATCTATATGCAAAAATTATTCCCAATCCTCAGATTCTCAAGTGGGCTCAATGGTTCTCTCTATATAAGTTTAAAGTCAGGCATCTGAAAGGAAAGGATAATATTCTCGCAGATTTTCTGTCCCGACCGGAAGAATTCTCAACGAGATTTTCCCCAGCAAAATTGAAGTCAAAGGAAAAGCTAATCAGTCACATCTTTATGTTTTCCAGTTTACGAGGAACAAGTTCATTAAAGCCAACAGATCATCTGCCGGAATTGTTCAACCTCATGGATCCCTTTGATCCGTCAATTCTTATTGAAAGAAGAACTTATTATGAGCTCCAGGTTTTCCGACAACATGGAGGATCTATTCTCAAGCCATACGGAGTGAATCCGGAATATCAATTCTGCCATATATTCATAGCTCAAGCCAAGGATTTTCCACAAGAACTATTATGGTTTTTCTGGTACATATGCCATCAGTATTATATTTTCATGGAATTCAAATGCAACGTATTCAAAGATTTTGATAACATTGCACCAGCTCTTAAAATATTTTTTCAATGGTTCAAACCTAGAAGATACTGGATTAAATGTTTCAGTGATTCCTACATAGCAAAGGTGTTCATGATTCATAGGCCAGTAAAGATTATTAATGGAAAAGTCCAGGCACAAGCAGAAGCGTCATTTTGGTGGAAATTTCCAGTGTACATTTTATCAATGGAAGAAGAATATAGCGAGGCACAAAGAATCCCTTTTCAGCAAAATAGATGCATTCCGAAAGAAATATTGCCAAAAGATTGGGCAAGCTGGAATTATACAAACAATAATCCTTACTAGGAAAGAGTCCGGGCAGCAGCAAAAGAATACCAAACTCCATACGAAGTCATCCAAGAAAAGATCACTCAAGACATTTCCAGATTAAGGCTGAGGATTACATCTTTCAATCCAAAAGAGAAAGAGCACAGTGAAGAAGGGCCGTCAAATTCCAGGCGTTACTACACAAGGTCATTGAAAAGATGCCTAGAAGAAAACCCTAGAATCATCAAAGGATAATTATCTGATTCCCTACTAATCCCACCATAATCCTAAAATAGCCACCAAAAAACCCTCAAAAATATCCTACCCATGTTAAGACAAAATTTCCACATCTTTCCATACTATCCGGGCCCCGCTTCAACTTGTTTTCACATGTTTAGACATGCCTCCACATGCTTCGTCACATTCATCATCATACTTTCACATAGCGTCACATGCTCCCACGTACTTTCACATGTTACACCATGTATAGTTCACCTGTTTCACATGTTTTCAGTTGTTTTTTAGTTGTTTGCCTAAAGTCCTTCACATGTTTAGAAGGACCCACTTGTAAGATAAGTTTGC
Organism: Nicotiana noctiflora; assembly: GCA_032618575.1. NCBI lineage: Eukaryota > Viridiplantae > Streptophyta > Magnoliopsida > Solanales > Solanaceae > Nicotiana > Nicotiana noctiflora. Next base: position 30,561 of record JASVEL010001258.1, on the reverse strand, counting down.
CATGTAAGATAGGTTTATTTTATCTTTTAAGTTTGTCTTGTAATAACCTCCTAGTCCTATATAAAGGAGGCCTTGTAGTACTGGTAGGATAATCTAGCAATCATCTTGTAAACCTTGAAAAATCCTTTGTGAAATACTAATTATGAGTGCTTTCTAAATTTCTCTCTTGTTCTTTCTTTCGAATGGATGGAAAGGTCGGTCTATGTATGAAAAATAAAGCAAGTATGCTGTAAGAAAGTTAACTTATTGTAGTACGAAAGTTTTCTGAGTTATAAACAGCTAACGTTGGTTATAGTACAAAAGTTTTATGAGTTGTGTAGCTTGGCAAGCCATCCCTTATGGGTTGTTGAAGCCAGCCCCTTTTGTAGGAAAACTTTTGAGACTATAAACAAATTAACTGTTTGTGTAGCTTGGCAAGCCGTCCCTTATGGGTTGTTGAAGTCAGCCCCTTTTGTAGGGAAACTTTCGTATCTATGGTGTAGTTTGCTTTCTTGGAATATCTTGCTCTGTTCTTCGGTATTGTTACATAATGTCTGTCTCGGTACAATGAAAACAAATTGAAAATATGAAAAGGGACTTCGGCCTGCAAACGCCAGTTAGGCTACCTCGTAAGTCCCTGGACTGAAGTCAGCTCCCGATCAATATACTATTGTTGTGGTCCAAAAGCTGCTCTGGTACCGTGATCTATGCAAAAAGCATAGAAGTGTAGCATCAGCACAACAGAACCCATGTGTTGGTAAGTGCCTGGTCTAACCCCGGCGAAGTAGTGATGAGGCTAGATAGGACCTACCAATAAAGACCTGTGCAGATATATATACAAGTGCCATGAAATAAAAGCAGAAATTACCAACCAAAAGGGGAGGGGCATGCATATGGGGATACAGAGAAAAACAACTGACCAGAAGTAAATACAAACTACATTAGCTCTCATAATCCCATTTCATAGTATATAAGTGGTCGGTGTGCCACACGATCCCTTTTCACAGTATATACGTGGTCGGCGTGCCACACGATCCTATTTCATAGTATATAAGTGGTCGGCATTCCACACAATCCCATTTCATAGTATGTGAGTGGTCGGCGTGCCACACGATCCAATTTCATAGTATATAAGTGGTCGTCGTGCCACACAATCCCATTTCACAGTATGTTATAGTTTCCTGAAAAGGGAGAATACGACTAAGCAGTTAAATTTCCCAAAAAGGGAGCAAAAACCATAATTTACATGTCCCGGCAAAGGAATGATCACATCTCTTTCTTTTACGTTCATTTCTTACTCTATAATCAAGTCAAAAGAAAATCGAGCCAACGCTCCAAGGAGTTTACAAGTCATATTTCCTTCCCATTCTCGTCATATCTTGTAGAAACCACCAATTAACAAAGAAAAGTCACCACCAAATCCCAAATAAGCACAAACAAGGATCCACTGTCATGCTAGACACCGGTATATAGATACTCGTCACCATGCCCATACACCGTACTCAACATTTAGAAATTAACAAATAATACTCTAATCCTATTCCCTCAAGCCAAAGTTAGATCAAACACTTACCTCAAATGTTCCAAACTCAACTCAATCCTCTAGTATAGCTTTACCCTTCAAATTCACCACAAACCCGCTTGAATATAGTCATAAATTACTTGAATGTATTAGCAAATGCTAATAGAATCAATTTGGATGCATGAAAATGAGTTTCCCAAAGGTTTACTCAAAAATTCAAAAAATGCCCCCTGGCACACGTGGTCAAAACCCGAGGTTCAAACCAAAACCCGATCACCCATTCCCCCACGAGTTCATATCTGTGATTTGTTTTGAAATCGGACCTCAAATTAAGGTCTAAATCCCCAATTTTCAGAAAACCTAGGTTCTACTCAAAATCCCCATTTTTACCCATGAAAAATCTTGATTTTAAGATGAAAACATGATAAATGATGTTAAAGATTGATTAAATTAAGTGAAAATCAACTTACAAATGGATTGTCGAAGGAAGGGTTCTTAAAAAATTGCCATGGGTGTTTGGGTTTGAGAAGTATGAAAAATGGGAGTTAAAATCGTCTAAGTATGAAAAATGCAAGCCTCAGTTATGGGAATATCGAACATAGGTTCGCAATTGCGAACCCAACAGACCTGGGAAATGCGAGACAATAGTTCACATTTGCGAACATGAATAGTCTAGGGTCTTTTGCATTTGCAATCAAATGCGTCGTATTTGCGGCCATATCTTGCCCCAAGGGCTGATCATAGAATATCATAACACCGATAGACTTAATACGTCCAATAAGGACCACCGCACCTCAATAGAGAAGAGGTCTCCTTCATGCCTGCAATTACCACGTTCTGTTACTGCCACTAGTCCACATCTAACCATTCATAGCTCGGCTGGCTTTTCCCCTGTCGGGAATACAATACTGAGTCCGTTTGAGTACACACTGAGTACACCTCCCTTCAATCCATTCACTGCCCGACACATGGGCAAACATCCTACCATCACAACAATACTACGAAATAATCGCTCATAAGCACTACGGTAATGTGTGCCTAGCCTCAAGGCTCTTAGAAGTTCTGTTACTCAACTGAAACAATAGAATACCCTTCCATAATGTGACTATAATAGTCCAACCAACTATACTGGGAGATCATCACGCACCATATTTGTAGTGCCATTGCAATCCTTCAATTTTCTATTTATAACGAGTGCTCGCGTCGCGTAATATTGAGTGGAAAGGAATCAAAGGCATAAGCCTCAAAGGAATCGAACTGCACGATAAGGAAATCAAAAAGGGAAGTACTCCTAACAGTCCTGCAGCCTCCCGAGGATAAGTACAGACCTCTCCGTACCGATCCGCGAGACTCTACTAGACTTGCTCATGACTCATGAGACCGACGGGAATCTAGTGCTCCGATACCATGTTTTCACGACCCAAATCCACTAAGTGGTCATGATGGCGCCAAACACCTCTGTCAGGCCAGCCAACCTAATTTGCAACTAACTCTTCTTTTAATACTTTTGAAAATCTAAGGTTTTCCCTTTCATTTTATATAAATAAGGGATTTTTGCTTCAATTTAAAATCAAAGAATAATAATTTACAGAAAGTTCACTAAAACCATCCCAGAAACCCGGTGTCACAAGTGAATGAGCAACTACAGATAAGGATATAAATACAACACAACACATGTTCGGAATACGATGGACAAAAATGAAATACAATTACTATGAAGGGACTTTAAAATCTATGGGTCACCTCACATACTGCATCTCACCTTGTCCCTGAAACGTCCATGTCGCTGCACCCAGTAGGCCACTAATGTATCAAGTACATGTGCAACAAAAATGCATAGACGTGTAGTATGAGTACATAATTGACGTGTACTCAGTGAGTGTCCTGCCTAATCCCGAAGGGGTAGAGATGAGATAGACAACTTTGACACACTCTAAAGGTCCAACGATTATTTGTATCAATATACGTATCAAGCAGTGGATTTATTTTCTAACATAATTTTTATCCAGATAGAGGAAACAAGTAAACACATAATCCTTTCATAGGAAATTTTCCAAGAATTCTTTTCATTAATAACAAGATGATCTCAAGCCAGAGAGAGGCATGTAACAACTTAAACATGTCCAGGCAACAATACAAGCATGCACAAATCATACCGAGGTGACAGCCCGATCCAACGGAAATAAATGTGCACTTGCCGAGGGTCGATGATGTACCTATAGATGCATCTATTAATCTGCTGAGGTGTTCGGCCCATTCCAAAATAAACACACACACACATAGATAAGCAGTCAAGAAGTCAGCTTGAAGCAAATATCTCGGAAAGGCCAATTCTTTTTTTATTAATTTGGGAAAAAGAAGCTTAAGTCTTTTTGAATATCCAATTATTAAATTAATGTGATTTAAGCAATCTAAGCCATCAATGATTTCACAATTATTCACATATAACATGCTTTTGGGTCCTAAACTACCCCGACAATAGCATATAGTAGCTACACATGGACTCTCGTCACCTCGTGCGCACGTAGACCCCACAACTAGGAGCACATAATCGATTTAACTCACCTATGGGGTAATTTATCCCTCACATAATTAGAAAGGAGGCTCACCTCGCTCCAAAGACTCAATATCGGCTTTCTACATCCTTCCGAAAGCTTGAACCATCGCACAATGCGCCAAAACTAGCCAATTAACAATAAACTAATGAGAATATATTCAAATACTTGCTAACAATTCTAATTATACAATTTCCCAAGTCCGTTTGTGAAATGACCAAAAATCCTTTGGGCCTGCATGCCTGTAAATCCGTAATTTCTCGAAGATAAAGTTTATCCATGACCTTAGGAACTCAAATATAAAAGTTTCTCTTAATTCCCCACTCAAAATCGTGTTCAAACATCCAAAATACTAATTTTTCAAGATTTTCCTCTAACCCTCAACTTTCCCACAATTTTCATGCCTAAATTCATGGTACAAACTTGTATTTGACTTGGAAATGAGTAGAATAACTCACCTTAACATAGATGACAGAAAATACTCCCTGAAGCTCTCCAAAATTGCCTCCAAGCAAAGAGAAAAGTGGTGAGAAATGACCCAAAATCGGGTTTTAAAAACCATTGCCCCAGACATTTTCCGCTTCTGCGGAATATTTTTGCACCTGCGGAGTCCGCTTATGAGGCCATTTAGCTGCTTCTACGGTCTTGGGCTTAGCCTCCCTTTTCGCTTCTGCAATCATCTCCTCAGCAGATGCGGTTCCTCTTCTACGGAATCTAGACCGCATCTGCAGTCCTTGAGCCTCAGATCAAAATCTCTTCTGCGGTCTACCCTATCGCCTCTGCGGTGCTGCTTTTGCGGTCCCATTTCCATAGAAGCAGAAGTACCAGATACCAGCTGCCCAGCTCTTCTAAAAATCCAATTTTTGATCCGTTAACCACCCGGAATCCACCCGAGGCCTCCGGGACCCCAACCAAACATACCAACCAATCCCGAAATATATTGCGTACTTGATTGAGGCTTCAAATCATATCAAACAATGTGAAAATCATTAATTACACCCCAAATTCAAGCTTATGAACTTTAAAATTCAAACTTCTATTCCCGATGTTTAAACCTACCAAAACACGTCCGATTGACCTCAAATTTTGCACGCAAATCATAATCGACATTACGGACCTACTCCAACTTCCAAAATTTGATTCCGATCACGATATCAAAAATTCAACCCCCCCCCCCCGGTCAAACTTTTTAAAAACCTTCAAATTTCTATCATTAGCCAAATGGCATCAAAAAATGGTCTACAGACCTCCGATTTCACTTTCGATCGCGCTCCCAACCCCAGAATCACCATAAGAAGCTATTCCCAGTATCGGAATCCCCAAACAGACATCGATAAAACTGAAATGCACTTCAAGCCAAACTTAAGTAATTTCTTCAACAAATGCTAACTTCTACAATAGGCGCTAAAACACTCCCGGGATGTCCACAACCCGCACCGGGCATACGCCTAAGTCTGAAATCATCATACGAACCTACTGGAACTTTCGGATCCCAATTCCGAGTTTTTTTAATCAAAAGTAAAATCCTAGTTCATTCTTTCAACTTTAAGCTTTCGAAATTAGAATTTTCCTTCCAATTCCACTGCGAACTTATCGAAATTCAATTCCGACCATGCGTACAAGTAATAATACCTAAAATGAAGTTGTTCATGGCCTCCGACTGCTTAACGGAGTGCTAGTACTCAAAACGACCGGTCGGGTCGTTACACATATTATGGAATGACTATTTGGGTGATGAGTAAAGTTTCTCGGTTTGAATTTTCTTCAACTAATGAATGCATTAGTTATTTTTACTAATTATTTATATTAAGTGCTTGACATATTTTACAAATCCTTTAGTTAAAATAACTATCTTTTTTTGTTTTGTTAATATGATTTTTTTATAAAAAGAACTGGTATGTTGTGATGACCCGACCCGTCGTCTCATGTGTTACTACTTCATTTTCTCATTTTATTGATTCTTCATGTTTCATTATCGGTATGTGGTATGTGAGAGTTGATTTGAATTTGTTTTGATAAGAAATGAGACACTTAGTCTTGTTAAAGAATGCTTAAGCTGGAAAAGTCAACCCGACGTTACCTAATGAGTTATAGGGCTTTGATGTGATTTTCGGTGATTCATTTAGCTTCGGGAGGTGATTTGTGACTTAGGAGTGTGATCAGAATTGATTATGGAGGTTCGGTGTAGAATTAGGCTTGAATTGGAAAAGTTAGTATTTTGGTAAATTTCGGTTGGTAGGTGAGATTTTGATACGAGGGTCGGAATGAAATTCTAAGAGTTTCTGTAGCTTTGATATGTGAATTATAATATGTGTGCAAAATTGCAGGTCATTCGGACGTCATTTGATTGGGGTTTTGATCGAAAGTGCATTTCGAAAGTTTTGAAGAACTTAGGCTTGAATCTGATGAGATTTGATGGTTTTAGCATTGTTTGATGTGTTTTGATGATTGGAACAAGTTTAAATGATGTTATAGGATAGGTTGGTGCTTTTGGTTGACGTCCCGGAGGTCTCGGGGTGATTTTAGATGGCTTTCGGGAAGTTTGAAGTTGAGAATATGCAACAGAAAATTTGCAGAGAAATTTTGTTCTATGCGATCGCATAGGAGAGCATGCGATCACATAGGATTAATTAGAGGGCTGTTTGGATTGAACAATGCGAACGCACTAGGTGTTATGCGATCGCACAGGGTAAAAACCTTGTGTTGTGCGATCACATGTGTGAATATACGATATCATAGGGTTATTTCTATGAGTTTATTTGTGTGCTATGTGATCGCAGTGCGTGGCTTGTATGCGATCGCATAGAAGGAAATTATAGTTGGGCAGAAGGGTTTTTAAAATATTTCATCTGCGAGCTTATATCATTTTTCCTCCATTGTTGAGCGATTTTGGATCTTGGGAGAGCAAATTGAAGAGGGATTCAAGGAGGATTGATCGAAGGTAAGTTCCTTAGCTAAATACACGAGATTATGTTAGATTTAACATGGTAATTGGTTGAAATTCATCAAAAAGGGTAAAGCTAGAGCTTGAGTTTTTACATTTCAAATTGGGATTTGATGGGTCATTTGAGCTCGGATTTGGGAGTTCTTGGTATGTATGGATTGTATGGACTCGTGGCGAGACGAGGAATCCGGTGATGTGAGTTTTGTAATTTTTCGAGCAGTGGGCCCGAAGCTCAGGTTTTGCTAGTTTCAAGATTTTTTGCTATATTTTCATTATTTTCGATTGCGAATTGTTCTCTTGTCATGGTGTGATGTATTAGTTTTGGTTTTGGTTAGATTCGACGTGCATGGAGGCGATTTGACGGGCTAAGGCATCGCGAGCTAGAGATTTTACCGGTTCAAGGTGAGTAATACTTGTAAATGATATCCCGAGGGTTTGAAACCCCGTATTTGCACACCGTAGTGCTATATTGAGGTGACTTGCACGCCGGTTAGTGGGTGTGGGGTAGAGCACATCTGGGGATTGTGACTTGGTCCGCCCCAATTGATTAATTAATGCGTTTTTTATTGGATATTATTTGTTATTAGTGTTGTTTGGGTTGATTGCCATATATGGGCTTCGTGCCAACTAATTGAACCCTTCGAGGACTATTTTTACCGTTTCCTCACTATTTTGACTTATTTCTTGAACTCAGTCATATTGTTTCTCCACTATTTTACAGCTCAGCCGATTTTACTCAAATTGAGTCTTAAATGATATTTTTAAATGATAATTTGGGTTGAGGACTACTGTTTTACTAATGCCCGATGGGGCTTGTGATGATATTCTTACTGAGTGTGTCCGAGGGCCAAATGTGAGGATACACTGAGGGATGTGAGGCCGAGGGCCTAGATGTGAGGAATATATATGGATCGGATTGCATGCCACAGTAGTATATATATGGATCTGACTACATACCGCAGTAGTATATATATGGATCGGACTACACGTCGCAGTAGTATATTATATGGATTGGACTGCACGTTGTAGTATGTGCACATATTGTTCAGGCTTTCAAGCCTTATTGATAGCGCTTGGGTTGTAGGAGCCCCTCCGGAGTTTGAACAACCACAGTGAGTGCTGGTACCCATATGAATCGGGTTGCACGCCGCAGCGATATGTGGATCGGGTTGCACGCCGCAGCAGTTATTATGTGTTACTATTTCTGAGAGTGACCTGAGAAAGAGAGCCGGAGGGGCCGAGAGTGTTGATGAGAGTGAGCCCGAGTACAGTTTGAGATATTACCTGAGGGGTAAGCTTTATGTGCTCATTTTGCATACTTCTTGCGTTTTACCTATTATACTGTGGTATTGAGCCCGAGGGGCAAATTTTCTGTGCTAGTCAGCACTAAATATTTTGAAACAGTTTTCGTAATTATTGAAAAGACTATTTTAAAAAGAGATTTGAACTGAGCCAAAACATTTCTAAAGATTTCATTGATTTCACTATATTTCTCAAAAATCGTACCCGATTTCTGTATAGCATGTTGGTTGCTTTACGTGATTTGTTGATGCTTAGTTATTATTACTTTTATTACTCACTAAGTTGGAGTACTCACTTTACTCTCTGCACCTCGCATGCAGTTGCAGGTATTTATGCACCCGGTAGCAGCTATTAGTTGTATGACGGCAGAGTTATAGAGCTTTTAGCAAGGTGACTGTCAGCGTTCGTAGCACCCCTATCCTTTCATATTATTCATACATCTTGTTCAGTGTATTTCTTGACTGTATAGTGGGAACTTCATTCTTATAGACACTCGTGACTTGTGACACCCCAGTAGGGCTGTAATGGGTTGTAATATTGTTAATTAATGTCATTTAGCCGTATTTTCGCTAATCATTTGTGCTTAATTATTTTTAAAGAAGCGAATTGGGTTAGTTGTCTGGCCTTGTCTTCATGACAAGTGTCATCACGACTAGTGCGGGTTTGGGTCTTGACAAGTTGGTATTAGAGCCTAGGTTACTAGGTCTCGCGAGTCATGAGCAGGTTTAGTAGAGTCTCGCGGAGCGGTACGAGGACGGTGTATTTCTCCTCGGGAGGCTGTAGAACCTTTAGGAAAAACTTCACATTCTTGGAATTCTTATCGTGCGTACTTGATTCAACTTGAGATATAACTCTTGAAATTCCTTCCACACGTCTGTATGCACACGTGAGCGCTCAGTATTATATGTGCCTTGATGGCTTGCGATTCCCCTATTAGGGGCTAGATGTTATCTTCGTGAGTATATTGGGCCAGTTTGGTGGAAGTATCAAGGTGCTGATTATGCGAGCAAGTGTTTTGAACTTGTATAATCGGTATTATCCCTATTAGCTGGAATGGCGGTTGGATATCCATGTGATAAGTATGTTAGTACTGCGAAATGTATCTATATGACTTAGTAGTGACAAAGATGTTTGTCGGGTAATAGATGAAGTATTAAGTGTTTGATTCCTATTGTGATTTGATGTGTAGCCCGAGTTATGGGTGCGTGAAGAATATTTTTGTGTCTCCTAGTTGGGAACTAAAGTGCAATACTTGTGGCGGTATGAGCTCAGACTCAGGAAGACTAAATTGGTTGTGTGACGTCTATGATGATGGAAGGTGTGCTGAAATACTTAATTAAGGCGAAGCAGGTGGGTTATCTCCTACGGGGTGTTCTTAAGTGGTATGCTCCTTATGTGTACGTTAGAAGATCTCATGTGTAATTGAAAGGTACGTGCTCTAATTTGAAAAACATAAATTTGGGCCGCTTAAGAGAGTGGACTCAGTTGACGTGGGGATGAATGCGAGGTTTGCAGAGGATTTTAGTACTAGATGATCTGTGTTTTCATGAACTAGTAGATGATTTGATTTTAATCTCACTATGATATTGTGGCATCATTAGAGTAAAAGTACTATGGGTTATTGAGTGTGTCCTGGTGTATGGATTCGATCCAAGTTGGGGAGGCTGTTGTCGATTAGCTGATTGCAGTGTTATGTGCTATGTTGGCTCCATTTCGAGATATGCTGGCGGATCAGTTCTGGTTGCAAAAATTGAGTCGAGGATGGCACTGGTGAAGCAAAATTTTGTCAAAGGTTATATGGTGCTTCGTAGATCTGTGAAAATAATAGGATGTCTTGAGTTGTTATTGATACATAATGCTCCGTGTATAGAGAAGAAATATGTTGTTTGTATTGGAATGAGGTCATATCATGCGGTGTCGGAGTGCTAATGAGGCACAGATAGTTATGTCCATTTGATCAGGTAGATTACAGTTCAAATATGAAGTAAATGACTCTCAAGAATGATTTTAATGTGTTCAAGATTCTATATGTAACAATCATGTGCCTCAATATCGTGTATGTGGTTGGAGAATGTGTATCATTGAAAAGGGTCAATACTTGTGGTATTTTTATGATGATTATGGGACCCTATGTATCGGTATCTAGAAGGTAATGGTGATGAATTCAGATTCACAAGAAGTTCTATACGCATGGCATGCTGGAATGTGGCATTTCTAGGAGTTCTCAGGTACAAACTATGTAATGGTTGTGGATCGTGTGTATCGGCATCGTTTAGTGGTTATTGGGATTTGGAGGTTTGAATGGATCTTTTCTTTGCTTGGTATATTAGAATTTGGATAAGTCATTGGGGTGTAGACTAGTTGTCTCAGTGTTGGGATATTCTATATTATTGTGTTATGGGATATGTCGGAAAAATGCCACACGTGGCATGGCGATATGCATCGGATTATGTTCTAGCAGAGTTGTTTGTATTCCAAAGACTAGCAGATAGCTAGGAAGGATTGCTTTCCTTAATTGGGCCTTCGTGGCGGATGTCAGTGTAGAGGTTTCTACCATTGATTTAGTTCCGATATTGAGGGACTTTTTCGATGCATTTCTTGTGGCCGGGCATGTTACCGGGTAAGATTGTAGATTTCGGTATTTTTTTGGTGCCGGACAACGTATCGTATGACTCTGGCAGGAGCTATAGTAGTGAAAAGAGCAGCTTCAGGCCTTTTGGTATTGAGTTCATTGGCAAGCCAATGTGGCTACATATTTAGCTTGAGTTAGCTTGGTTAGTCCTGAGTTGTATTATTGGGGGATAGGTTGATTCGATCGTTATTGAACTTGTTAGGGATCTACGGAGATCTATGAGTTGCTTTTTCTGTGCTATGAGGCATTATGATTTGTTAGATATGGGCACATGTGGTGCGGTTCTATTGAGGATTCATGGAGAAAGTCGAGCGGGAAGAGTAATTGAGTGTTGCTCGGTAAATGGAATATTGGTAATGATCGATTGGGTTGTGTGTCATAGGTTATTTGTTTCACCATGGACATAACAAATTGCTTTGATTTCAGACGTCAAATTATGCGTGGATGTCGATTTTGAGCATGGCGACTTGAGGTGTTTCATGTGTGATAGTGTTTGGATAGGATCGCGCGTTGTGGAGAGGCCATGTAGAGTTATGACCTTTTGAGGTATATTCAGGTGTTCTATTTCTATGATGGAAGATGGGATCTCAGCCTTGTGATGTGATGATAGTGATGAGCTTGAGGTACAACTCTTTCATTTGAGTAATTTTTCATGATTTGAGTATGTTCAGACCGTTTCTTGTTGGTGTGTGTATTATGCAAGTTATGGCTTAGGCCAGTATGGAGGTGTCATATGATCGAAGTGGTGTGTTGGATTTGAGGTGATCATTGGAGTCATTAATGAATACGAACAGATTTGATTCCAGCTTGTTAGAAGGATAATATCGAGTTTCGGCTCGGAAATCTGTTGTGGTATCAGTCAAAGGGAAGTGATTTCATGAATCGTTGATCTGAGAAATGGTTACAGTTTGCTGTGTGTTTCATTCATCATGGGCAGTATATGAAGGTGATGGAATGAGACCTTAGCAAAATAAGAGGTTTTCTATCGGTATTTGGTTGTTTTGGGTAACTACTGTGAATCGAAGTTATCATTTTGAGTGTTTGGATTATGTGGTATATCATATGATTTCACCTGAGGTTGCAGGTATGGGTTATTACAGCTGGTTCGGGCTTATTCTGAGTATAGATGTGAGGTTCTGATCTTGTGTATGATTTCGGAAAGTGCAATGTGGTCCTACGATTTATTGTTTAGATGGACTGTGAAATTTTAGCTATGTTGTGTTATTGGACCTATGCGAGATAAGGTGACGAGGTATCACCCCGGGGTATATGCTTGGTAAGGTCATTCAGCTATTGGGCTGCTTCTAGTACAACTCTAGGTACGCTCGAGGACGAGCGTTAGTTTATGTTGGAGAGGATGTGACGACCCGACCTGTCGTCTCATGTGTTACTGCTCCGTTTTCTCTGTTTATTAGTTCTTCATGTTTCATTATCGGTATGTGGTGTGTGAGAGTTGATTTGGATTGGTTTTGATAAGAAATGAGACACTTAGTCTCTTTAAGGAAGGCTTAAGCTGGAAAAGTCAACCGGACATGGACTTATGAGTTATAAGGCTCATATGTGATTTCCTATGATTCGTTTAGCTTTGGGAGATGATTTGTGACTTAGGAGTGCGACTGGAATTGGTTTTGGAGGTCCGGTGTAGAATTAGGCTTGAATTGGCGAAGTTAGTATTTTGGCGAATTTCGGTTGGTGGGTGAGATTTTGATCCTAGGGTCGGAATGGACTTCCGAGAGTTTTTGTAGCTTCGATATGTGAATTGTGATATGTGTGCAAAATTCCAGGTCATTCGTATGTCGTTTGGTTTGGTTTTTTATCAAAAGTGCATTTCGGAAGTTTTGAAGAACTTAGGCTTGAACCCGATGTGATTTGATGGTTTTAGCGTTGTTTGATATATTTTGATGACTAGAACAAGTTTGAATGATATTATGGGATAGGTTGGTGCTTTTGGTTGAGGTCCTGGGGGCTTCGGGGTAATTCCGGATAGCTATCGTGAAGTTTGAAGTTGAGAATATGCAACCGAAAATTTGCATAGAAATTTTGTTCTATGCGATCGCAGAGGTGAGCATACGATCGCATAGAGTTAATTAGAAGGCTGTCTGGATTGCACTATGCAAACGCACATGGTGCTATGCGATCACACAGCGTAAAAACCTCTTGCTGTGCGATCGCAAGTATGTGTATGCGATAACATAGGGTTATTTCTGGGAGTTTATTTTTGTGCTATGCGATCGCAGTGGCTTGTATGCGATCGCATAGAAGGAAATTATAGCTGGGCAGAAGGGTTTTTAAAATATTTCATGTGCGATCTTATGTCATTTTTTCTTCATTGTTGAATGATTTTGGAGCTTGGGAGAGCAAATTGAAGAGGGATTCAAGGAGGATTGATCAGAGGTAAGTTCCTTAGCCTAAATACACAAGATTATGTTAGATTTAACATGGAAATTGGTTGAAATGCATCAAAATTAGATAATACTTACGCAAGAAGCTTTGGTGAAGGATAGCTCTAAAAATTACCTATGTTCTGTGGAGAAGATGAACTCGTGTGTTTTGGGTGAAAATCCCGTCACTGGTATGTTTTTAGGCTTTAAAAATAACTAGGCGAATTTGCCTTACGCGATCGCAAGAATAGGGATGCGATCACGAAGGTCCCACTGACTAGTCATCGCGATCGCATGGAGGGTTACGCGATCGCGTAGAAGAGATACTGGGGGGGCCAAGGATTTGGCTTACGCGAACGTGTGAACGGATGTGCGATCGCGTAGAAGGGGGCAACAATGATATACGTTCGCACCGTGGAATGCGAACGCGAAAAGGAAATTACTGGGCTTCTATTTCTGGCCTACGCGATCGCGTGGTTCAAGATGCGTACGCAAATGAGGACGACTCAGTGCTATGCGATCGCGTGAGGAAGAGCGCGATCGCGAAGAAGGAAATCCCAGTGTAAAAGTTGCAGAAAATCTGATATCATCCTAAGTCCAAAATCACCCTGAACACATCCGAAAATACTCCCGAGCCCTCGGGGCTTCCAACCAATCACACACACTAACTCAACAATATCCTACAAACTTAACCGACTGATCAAATCGCCAAAAGAACATCAAAATCAATGAATCAAACCTCAAAAATATCATTTTTCATTCTAGTTTCATGAACTTCCAACTTTAGATATTTAGGTCCGAAACACGTTAAATAACGTCCAATTTCGATCAATCTTTATAGAAAGGGCACATAATTTAAGACTTGTACCGGGCGTCGGAACCAAAATACGAGCCCAATACCATAGTCTTTTAATCAATTTCTATTTTCATTTTCCTTAATAATTTCAAAAAAAATAATTTCACAGAAAAATTCTTTTCCTCGGGTTCTAGACCTCAGATTTCGACTCCGGGCACATGCCCGAGTCCCATATTTGTCTACAGACCCTCCGGGACCGTTAAATCACGGGTCCGAGTCCGTTTACAAAAAATATTGATCGAAGTCAACTTTAATCATTTTAAAGCCACGTTTTGAAATTTTCCACATAATTTAACATAAAATCTATCCAGCTACGCGCCCGAACTATGCACGCATATCGATGCAACTAAAGGTAAGATTTTCAAGGTCTCGGAAGCACGGAAAAAGAGAGAAATCTAGTGATGACCTTTTGGATCGTCGCAGTTTAACCACGAAGTAAATTATATATGGTAACTTTATAGCTTTAATATATATAGAGATTTATCTCGTAAACACCTACTTCTCCTTTAAGATAGGATTATCCTCTGTCCTTTTACATAGAACCTTTCACTAACCAATAAGCCATTGTTCATAGTAAGCTCTTCTACTTTCATTTCTAAACCTATCGCATAAAAATAGATCAGAACAAATATCAGTTTTATTTCGATTGAATTTTGTTCATTTGTATAAAAATAATGGAGTTGCAATAAAAAAAATTATATATTTGACCGGAAAAAAAATACACAATTAGAATCAATAGTCATTTCTTTTAAGAAGAAAATAAAATATGGTGGACCTAATATTTTTTATTGTACCTATGCTTGCCTGAGCCGAAAGTTTATTGGAAACAGCTTTTTTATTTCCACAAGATAAAAGTAAAGTTTGCTACACACTACTTCAAATCCCAGTATGTGAATTATACTGTGTTTTGTGGTGGATCAAGTATTATGACTTCTTTTTGTGTGTTTTATTAAAAATAATAGAGTTTCACTCTATGTTTTTACAGATTTGATAGGAGAGAAAAAAATACACAATTAGAACAAGTAACCATTAGCATCTAAAGAAGAAATTTAGAAAATAAAGTTGGGGTAAAATACAAAAATTAGTATGCTTCGAGTCGCTCTAGTCGACAATATCAATCTCAGTTCTCTCTTTAAGCTCAACTGATATCATCGTTGGACCAAAATAAAACAATAACAACAACAACAACAACAACAACAACAACAATAACAACAACAACAACAACAACAACAATAATAATAATAATAATAATAATAATAATAATAATAATAATAATAATAATAATAATAATAATAATAATAATAATAATACAAATTCTCTAATAAATTTAAAGCCTATTCATAACTAGTAAGTATCACCTGCATGGATCTTTTTCTTTTATTGTATCCTATTTTTAGTTAACTCTGCATTGATTTCAAGAATATATAGGTCTTTTCGGATAACATTGTTCTGTTTTAATACCTTCATTCACCTTAGTTTGACACCTATGAACTCATGCATTTATATGCAAGGGAAGACATGAACAAACAATCTCAAGCGTCCATATCTCATTAATCCTCACTGTGTACCACTTGCACCTTCTCGCGAATATGATTTTCTAATCTTGTATGACCACATTAAAAGTTAGCGTAAAAATACATTATACATTAAGAAAAATAAAAAAGGAATACACAATGAGACAACTAAATGTAATATGTTGTTATACGCGGACTAAAACATCCCGAAATTATAATTTTGGGATTAAAAATTTTGGACTAATTTATTTCATTTGGCAGATGCGATAATATAATTTCAAGTTTAGTTGGATAAGGTGGGATATCCTATGTATAGCATATTTTGTTGACGGTATAAATTTAACCCTACAACGTAATCTCACTTTATCCCGCGTACCAAAAGACCCTTAATTTCACCTAATTGTTTTTACATAAAAATAATTCCTAAAAAATAGGCCAAAAATAATCTTAATTAATTTTTAGTAGTTTTTCATTATTTAGTTGCATTTCATGCATGTTTAATATTTTTAAAATCATAGAAAAATAAAAAAAAATTAACACGTTTTAATTTCATGACAATTAGGTTCATGTGACGACCTGGCACGTTGTCTCATGTGTTTCTACCCCGTTTTCCCCAAATTGTATTGCTTTGTGTTCCAATATCAGTATTTAAGTTGATCGGGTTGAATAGAATTGGCTTTAGTTGGGAATGAGGCACTTAGTCTCTTAAAAGGGAGCTTGTTTTGTAAAAGTCCACCGAAAGTTGACTATATAGTTAGAGGGCTCGGATGTAAATTCTGGTGATTCGGTTATCTTTAGGGAATGATTTGTGACTTAAGAGTGTGATCGAAATTGATTTTGGAGGCTCGGTGTAGAATTAGCATTGAATTGGCGAAGTTAGCATTTTGGTGATATCCAGTTGATAGGAGAGATTTTGATGTGAGGGTCGGAATGGAATTCCGGGAGTTGTAGTAGCTTCGTTAGGTGATTTTGGATATGTGTGCAAATTTTCAGGTCATTCGGGCATCATTTGGTCGGGTTTTTGATTGAATGTGCGATTCGGAACTTTTCAAGAAACTTAGTGTTTGATTTGAGGATAATTGAGTATTATGATGTTAACGATAGTGTTTTGATAATTCGAGAAAGTTTGGATTGGGTATTAGATCATGTATGTGCTTTTGGTTGAGGTCCCGGGGGCCTCGGGGTGATTTCAGATGATTAATCGGAGGTTTTAGGCATTTTTGCAGGTTTGATGTCTCAGCCTTCTGGTATTTCCGCATGTCCGGAAAAATAGCCGCTTAAGCGATTCCGTAGATGCGGTGGGATGAGCTGCAGAAGCGATCGTCAGTGGCCAAGGGGAGTTCCGCATACGCGGAATGTTGGATGCGTAGGCGGAGCCGCGTAAGCAGATTTTTGACCGCATAAGCGATTGGAGTTAAATCGCTTAACCGGTGTTTGGATCGCAAAAGTGGTCCTAGTAATTTTAAGTGAGGGTGAGACCGCATAAGCGGTCGATTTTATCGTGTAAGCGGTACCGCATGTGCGGCAAAAGGACCGTATAAGCGAAAATTGGGCATGTGTTATAGTGAACAGTGTTCACAAATTTAGAAAAAGAAGAAAACAATTTGGACTTTCAGCAATGCCAGTTTTAGGGCTATTTTGAAGAGGATTCGAGGGGTTTCATTAGGTATTGATATTTGGACTCGGATTATGTTATTATGGTGTAAAAATATGAATTTAATCATGGAAATTCAAGGAATCAAAGGGTAAAAATTGAGGTTAGGGCTTGAAACTTAAGAAGGTTTAAATTGATCATTTGAGTGACCAAATGAACTCTGATTCTTGTGTATTTTATATGTACGGACTCGTGGCGAGACGAGGAATTCGGTAATGTAAGTTTCATAATTTTTCAAGAAGCGAGCCTGGGACTCGGGGATTTTTAGTTTTGAGGTTCTTGCTATAATTTGTTTGCTTTCGATTGGGTTTGTCCCATTTGCATATTGTAATGTATTCGCTTTGTTTTTGGCTAGACTCGAAGCGCATGGAGGACGATTTGAGGGGCAAAGGCGTCGCAGGCTTGAGATTTTGCCGGTTCGAGGTGAGTAATACTTGTAAATAATATCCTGAAGGTTTGACACCCAGATTTGTACATCATAGTATTGTATTGTGGTGACTTGCACGCCAGGTATGAGTGTGGGGTAGAGCACCATTGGTGATTATGACTTGGTCCGTCCCGATTATGGATTTTACTACATAATTGACTGAAACTTGCTAGATGCTATCTTGAATTGGGCTGATTGCCATATTTTGGGCTTCGCACCGGTTATTTTAACCATGTAAGGGTTATTATCACTGTTTTCATGACACTTAGCATATTAAATGATTTTCAATCCTGAGTTAAGCACTATTTTCGAAATGCTCAGTCACATTGCTAAAGTTTAAAGGCTCAAATTGCATTCCTCTGATATGTTCATTTAAAAAGCTATTACTTGACATTGCCCGAGTGTCTCATTTGCATGTTCTGGACAGAGATATGGATCGGGTTGCACGCCGCAACAGTATATACATATACATGCTTGGATCGGACTGCACATCGCAGTAGTATATTATATGGATCGGACTGCATGCCGCAGTAATATATTATGTGGATCGGACTACACGCTGCAGTATTATTGTGCTTGGATTGTAGGAGCCCCTCTAGAGTCTATACACACCCCAGTGAGCACAGGTACCCAAATGGATCGGGTTGCACGCCGCAGCGGTCATGTGCATTGCATTGCATTCATGCATTTATTCCTTTTTGTACAACGTGGCATGCCATTTAGCACTAACATATCATTCGCATACATGTTATTACTTGCCTTGTTGACCAGATACCATGGTGTTACATATTAAAGAGTGTTGTCACAAGGGACTGACTGATGTGCCGACTTGCACTATCGAATATAGCATTCATATGCTTGACTGTTGGAAAGAGATTTTTGTAAAAAGGGATTTTTAAATCAGCTTGAAATTTTCTAAAGGATGTTCATAGTGTTACGGCTTTTCTTAAAAAGGGTTGTACTGTCTTTTATAGCATTATGGAGTGCTCTTACGTATTTTCTTATAGCTCAAATATTATTTAATCTTATTACCACAGATTTGGAAGTACTCACTTTACTCACTGCACCTCGTGTGCAGTTGCAGGTATTAATCACTCGGTAGCGGGTTATTAGCAGATTGAAGGTATTACTATTGCAGCTAAGCAAGGTGACCAACGGCGTTCATGGCACTGAGTTTCTTCTTCTTGATTTCTAGATTTTACTCTATGTATTATAGACTTTGTAATTGTAATAAAGATCCTCCTAGATGCTCGTGACTTGTGACACCCCGATCGGGCCGAGTTAGGCTATAATGTTGTTAATTAACATTCCTTAAGTTGAAATTTCCATTTGTTATGTATAGTAAGTGTTAAAGAAACTAATTAGGTTAGTTGCCTGCCTTGTCTTCACGAGAGGCGCCATCACGATCGGGTATGTATTGGGTACTGACAAGTTGGTATCAGAGCCTAAGTTACTAGGTCTCATGAGTCATGAGCAGGGTTAGTAGAGTCTCGCGGAGCGGTACAGAGACGTTTGTATTTATCCTCGAGGGACTGCAAAACCTTTAGTAAAACTTCCCATTCTTGGAATTCTTATCGTGCGTACTTGATTCAGCTTGAGATATAACTCTTAAAATCCTTCCACACGTCTGTATGCGCACGTAAGCGCTCAGTAGTATATGTGCCTTGATGGCTTGTGATTCCCGGGGTGAGAGCTAATCATTGCGAGTATGTTGGGCCAGTTTGGAGGACTTGAGTTCGGATCTTTGCCTATGGATTGAGCACCAAGGTGTTGATTGTGTGAGCGACTATTTTGAACTTATATGTTCAGTATAGTCCCTATTAGCCAGAATGGAGGTTGGATATCCATGTGATGAGTATGTTAGCACTGTGAGGTTTATCTATGTGATATTGGTAGTGACGAAGGAGTCTACTGAACAATAGATGAGTTGCTGAGTGTTCGATTCCTATTGTGATGTGTCATATAGCCCTAAGTTATGGGCGCGTGAAGAATATTTTCGTATCTCTTAGTTGGAAAGTTAAGTGCAATACTTGTGGCGGTATGAGTCATGACTCAGGAAGACTAAATTGACTGGGTAACATATGTGGGAGGAAGGTGTGCTGAAATACCGAGCTGAGGCGAAGCAAGTGGGTTATCTCCTGCGGAGTGTTCGTGAGTGGTATGATCCTTATGTGTATGTTAGAAGATCCCATAGCGTAATTGAAAGGCTTGTGTTGAAAACTGAAAAATTTGGGTCGCTTACGGTAGAGGACTCAACTGAGGTGGAAATGAATGCGATGTTTGTAAAGGATTTCAGTACCAGATGAT
This sequence comes from Nicotiana noctiflora, assembly GCA_032618575.1. Lineage (NCBI taxonomy): Eukaryota > Viridiplantae > Streptophyta > Magnoliopsida > Solanales > Solanaceae > Nicotiana > Nicotiana noctiflora. Next base: position 10,488 of record JASVEL010001258.1, on the reverse strand, counting down.
CAGTGTTTTTATATTGTGGTTGCATTAGAGTAAAAGTATTAAGGATTATTGAGCGTGTCCTGGTATATGGTTTCGAGCAAGTTGGGGAGGTTGCTGTTGATTAGCTGATTGCACGGTTATGTGCTATGTTGGTTCCGTTTCGAGGTATGTTGGCGAATCAGTTCGGGTGTTAGAAATTGAGCCGCGGATGGCACGTGTGAAGGAAATTTTTTACAAAGGTTGTATGGTGCTTTCGTAAATGTGAGAAAATACTAGGATATCTTGAGGCACTGTTGATAAAGAATGCTCGGTGTATAGAGAAGAAAGATAGTTGTTTGTATCTGTATAAGATCACGTTCTGCGGTGTCAGAGTACTAATAAGGCACAAGTGGTTCTATTCACTAAGTCAGGTAATTTACAGCTGTATAAGAGTGAATGACTCTCGAGAATGGTTTTACTGTGTTCGAGATTTTTCATGTAATAATCAGGTGTCTTCATGTTGAGTATGTGGCTAGAGACTGTGTTTTATTAGAAAATATCAAGACTTGTGGTATTTTACGTTAATTATAGGATTCTATGTATCAGTATCTGGAATGTAATGGCAACGAATTCAAATTTGCAGGAAGTTCGTTAAGTAAAGTATTCTGGAACGTGGTATTTCTGGGAAGCATTGAGAGAGTATTCAGTGGCCTATGGTTCTTAGACAATGTGTTCATATGTTCGAGCCTCGTGTGGTAAACATGGGTTGAGGTATTGTGGTGCTTTAGTAAGGGAGAATATCGAATTAAATATGAACCAGGAAGGAAATTGGATAAATGGAATAGCTTGATAATAAACCGAATCGGTATGGTAAGGATATGATTAATTCTTGTATGTGTTCGAGGAAATGAGCTTTATAGGTATTGTGCAGCAAAGCTCTTGAGTGCTGGCAGTTTGCTTAGATTGATTTGGGTAGAAGGATTCAGTCCTGCCAGTTTAGCTTGTGCAATGGAATTGGGAGAGAGTTCTTGTTGAGTCTTTACCGTGGTTTGAAGATGAGTATATTTCCTATAGGTATGCTAAGCATGGAGTGTATAATGATTTTTCTTCTATATGGGATCAATGAAAGTTCTTGACTAGTTGAGTGCATCGATGTCTGCGGCGCAGAAGAGAGATAAAGTCCTCATGTTATCCTAGTGTGGTATGGTCTATGCGATATGTTATTGAGAATTAAGATTTGCGTGTTTAAGGTTTTGGTTCAGTTCATAATGGGAAGTCATTAAATGTTTTAGTAGCACGGGCAACTACAGGTGAGTAAAGAATCGATCTTCACATGATTAAGGTGAGGTAAATTGATGATACGTCAGTAGTATTGCGACATTTGCTTGTTAGATTGGTTGCGGATATTTGAGTTTGTTGATGGCGCAGGGAAATTTTTGAATATCTTTCGTGGTATGAATGGGTAGTTGATGTGTGATATGTATTCATAAGGCAGAATGTGGGGTCAGGTATAGTGATTCATGTGTTATATGGAGTTGAAGACTAGGAGTTCTCGTGATCCGACTATGTAACGGTTGTAGATCATGTGTATCGGCGCCGTTTAGAGGTTATTGGAAATTGGAGGTCCAAGTGGATCTTTCTTTACTAGGTATGTTAGATTGTGGTTATGATAATAGATTGCAGACTGGTTGTCTCGGTGTTGGATTGTCTAGACTATTGTGTTATGGGCTATGTTAGAAAATGCCACAGGTTGCGTGGCGAGGTGCATCGGATTATGTTCTAATAGAATGGTTGGTATCCTAAAGATCATCATACGGCTGGGAAGTATTGTTTTTCTTAATTGGGCCCTTGTGACGAATGTCAGTATAGAGGTTTCTACCATTGATTCAGTTCCGGTATTGAGGGACTTTTCTTCAGATGCGTTCCTTGTGGCAGGGCATGTCGTCGGGCGAGATTGTAGATTTCGGTATTGATTTGGTGTCAGGCACCATATCGTATGACTCCAGCATGAGTTATAAAAAGTGGAAGGAGCAGCTTCAGGCTTCTTAGCATTGAGTTCGTTGGTGGGCTTATGTGGCTACGCATTTAGATTGAGATGGCTCGGTTGTCCTTGATATGTATTTTTGAGGGATAGTTTTAATTTCTCGTTATTGAGCTTGTTAGCGATTTGGGAGATATATGAGATGCATTTTCGGTGTTGTGAGGCGTAGGGGTGTGCATTTGATTTATCGATTCAATTTTGACCCTTATCGATAATTACTTATCGATTATCGATTTGTACATATGGTTATCGTTATCGTTTCAAGAAGTTTTTGATTTTTTCTATTTCGATTTATCGATTTTTGGGGCTTATCGATTCGGTTATCGATTACACCAATAAGAAAATTTGTGGGATTCCACATAAAGTATATCGCTACAAACACGCCTAACTAATATGGACAAAAAGAGCTAAAATAAGACGAACATCATTTATAACATAAAAATTGTGTCAACAAGCACATGCAATGAAACTAAAGTAAGGGATCAAATGTACGCCACTAATGCTCCAACGGTATAAAAAAAATACATCATCACAACTAATTTTATTTTTCATTAATTTGAACTTCACTCCCTTGAGCTTTAAATATGATAATTTGTTAAATGTGGTAAAGGAAATAATAGGGTAGGGAATTAGGGTGAAGGAAGGGTATTATAGAATAAGGGTAAAAAAAATTTAAAATTATTAAAAAATTAATTTTTTTTCTTTTTAGTAAATCTTATCGGTTTATCGATAAATCGATAAGCCGAAGAGGACATATCGATATTGAATCAATAACTCGATAAGGAAAATTTCTAAATCGACATCGAAATCTATAAATCGATAAACCGATAACAAATAATCGATTCGATTTATCGATAAACCGATTTGAATGCACACCCTAGTGAGGCGTTATGATTTCGGAATGTGCTTGAGTTTTGTAGCTTATAACGCTATATGTAGATATTTTTATGCACTCGGTATTTTGTTATTATGAGCAAAATCTACGGGTAAGTTATCATGATCGGGTTGCATGCCGCAACAGTGTGATGTTGAGAATAGTTTTCCATATGTTACTTTTTATGCCTTACTTCCTAGTCTCTGAGGAAAGTCCATATTGGGTATTGCTCGACGAATAACACATCGGTTATGTCCTTTCAGGATTGAATAGTGTATATTATTTAGTTCACCATGGGTGTGATTGGTTGCTTGGTTTCAGACATCAATCTGTGTATGGTTGTCTGTTTTGAGAATGGTGACTTGAGGTGCTTCATGGGTAACATTGTTTGGATAGGATCACGCGTTGTGGCAAGGCCACGTGAAGTTATGACCTTTTGAGCGGGATTCAGGTACTCTATTTCTATGATGTGAGACAGGGTCTCAGTTTTGTGTTGTAATGGTACTATTGAGCTTGAGGTATAGCTCTTTCGTTTGAGTCATTTTCATGATTTGAGTATGTCCCGACTGTTCCTTAATGGTGCGTGCATTATGCAAGTTATGGCTTAGGCCTATGTTGAGGTGTCACATCACCAGAGTGGTGTGTTAGAGTCAAAGTGATCATTGGAGTCATTAATGAGTGCGAACAGATGTGATTTCAGCTTGTTAGAGGGATTATATCGAGGTTTGGCCCGGAAATCTGTTGTGGTATTAGTCAACAAGGAAGTGGCTTCATGTATGGGTGACCTGAGAAATGGTTACGGTTTATCGCGTGTTTTATTTATCGTTGGCACTATATGAAAGTGTTGGAATAAGACTTTAGCTAATAAAAGGTTTCTATAGGTATTTGGGTATTGTGGGCAACTACAGTGAATAGAGACTATCGTTTCAAGTGTTGGATTGTGATATATTGTATGATTTCACCTGAGGTTGCAGGTGTCGGGTATTTCAGCTGGATCGGGTTTATTCTGGGTATGATTTCGAAAAGTGCAATGTGGTTCTACGGCTTATGGTCAAGATGGACTGCAAAATTTTAGTTGTGTTGTATTATCGGACTTATGTGAGACAGGGTGATGTGAGATCACCCCGGGTGTATGCTTGGTAAGGTCATTCAGATATTGGTTGGTTTCTAGGACAACTCTGAGTACGCACGAGGACGAGCGTTGGTTTAAGTTGGGGAGGGTGTGACGACTCGACCAGTCGTCTCATATGATTTTGCCCTGTATCCCCATATTGTGTTGCTTTGTGTTCCAATATCAGCATTTGATTTGATCGGGTTGAATGGAATTGGCTTTAGTTGGGAATTAGGCACTTAGCCTCTTTGAAGGGAGCTTGTTTTGGAAAAGTAAATCGGAAGTTGACTATATAGTTAGAGGGCTCAGATGTGAATTCCGGTGATTTGGTTAGCTTCGGGGGATGATTTGTAAATTAGGAGTGCGATCGGAATTGATTTTACAGGCTCGATGTAGAATTAGCCTTGAATTGGTGAAGTTAGCATCTTGGAGATATCCGGTTGATATGGGAGATTTTGATCCGAGGGTCGGGATGGAATTTTGGGAGCTGCATTAGCTCTATTAGGTGATTTTCGATATGTGTGCAAATTTTCAGGTCATTTAGATGTCAGGTTTTTGATCGAATATGCAATTCGGATGTTTTTAAGAAACTTAGGCTTTGATTTGAGGATAATTGAGGATTTTGATGTTAACGATAGTGTTTTGATGATTTGAGCAAGTTTGGATAGGGTATTAGATCATGTCTATGCTTTTGGTGGTGATTTTAGATGATTAATTGAATGTTTTAGGCATTTTTGCAGGTCTAATGTCTCATCCTTCTAGTATTTCCGCATCTGCGGAAAAGGAGCCGCTTAAGCGGTTCCGCATATATGATGGGATGTGCTGCAGAAGCAATCGTCAGTGGCCTAGGGGAGTTCCACATATGCGAAAGGTTGGACGCATAGGCAGAGCCGCATAAGCATATTTTTGACAGCATAAGCGGTTTGAGTTAAACCACAAAAGCGGTGTTTGGATCGCAAAAGCGGTCCCAGTGATTTTAAGTGAGACTGTATAAACAGTCGATTTTGTCGCGTAAGCGGTACCGTAGGTGCGGTAAAAGGACCGCAGAAGCGAAAATCAGGCTTGTGTTATAGTGAACAGTGTTCACAAACTTGAAAAAAGAAGAAAACAATTTCGACTTCGAGCAAAGCGAGTTTTTGGTCGATATTGAAGAGGATTCGAAAGGGTTTTATCAAGTATGGATATTTAGACTTGGATTATGTTATTATGGTGTAAAAATATGAATTTAATCATGGAAATTCAAGGAGTCAAAGGGTAAAAATGGAGGTTAGGGCTTGAAACCTAAGAGATTTTTAATTGACAATTTGAGGGGTCAAATGGACTCCGAATCTTGTGTATTTTATATGTACGGACTCGTGGCGAGATGAGGAATCCGGTAATGTAAGTTTCGTAATTTTTTGAGAAGCAGGTCCGGGGTTCGGGTTTTGTTAGTTTTGAGGTTCTTGCTATAATTCGATTGGGAATTATCTCATTTGCATATTGTGATGTATTCGCTCTATTTTTTGCTACACTCGATGTGCGTGGAGGCTGATTTGAAGGGAAAAGGCATCGCAAGCTTGAGATTTCGCTGGTTCGAGGTGAGTAATACTTGTGAATCATATCAAGAGGGTTTGAAACCCCGGATCTGCATATCATAGTGTTGTATTGTGGTGACTTGCATGCCAGGTATGAGCGTGGGATAGATCCCCATTGGGGATTGTGACTTGGTCTATCCCGGTTTTGGATTTTACTGTATAATTGACTGAAACTTCCTAGATGCTATCTTGAATTGGGCTGATGCCATATTTTGAACCCTATATGGATTATTATCACTGTTTTCATGATACTTAGCATATTAAATGATTTTCAGTCCTGAGTTAAACACTTTTTTCGAAATGCTCAGTCACATTGCTAAAGTCTAAAGGCTCAAATTGCATTCTTCTGATATGTTGATTTAAAAAGCTATACTTGACATTGCCCGAGTGGCTCATTTGCACGTTCTGGACTGAGATATGGATCGGGTTGTACGCCGCAGCAGTATATACATATACATGTATGGATCAGACTGCACGCCACAATAGTATCTTATATGGATCGGAATGCACGCCGCAGTGATATATTATGTGGATTGGACTGCCCGCCGCAGTATTATTACGCTTAGGCTGTAGGAGCCCCTCCGGAGTCTATACACACCCCTAGTGAGCGTGGTGCGATGACTCGGCCCATCATCATGTGAGCTATCACCCCGTTTTCCCTGTTATATGCTTGTTCATGTTTCAATATGTGTGTTTGGTAAATTTGAGTCAATTCGGATCGAGTTTGGTTGGAAATGAGACAAATAGTCTCTTAGGAGAAGGCATAGTTGGGAAAAGTCAATCGGATGTTGACTTGTGAGTGAGAGAGCTCGGAATCAAATTCTGATGATTTGTTCAACTCCGAGAGGTCATTTGTGTCTTAGGAGAGTGATCGGAATTGAATTTGGAGGTCCGGTGTAGTTTTAGGATTGAATTGGCTAAGGTTGAATTTTGGCGAAATCCGAATGGTAGGTGAGATTTAGATCCGTGGCTCGGAATGAAATTCCGAGAGTTACAGTAGCTCCGTTAGGTGATTTTGGGTATGTCTGCAAATTATTAGGTCATTCAGACATCGTTTGGCTGGGTTTTTCATTTGATGTTGGTTTCGGAAGTTTTAGTTGAAAATTAGGCTTGAATCTGCCTTGATTTGATGATTTCCGTGTTTAAGGGTGTGTTTTTATGATTGGAACAAGTTCATATCGTGTTTTGGAGTAGGTTGGTGGTTTTTGTTGGGGTACCGGGGGCCCCACGAGGAATCTGGGAGTCCAATCGGACCATTTCTTGCATTTTGGAAGTGATGTTGGCTACTCGTATTTGTTGCAGACGGATAATCTATGCGATCTCATAGGGGTGATGCGATCGCATAGAAGAATGAAATTGAGCCCCTGAGTTGTTCTATGCGATCGCATAGACAGGGCTGCGATCGTATAGGTTTAGGATCTTGTTCTCTGCGATCGCATGGCTAAGGGTGAGACCGCATAGTGTATTGTGGTCCTGGGTCCTTGAAAGTCATTTGTTCTATGGGCTAGTGTGCGATCGCATAGTAGTAATTTTGGAGCCTGGACAATTGCTCTATGCGATCGCATTGTGGTAGTGCGATCGCATAGCATTAAATATGGAGAGTAAAATTTTGTTCAAATGCGATCGCAATAATGGGATGCGATCGCATAGAGTAATTACCTGGGCGGATAGACGTGTTAAGTAACATTTCATCTGCGAGGGTTTCCAAAATTTTACCATTTGTGGGTAAGCTTTGAAAGCAAAGTGACGGGATTTGAAGGGGATTTCACTGGGAAGTCATTGGAGGTAAGTTTTATGGTCTAAATACATGATTTATCCTAGAATCTTCATCTACATCACTGAAACTTGAAGGATTAAGGTGTATTAATGGAGGTTTTTGCTATAAGCCTGGAATGTTGAAATTCATCGATTTGAATAGACAAACGGAGTCCGATTTTGATAAACATTATATGTATGGACTCGTATTGAGATGAGGATTCCGAAAACGTAAATTTTGTAATTTTTCAAGAAGCGTACAAAAAGTCGAATTTTGACAACTTCGTGGGTTTTGGTATAAATCGAGTTATTTCGATTGGGTTGTGTCTATTTAGCCTATTTTGATGTATACTTATTGATTTTGATCAGATTTGGCATCCGAGGAGGTTGATTTGCGAGGCAAGTGCAAGGCGAGCTAGGACTTTTGCCGATTCGAGGTGAGTGGTTGTAGTAAATGATCTACTGAGGGTTTGAAACCCAGTACTTGCACTATACAGTGCTATCCTGAGATGAAACACGCGTCATGTGACGAGCGTGGTGGTATTGTGACTAGGGATTTGGACTTGGTCCTTCCCAATTGATATTTTACTGTGTATCATGACTGATATTGAGCTTATATCTCTGTAATTGGGCTAGTAGCCATGTTTGGGGCCTTGTGCCGATCTGTAGAGTATTAGGGAAGCCTGTAGAGCTAAGTGACCCTTATATCATGTTGGACACATACACTTGGCCGTATTCATAGCTGTATAGCATATCATGAGCCTGTACTAGATGTGTACTCCGAGAGAGACTACCTGGGGTGGGATTCCCTGTTTTAGCTGAGTGGGCTCGAGATTCCAAGTCTAGATTGACTGAGATAGGGGCGAAGACCCGCTGTGAGATATTATATATATATATATATATATATCTATATCTATATTAGATCGGGCTGCACGCCGCAGCATTTATATATATACATATATATTGGATCGGGCTGCAAGCCGCAGCAGTATTAGTGAGGACTAGGTTAGTGTGGGATCATTGTGAGACAGTTGTGGATTGTAATTGGGCTTATCACTGGGGAGAGGACTTACCTGTGAGGCTACCCTTAGTACTGTTTAGTGATAGTACATGTGTTCTTATTTTCGGTTGTTATTTATTATTATTACTCACCGAGTTGAAATATACTCACCCCACTTCCCTGCACTTTCTGTGCAGATCCAGGTGTTCCGGAGGGCAGTTGAGCTATCGCAGCTGCTACATTACAGTTATTCCGAGGAGTCTTCGAGGTAGCTACCGGCGTTCGCAGGACCTGATCTCTCCCTCTCTATCATTTTGTCATTTCTATTCTGCCTAGACTTGATTTGTGTAGGATATTTCCATCTGTAGAGGCTCAGACTTGTGACACCGCGATTGTTGGGCTGTATTTTTTGTATTTTTCTGTTTCCACACTTATTGTTTTGATATGATAACAAGATATTAATGTTAATTGATCAGTATTAATTAATAATTGGCTGGTAATATGGATAACATGGTCGGGCTTGCCTAGCAATGTGTTGGGCGCCATCATGACTGGGATTTGGGTCGTGACAAGTTGGTATCAGAGCCTAGGTTAACAGGTCTCGTAAGTCATGAGCTGGTTTAGTAGAGTCTCGTGGATTGGTACGGGGACGCCTGTGCTTATATTCGGGAGGCTGCAAACATTTTAGGAAATCTTCAAATTCATGAAATTCTTGTCGTGCAATGTTTTTTATCCTAAAATTAAACTTTGATATTCTATTCTCTTGCAGATAGTGAGAATTCGAGCTTCCAAACGAGGCGGACGACCACTATTTCCACCTGCTAGAGGTCGTGGACACGGCCGTGGTCGTGGTAGGGGTAGGGCAGCTGAGGCAGTGCCAACTGACCCACAACCTCCAGTTGCTGAGGTCCCAGCAGCACCAGTTCAGGCACCAGTTGTGCCCATTGTTATTCCAGGTCTACAGGAGACCCTATCTCAGATATTGACGGTTTGCACTGGCCTGGCTCAAGCCGTTTCAGCTTCCACCGCAGTAGCTACATCCGGGACTGGGGGTGGTCATCAGACCCCCGCAGGTCGCACTCCAGAGCCGGTAGTATAAGGCCTGCAGACACCTGAGGCTCCACCAGTCCAGCGAGTGGTGCCAGTGCAGCCAGTTGTTCAGGTTCAGGGGGACAGGGTCCTAGTTATGGAAGACGACGAGCAGCGTCGTCTTGAGAGGTTCAGTATATTATCTCCTCCTATTTTCAGTGGTGCTTCGGGCGAGGACGCCCAAGGTTTTCTGGACAAGTGTTGTCGGATGCTCCGTACGGTAGGGATCTTGGAGTCCAGCGGTGTATCCTTTATTACCTTCCAGTTTCAGGGAGCAGCCTTCGCTTGGTGGGAGGCTTATGAGCGCCGTAAACCAGCAGGGGCAGCACCATTATCATGGCGAGAGTTCTCCATAGTGTTCTTGGAGAAGTGGATGCCTCAATCCCAAAGAGAGGAGATGCGTAGACAGTTTGAGAGGCTTCGCCAGGGAGACATGTCCGTGTCGGAGTATGAGGTCATATTCATAGAGTTATCCATATATGCATTATGGTTGGTTCCTACTGACCGGGAGAGGATCAGACATTTTGTTGATGGCCTTATTTATCCTATCCAAATTCTGATGACCCGAGAGATGGTTCTGAGTCACTCTTTTGAGGATGCTGTGGATATCGCTCGCGACATAGAGACAAATCGTCGTAGGTAGCGAGAGGAGATGGAGGCTAAGAGGCCTCGAGGATCAGCTAGTTCTAGTGGCACTCAGACCAGAGGCCAGGGTTAGTAGAGCCGAGGTTACTCTTTCAGGTCTTCATAGTCGGCCGCCTCAGATCATCGTGGGTCGTCTTCGGGCCGTGGTTATCAGGGTTCGCACTAAAGCCAGCCATCTCTCAGCGCTATGCCAGCACAGAGTTCATCACAGGCCCCATCTGTCTAGGGTTCTTCTCGACCTAGTTCATCTGCTGGACATTTCGATGCTAGGGGTTCTCATCAGTCCCAGCCCCCAGCACGTGGGAGTTCCTTCGAGTGCGGAGAGTTTGGGCACATCCACAGAGAGTGTCCCCGTTTAGGTCCCAGGCCATATCAGTAAAGGGGGCAGCCCTCATCATCTAGTCCTTCTACTTCAGCACCCGTCCCACCAGCTAGGGGTGA